>JAWNMV010000302.1:1815000-2415000 GCA_035043635.1 Drosophila rellima | reverse complement strand
GCCCTTGGCAACCGACGAGCTCCTCGAGGTGACAGCCAAGGCCAAGGACTATGCCATAATGCATGGAGCCGCAATGCGTTCCAAGACGAACTTCAGTCCGGACTCCCTTAATGTGAGTGTACAGTGATGTTGCCGAAACAGTTGTTTTCCCGTCAAATCTGGCTTTTTTTTAGTTTGCGAGAAACACTGCGCGAATATTTGCAATTGATACTTTAGGTAAAATATGTGAAACAACTTTCAGGAAACTCATATGTTTGTATACAAGTACGATTATAATCTTCAAGAGGAATTTTGATATCATTGAAAATTAATCAAAACATAAATGTAACAAAGTAATGAAGAATTCAGCCGCTCTTCAGATTTTTGTTTGTTGGAAAATGTAGCTATTTTTTAGCCTGTACCCACCAAAAACAGCTGTTTTTGCTTCTCAAATGTTGTCAACTCGGGTTTTCCCCACCACATTTAGTAGTTTTTAGACCAAGTACTAAAAAATTACAAAGGGTCTATTTAGTTTATTAAAAATATATAAAAATATATTTGTTAGTGATACTAGATTAGATATAAACTGATTGTTTGATAATTTATAAATATACAAAAATCCTTGTCATCCTTTTATAGTTTGCGCCCTTTGTGCTGGTGCCCTCATCGTTTCCACGCAAGGAATTTGAAAAGGCGGTTGCATTGCAACCGATCATAAATCGCTTGATGCACAATGTCGCCCATGATGAGGAGTTTATAACAACAACGCTGGCGGAGACAATTAAAGTGGATGAATTTACGGCAAATTTGTTTAACATTTATCGCAAGGTGTTGGCCCATGGATTTACACAGGTAAGAGCATCCTTTGTTCCACAAACACACACACACACACATACACATACACAAGCATACACACACACACACACACATCCAAACCAACCGCACCCGAATCACCCAAGTATTTTTTTTTTTTTAAATATTATTTATTATTATTGGTCATTGCTCAGCGTCATTCCATAATTCAGATATCATTCTGCAACCGCCGCATCCCATATCCAAGAAAAATAAAAAAGTAACTTCAAAAAAGTGGAAGTTTTGCAGGCTGCTCTAGGTGCAGGTTTTTGTTTTTGGTGGACAGTAGTTTCTCTCGCTTTCTGCTCTCTTTCTTTTTCACACTCTCTCACTCTCACTCTCTGCCTCTGTCTCTTTCTCTATCAAATCCCAATCTCAACTACCGAGTTCTTCGCTTGACTCTCCTAAATTGGGTTGGTCGTACCACAAAGTACTGAATCGGCACTATCGGGGACTATATCTATCTTATCGCCTTCCAAGCTAATCTCAAGTTCAGTTGCGCACTATCTGATTTATGCGCTCATCCTGGTTCTGCTCCCGCTGCTGCTGGCAACTTGGTCTCCATTTCCTTTTTTAATTTAACATTGAGATTATTATTTATTTATTTATTATTTTAATGATTTTTTTTTTTGTGGAGTCGTCGTCGTCGTCGTTGTTGTTTTTAATGTTCTTGTTGTTGTTGCTGTTGCTATTTGATTCGATTATGATGATGATGATGTTATGTTTATTTTTTTAGCCAAGATTAATAATTACTCACGCATTTGATTTGAATTTTCTGCTTTCCTCGTTTCAACAAAAAATATCAAAAACTAATCCCAAAATAATATGAACCAAAAACCGAACCAATCCAACTCACAACTAAAACTCAAATATAAAAAAAAAACCAATCCACACAATATTTATTATTTGTGCTGCCTTGGTAATATCGTAATCCGTAATCCGTATCCGTATCCGAATCATACATTTGAATCCACACACACACACACAACAAAAGCGCATTTCATTGGGCATGCTGCGGAGTGATCTGATGTTGGAATCTGGTTGCCCGGAGCTGTCGCCACTGTTGCATCACTTGGAGGATACGGCGTCGTCGGCTGCAGCTGGTGGAGGAGGCGATGACGATGATGTGGACGAGCAGGCGGCATTGGGAAAGGCGGCGGCGGCGGCGAATAAAGTGGGCGTGGTGCGCTCCATTAGCACTGCATCGGCCTATTGCTGCTGGAAACAAGTCGAGATCAATACGATAGCATCGGGTTTTGGCCATTTGGGACCAGCAAGTAAAACCATACAAAGGTGCTGTCTCTATATCTCACTATTTCACTCTCACTCTCTCTCTCTCTCTTACTATTTTTCTCTCTTTCTATTCAAAAATATATATATATCTTTATCTTTTTATAAGTTTATCTCGCCCTTACATATACACGCATTGTCTGTACATGCCTAAAAAAAAGCCTAACCAAAAGCCATACATACAAATACACACACACAGACATATTTAAAACCTAAACAAAAAGCTTTAAAAACTAGAAAAGTATTTTTTTTAATTTCTAATTTAAAATTGTTTTTTGTTTTTGTATATCGCATTTATTGGGTTTGTTTTATGTATATTTTGTCAAAGGATAGAAAAATATTTAAATGTCCGCAAAATATTATGTTTATTTATAATCAATATGATTAAGCGGTTTCTTTGTATTTCAATTTAATGGGAATTTTTAATTTTATCTGAATTTATTTATGACAAATATATTTGAGTTTATAATTAGCATAATGATTGGGCTATATAGGGTTAATGAATAACTGACCAGTGTCGATATAAAAAACTTAACGAAACAATTACTCATCACTAACATGGCTTTGCCTCTCTTTCTCTCTCTCTATCTCTTTCACTTCTCTTCAGTATGAGTATGTGTGTGCGTCGTCTAATTATCCTAGTAATTTCCTATACTTATGATTTAATTGAATGTTTGATTTATTTCTGTTGTTATTGTTGAGTTATTGAAAAGTTTTTGTAGTTTTGTTTTTGATTGCTTGAAACGCCGCTTTCCCGCCCTCTGCCTAACGCCTGCCGCCCGCCCGCCCGTCCGCCCGTCCACCCGCCCGCCTGCCTGACTGCTTGCTTGCTTGCTATGTACATACATATATAACAGTGCAATGCTTCTTCTCTCTTATCCTTTGCCTAACGATATATATACATGTATGTATATACTTATATATTTATTTGATATGTATTTCAATTCATATTTGTGCAGAGATCGCAAAAACTAACGTTCTGCTTTCTCTTTCCATCATATTTAATTGCGCATTCGCCTGACGTTTCTGCTCCTCTCTCTCTCTCCACTCTCTGAACCCACCCCCCCCCCCCCCTATTATAATACTGTTTTGTCTAAAAAAAATGCTTAGTAACGATTAATCTCTCTCTATCTATCTATTTACCTATGGTGTCTCGTTACTGTGTTTTGTTACAGCGAAAAGAAAAATATACAGTAGGAAAGAAAGAAACCACAAATATTTACAAAATATGTTGAAATTCTTATACAAATGAAAATTTGCGCTGTCATTCAACCATTTGTGTCTTATCGCAAATTGGCCGCAAAACTCGGTTGAACACACACACACACACAAACACACACGTGCACACACATACAAGTGCTATGAAATCATCATAATTTATTATTTTGAATTGTTGTTGTAATGCTCCAATTTCTTGTTTGTTACATAACTTTTAGTTTCGATAAAATACAATATTGCAATTTGTGAATTGTTTACAACAGCAACATTTGAGCAGAGACTAAAGTAACCACAGCACATAAACTATTAAAAAAAAAAAACTTATATATCCATTTCGATAAATATGATATCCTTTGTGAATCAGGCCGTTGAATCTTGTGTTTGGGGTTGTGTGTGTTGGATCGAGCCGTTAACAGATCTTTATCTCAGATATCCTCACCAAAAAGAACCGAATTTTTCACACCCTACTCAAGGTTATTTTCTAAATTTGCACACTAATTCAGACACTCGGTATTTTCCCGTCTAGTACAATTTGATGATGAACACACAGCACAAATCGCGGGCTTTTTAGCCAAATTTGGCAGGAGAAATGAGTGAGTGTCATACATTTTGCCCAGCAATTCATACATTAATCCACCCAAAAAGAAACAAAACGAAATCAAAATCAAAAACCAACCAATTTATTTAATTATTTAGAAAATACAAATTTTAAGATTTATTTACAATCACATTGCTTTCGCTCTCATTCACTCACTTTGACGCTTACGGATAGCGTACCCACTCTCTTTCTCTCTCGCTCCTTGATATATAATTTTGTATTTTTTTTCTTTCAGTACTTTTTTACTTTACATACTATTTATACAATTGGTATTTTGTTGTGTTTTCATCATTCCTGTTAAATATATAAATACGAAATACATAAATTTAGTTTAGGCTAAGGGCTGTATATATAATATATGTATAATGTAAATTGATCATAATTCCAGGCTTATAGCGTCGGTCTATTACGTTCTGACTATTTGGCTCACGTGTACGAGGGCTGTGCAATAAAGCAGGTTGAAATCAACACGATTGCCTCCAGTTTCGGAGGCATTGCTACACACTTGGTGCCTCTGCAGAAGTATTAATCGCTCTTCTCTCTCTCTCTCTCTCTATCTCTCTATATTTCTTACTCTCCATCACTTACTTCACTTTCTTACTGTTTAAAAAGCACTTCTTTTAGTATATGTATACATATATTACCAATTTTATAGGGCAGCTAAATCTAATTTGATCAAATCGTTTTTCTTGTTTGAGTTTTTATAGTAATTGTGTTTTTCCGAAAATCTTAAAGAAGGTTTAGCTTTATGGTGCGGGTCGACTCGAAATCTGCTTAAATTTTGTATAAAAACAAAGGATATAAAGAAATTAATTTAAATTTACTTGATTTTTAAGTTGATATATTGAAGAAAAAAAACAAACAAAATTTAATTAATTTGAAGTCTTAAAAATTAGCGCGATATAACAATTGCATAAATTATGTGTATTTTTTGTGTTTAAACGAATTTAAAATATACTTTGAAATTAAAGCGACTTAAGCTGTCGTATAAACTTGGTATAAATGCATACGCACACACACACACACACACATACACAAACAATGTACACAGCACTACATTAGCAGAACGCTCACTTAAGTACTCACGTGGCCCACACACTACATAATTTTAACGTGTATGGGAGCCATAAAAAGCACAGTTAGTCACATTTGCCCCCATTTCAAATGTTGCTGATGTGCGCGCCTTCCACCTCCTCCCCCACTATGTCTCTCTCTCGCTCTCTCTTTCTCATTGGCATGATCTAGCTGTACTTTTCTCTCTATCTCTGCCTCTCTTTAACTCAAAAACAAAACGCATAAACACTTGTCACTCACATTTTGTTGGCTTACAACGGTTATTGGCTTTGACTTGAGCTTTATGGATGCTACTGAAATCCCCGTTTTACCAACCTTATGGACTCCCCACACACGCTCTAATTTGCCTGCCTGCCTAACCAAGTTGATTTTATAATGTACATAACCTCTTCACCTCTACCTCTACCTCTACCGTTACCTTAACCTTCCCCTCCCCCAACCCTTTATCTGTTGTTGTTATTACTGTTGGACCGTCTGTTCTGTTCTTTGTCTCTACGATTTAACTAAATCTTCTCTTTTCTCTTTTGCCGCTCTCTCTACTTCTTCAACCAAAATCAAAACAGCTTTGTGCTGAGAGAACTGGGACATGCCGAGAAACTGGAGCATGTGAGTATTATAATAATAATTAGAATTAAAGTTAGTTTTAAATTTTTCGTAGTAATTGTTTTAACCAACTAAACAAATTGTAAAAATATGTATATACAGTTGCTTAGTGTTCTTAGAACAAGTTTATAAGATAAAAATATGATCGTATAAAGTATATTCGGTGTGTCTATATCATAATTTTAAAGATATTTTAAGAAAACTTGGTACATCTTTATTGACTAAACTTTTCAAGATGCCCAAAAATCAATTCGAATATAAAAAATGATAAATGCATATATTTTTTTAATGTGATAAAAGATTATTCAGTTTAGGCATCCAATAAAATGCAACTTTCTTGGTTTTAATTTTAATTCCCTAAACTTTTCCAGATGCCCAAAAATGATGCTCTCGCGGGATTGTGCGATGGCATGGTCAAGGCCTGGGATATTTACGGCAAACCGGAGTCGGTCATTCTGTTCATCATTGAGGATGTTTCGTACAACATTTGCGATCAGCGCTTCCATGAGTTCTACATTCGGGAGACATATCCGCATATCAAAGTCCTGCGTCGCACTCTCACCGAGGTGCATCGCGAGGGGAAGCTCGGCCAGCGCAAGGAGCTGTTGCTGTACGTATTTATACAAAAAAAAAGACCCAAGTGATGCACTTCATCATAATATCAATTGTTCTACTTTTTTAGGGGTACAACTGAGGTGGCCGTAATCTATTTCCGGGCTGGCTATGAGCCTGGTCATTATCCCACCCAGGGCGAGTGGGATGCGCGTTATTTGATGGAAACCTCATTGGCAATCAAATGCCCCTCGATCCAATATCATTTGGCGGGCACTAAAAAAGTGCAACAGGCATTGGCACAGCCGGCGGTGCTGGAGCGTTTCATCAACGATCCCGACGAGATTAAGGCCGTGGGCAAAATCTTTACCGGCTTGTACTCTCTGGACGACAACGAGGTGGGCAATGCCAACTATGAAATGGCATTACGTACGCCCGAAAGATTTGTGCTGAAGCCGCAACGCGAGGGAGGCGGCAACAATGTCTACGGCGTCGATATACCCGATGCGCTAAAGGTGAGTTGTACGCCAGGGCGTTGAACTCTGCAAATTGGCGCAACAATGTCGCCTTCTTCATTGTCATCTTCCTTTTTATTTGTTGCTACAGCGCATGTCACGAGTGGAACGTTCCGCCTGGATCCTCATGGATCTGATACATCCGCCATTGACACAGGGCTACATGGTGCGTCCCGGCGGCGATATGCCACCCCATATAATGGACATGGTATCGGAGCTGGGTATCTTTGGTGTGGTCATTGGCGATGCAGAGAATATTGTGCACAACTATCAAGCGGGTCACATGCTGCGCACAAAGGTCTCAACTGCCAACGAGGGTGGAGTTGCCGCCGGCTTGGGAGCTCTCGACAGTCCCTATTTGATTGACAGCGACGATGAGGATGCCTCCAATTAAATGTACATAAATCTTATCAAAATGACGCATTCCCTTGCCTTCTCGACTACTTAACAATTGTATTAAATATAAAAGCAATTATTTTTGTAATGCGTGTAGAATTGTAATTGATGCAATAAATTTAAATGTAAATACTTTAATCGTTGTATTCCCCCGATTCATACAAAAAAGCGTTATAAATATCGTAACTAATTCTAGTAGCTAAAATTAAAAGACAACAAAATTAGCCCATGTAACTTTTATCAAAACTTCTTTTTCTGATACAAATTCGAAAAAAAAGTCACGATAAGAATGTCACATTTTATTTATTTTTTTAACCTGAGGCTCCATGTATGTTTCAAAAAAAGGTTATTATCTGGCTCTTACTTAGTGTTTGGAATGCTTTGCCAATTAAGCTTTTAACAAGGAAAACACACTACATTAACTAGCCCTAGGAGAAACCATCCAAACCCAAGGGAATCTTCGGATCGCTGGGCGTCTTATTACCGAACCATTTTACGAAAAGTGGCGTCCATGAAGCGGTCAACGAGACTATCAATGGGATGCACAATCAGTGGGATGCTTGCCAGTCCAATAACCGTGGGCAGCGTCTTTAGCAAAATCGTTGGCGACCGGCGTAGCAACATTTTGCTGCCTGCGGTGATGCTGTAATAATGTATAATAAATTATTATCTATCTGCAATAGCAACAAATACGCTATTGTGACTCGACTTAAATATATATATATATTCTGTATCTATATCTGAAATTTAGTTTAAGCTATTTAAATTACTGCATACAGTTAAGCATATCGTTATATTTAACATAACTAAATTATTGACAATAATAAAAAGGAATATTAATCATCAAATAAAGCGTTCTATCTTCAAAATTATAGGTGTTATGAACCTTTCCAAAATATTTTCTAAACATTTTTTTAAATTTTTTAACATTTTTCAAAGTTTTTAACAAATTTTTAAAGTAAAATTTTTTTAAAAATTTGTTGTACTACAAATTTAATTATAATGCTTATTGAGATTCCATTATAATTATTCAATATCAATTATTCAATAATAATAATAAAATAAATTTCATTAGCACTATTTTTCTCAATGCTAGTGAAATGTCAATTTCAAATAAATTTCTGATTGGTGGCGCTGTGTCAAATCTGCCGACTCTATGAACAGTTTTTGAAACCGAAGTCTTCAATACAAACGGAAAGGCCTCAATCGACTTGGCTTGGTTGTTGTCGATTCAAAAATAAATCCATATAGACGATTATAAAATACCCTTGTACGCTATGAGTAACGGATATAATAAGAGTTTGCCCTACCGATTGATGACTAAGCCGGGAATAATGACCGATGCCAGCATTTGCCAGCTGAACACATCGGCGGCTGCAATCGCCACTTCACGTCTCGATGCGCCAGACATATTTTCACGCAGGGATTTGTCAAATGTATCCGTGCATACATAACCAATGGCCATGCCATAGGATGCGGCTACAATTGCCTTGGGCACCAGTGGCCGAAATGCCTCACCAACCTCATTACTATAGCCTGCAAAATAAGAGTGATAATATGGTGATCCGGAGAGCAGGCGGCGCTTACGTAGACGGACAGCATCTCTCACCCATGTAGCGTATGAAGGTGTCCCGATAAATGTCCACATCGATGTTTTGAGTTGGTCTGCGACCCGGTCTATCCGATTGCAGCTTTGCTGCTGCTGCTGTGTCTACTGCAGGAGTTGGGGAGTCCAATTTTGGTTGTGAATCATCCATGGCTAGGTAATTCGTTAACTTAGTTGCGTAATAAACTCACTAAGTTCAATTAAAAACATTTAAAAGGGGCAGCCTTTGTATATTATGTCGTTGATTAACAGTCTGGCAACGCCACTACATTTGACATCGATATTATAAGTTTCGATATTGTCTATCGCTCTGCCACCACGTAGTTTCTGGCAACGCCGCTACATTTGACATCGATATTATGAGATTCTATATTGTCTATCGCTCTGCCACCACATGTTATCGTCAAAACGTCAAGCGTATCATAAGTTAATTTTTTTTTATAGTGAGCGTGCGTGCGAGTGCTGCTTTTTAAAACCAAATATCCTTGAGTTTTTTGCATATAATTGAAACAAGCTGTAAGTATATAAGCTAAGGTATATTTTTTGAGCAAACAGAGCTCAACAGCAGCCGCACAATTGTTGGATGTGCCGCGCGCGCGGCAAAAGGCCACCCACAAGCCACACAAACATACAAACGCGCACAAGCACATACAACGAGAAACAGACACAATTACAGACACATGCAAACACTGACACACACACACACATGCAGATGATGCAAAAACACAAACAACTTGGAAAATATTATTAATGCCGCATACTTGACATTGTACATTTAATTTATTTATTTCTCTGATTATAATTGACAGCTTGGTGAACTTTCGTAGTGTTGTTTTTTTTTGGCAAAGGATTGCTAAGTGAGAGTGAAAGACGCTCCTTCCCCGCTCTCTCTCTCTCTCTCTCTGTCTTCCCCCACCCACTCCTGACGGTCCAACGGGTGCAACGGTTGTTGTTGTTGTTGTGTTGTTGCTGCTGCCGCCGGCATTAGCATTTACCATGTCAGACTACAGCGACCTGGATCGTCAGATTGAGCAGCTGAAACGCTGTGAAATCATCAAAGAGAATGAAGTGAAAGCCTTGTGCGCCAAAGCGCGCGAAATACTTGTGGAGGAGGGGAACGTGCAACGTGTGGATTCCCCAGTTACCGTTTGCGGTGACATCCATGGTCAGTTCTATGACTTGAAAGAGCTCTTCAAGGTTGGCGGCGATGTGCCCGAAAAGAATTATCTATTCATGGGTGATTTCGTGGATCGCGGCTATTACAGCGTCGAAACATTCCTGCTACTGTTGGCCCTCAAAGTGCGTTATCCGGATCGCATTACACTGATACGCGGCAATCATGAATCTCGCCAAATTACCCAAGTGTATGGCTTTTACGATGAATGCCTGCGCAAATATGGATCAACAGCCGTCTGGCGGTATTGCACCGAAATCTTTGATTACCTCAGTCTGTCGGCCATCATTGATGGCAAGATATTTTGCGTGCATGGCGGTCTATCGCCATCAATACAGTATTTGGATCAAATCCGGAGCATCGATCGCAAACAGGAAGTACCACACGATGGCCCCATGTGCGATCTACTGTGGAGTGATCCCGAGGATCAAACCGGCTGGGGTGTATCACCCCGTGGCGCTGGCTACTTATTTGGCTCCGATGTTGTCTCACAATTCAATCGCACCAACGACATCGATATGATCTGTCGCGCCCATCAGCTGGTCATGGAGGGCTTCAAATGGCACTTCAATGAGACGGTTCTAACTGTTTGGTCAGCGCCCAACTATTGCTATCGGTAAGCGATATTCCAATTCGATTACTCATCCAAATCATCCATACCCAAAACGTATTTGTTATATATTATTATAGTCTTCAATGTTCGGATCAAATTAAGTTAATACTGCTACTGTTTTTTTCTTGCTCTAAGCATTAATTGTCTCTCTCTCTTTTCCTCACTGTTTTTTTGCTTAGTTGCGGCAATGTGGCAGCAATCTTGGAACTAAATGAGTACCTGCATCGCGACTTTGTCATCTTTGAGGCCGCGCCACAGGAGAGTCGCGGTATACCATCGAAAAAGCCGCAGGCTGATTATTTTCTTTAAAAAACATCAAAGCAAAAGCAAAACGAGCAAAATAACAATACGCAATATGCAATGGAAACAAGACAAACAAACAGCTGCTCCACATGGATTTGATTGATTCGTGCGATTGATGACGACACTCGGAGCTGCTGCTAAAATTGATAACATTGATAACTGCCTGCCTGCCTCAAGCAAAAGAAATTAATCAATTATATACAAATTTAAAACAAATTTAACACAAGACCAGAGTGACACACAATCTTCCACAATTCCCAATTCCCAATTTACCCTTTCCTTTGTTCCTTTCATTTGAATCATCCACACAACAGAAATACCCTGCAATTTAGTGCATTCTCTAAACCCCTGGTCGTCGATTATGAATACCCTATGTTTAAGCGTACATTTAAGACTTAGTAATTTGTGTGTTCTATCATTATTATTTTACCTTTTTTAGCTTTTATTTTTTATTTGTAACTCGTCTCACATTATTTTTCCTTTTTCATTTATTTTTTTTAAATTGATTTTGTCATGTCTGTGTGTTCGTTTTGATATAAATGACGACACATGATTAACTAGCCGGATAACCTATTAGATCTACAAGTCGCGGGAAGTTCGAAAGCGCGGCCATTAGTTTTTAAGTCCACAGAAAAGAAAACAATTAGTCTGTAAAGAATGATATGCATATACATATATATTTAGATATAGTTATAGTCTTTTTAGCCTGTTTCAGCTGTAGTACTACTACTTTCCGAGCGCAAGACCGTGAAGTTCCAGGAATGTCGAAAAGTATAGAGCTGAATACAAAATGCATTGTAATAATAATTATTATTAGTAAATAAGCTGAAATTCTAACATTATGTAAACATACACACACATCCTCACTTCACATACACACACACACACATATTTAAAAATAGAATTTGTAAGCTATATAATGTAAATGCGTTATTCTTGTTTCGATTTTGGCTTGGATTACTATATTCTTGGATTGAGCTGATCTTTGTTACGCTTCTCATTGAATTATACCCACAGTGTTTTACCTCATCCCTTAATTACCTCTTTGAGTGCCCCCTTCTTGTTTGTGCCACTTGACTAAGCCCCTTTTCGAATTGCATTCTTCATGGATTAACCTTTACTTTGGTTTAGCTTCTACCTGAAATATAGTGCTGTAAATCCAAACTATGGGACGAGTCTTAAATCGAAATGTTAAAGCTATCAAAACAAAAATCGATTTGTCGATATACCATAAAAAAAATATCGAGTTAAAATCGAGCTGTCGATTTTTCGATTATTTCCATCTTGGTTGACCTCTGCTAACTCTCTTCTAGAATTATCCTCTTAGATAGCTTGAACTCTCTGAAAATTCCACTCCCCTCCTTGACTTACCCTCTGCTTGTATTATCTCCTTTTTCGACTACTCATGATTTTCCTCCTTGACCATATATTAGACTTACCTCGAATTACTTCTCCCCTTTCGTTACATGCTCCCTTCATGATCACCCAGCTTCGACAATCCTGCTTCACATGCAGCTTACACAGATTTATTTAGATAGGCTTAGGAACTAGTTGTATAGAGAATATATTTATAAAAAAAAAAAACGATACAAATGTGGATCCATTTAGCCAGTTTGGCGCTTGTCGTACGGAAAGGGACATGGGACATGGCCTTAGTGCTCCTCCAGGGACAGACCGTGCTCATGCATGTGCTCCACAATGCAGGTCTCATAGGCAGCGGCCGCATCGCAACTAAGTGGAGGAAATCGGAGGAGTAATTTTAGTTGGTTTACAATTAAGCAACATGCTAGCGATATACAAATATATCGATAAATAGACAATTCGATTTTCGCTGAAGCGATATTCAAGTACTTTAACTCGCCGATTTTTGTTGACGATATATCGGCAACGCGATTTTTGTGTTGACGATTTTGACAGTTCAATTTATAATTTGGATTTACAACACTGTTTACATGTCCATGTTGGAATACTTACTGATCCTCGGGCACCTCAAGACCCTCGCATTTGTCAACAACATCGGCGCCAGCGGCTTCCTTGGTCGCATCATCCTTGCTAATGATCTTGACCATTTCCAGAGCACGTTCCTTGTTCAGTTTGCCGGTGTCATCCATCTGTGTAAAAAATCCGAGTTCAACTCTTTGTTTGATTCGAATCGACAACGATTCGATAAGCGTCCCGATGAGCTGTCATCAAACTTACAATCTCGAATTTCTTCATCATGCAGGCGCGCAGACATTTGCCCTCGTGGGAATCACTTGGCTTATGGTGCATCATGTGCTCCACATCCTCATCGGTGGCTCCCGTCTCCGTTTTGCACTCCTGGGCCACCTCGGCGGTGTGCTCCTTGGTTAGATCCTCGTGCGGAGCCGATGAGACGGCAACGACAGCCAAAAGTAGCAAACAAATTAAACGCGACATGTTGATTGCTAGACGAACAAAATTCACTTGGATGCGGATTGTTAAAGTCTCTAGAGTTTTTATAGCTCTGAGATTATTGATGCACCTCGGCTGGCATCTTACAGAGCTGCCAGGCGGAGGAGGGCACGAGGATTGCATCAATTAATTGCAATTATTAGCATGGGATGCAGTTGCACTACATGAGCAGCACATGACACTCTGGATCTGGAAGCCGGAGATCAACTTGACTGGGCGACGTGTGAAATCTCATCTCGGTTTACCCCAGACACCTTCCTCCCTCTCTTCTCTCTTTCCCACGCTCCCGCTCGCTCCAATATTGGCTATCTTCTTATCGTACCCTGTACTAGAGGTGTAATCGGCAGGTCCTAATTTATATAACAGGGAGACTCCAAGAAGTGTACATATTCTTGATCAGCATTAACTGATGTTTGTCCGTATAAACGAATAAATTTCCGAGATGCTAGGTGACTTCTAGGCTTTTCTTAGAAATTTCAAATATTTTCGTAAGAGTTACGAAAACAAACCTAAATAACGGATACCCAAATTTATAGCATTATTTGTCAATATGCCTTCAGGAAATTGTCCGCAGGTTATCTCATAGTCGAGCACACCCGACTAAAGCTATCTTTCATTTTTTTCCCTTTGTTCGTTTGTAATTGTTCACTTAATTAGACACTGGCAAATGCAAATCTTTCAAATACAATGAAAACCTATCAAAAATTTCTGATTGCTCATTAAATGGATGAGTGACAGGGAGAGCAACAGTCGCTTGATGTATGTAAGTGGTTCATCAATTAAAATATTCACACTGCTCTTGACATACTTCTGCCGAAGTGCTTGACTAGCAGATACCCTAGACAATAAATAATATAAAATATATTAATTTTAATTAATTCTAAAGTAGTCTGATAAAAAGTTAATGCAATAGAATTGGTGAAATTTATTATTGCATAATTTTGTGCATTGTTTTTAAACGCACTTAAACTCCCTGTGCCAGCAACTTTGCACACCCTGTGCCTTACCGGTCAACTTAATAAGTGTTGCTGTCAACATGACACGACATCAATTGCAAACCTTTTCAATCAAAGCTCAAAGCGAAACAATTAAATACAAATTGAGCTTCACTTCAAATATTCACATCAATTAAAAAATATATTATTGATGTGATAAAAATACTTCATATATTAAATACATTCGTCATGTTATGTTATCGTTTTTTCCTTATGTTATTAAGCTTTTACCATGTTTATAAGGCAGCTACAACTGATTTATGCATAATTAGATTTCTTTGTGTGTCTGAAGAATTGTTGTGCCAATCAGAATTGTTGTAATAAGTATCAAAGCAAGCCAATAAAGACGGTTTCACCATAATCTTTTTTTAAGTAAAGCTGTCGTGTTAACTTGGTATGGGTTATGTTATGTCCTTTAACATTCTGTTATTATACTAGTTATCTATGATTGATAATTATTATACATTTAATGACGACTGGTCACACTACAATAGAAAATGGCGCAAATAAGCGTTACTTTGGCAAAGTTAAAGTATTATTAAAAAAAGGAAAACTATAAATAAATATTAAGGAAATAAATAATAACAACTTATATCAATTGTGCTTCTTACAGCTGCTAACCTATCTGCTTAGTCTAACTGTCCACAGGAGCCTTTGGCGCCAGCGGCGGCGCCTCCATTGAGGTCTTATCACCTGAAGATGTCGCCGGTTCGTTGCTCTCTTCGTTGGCTCTCGGCTGAATTGAAGCAGCTGGTTGTGGTTTGGGTCTACCGCTTGGCAGCAACAGCATCTGGATGCCACCCGTGGGTGCCTCCAACAAAATATACATGAAATAGGCCACCAAGACGGTAAAGCCAAAGTCTGACCAAAAGCGAAGCATCTACGGAAAATGTATGAAATATGTCAATACACATATGTATGTGTGGTTAATAATTTTTTGTATTATCGCTTACCACTTGATAGTCGCTAAAGTATGTGTTTGTGTGCGTGATGACGGAGTTGAACTGCTCGATAAACAAGTGAAAGATATATGCACAATAGGAGAGCTTCGACAGGGGCTGCCACATTGGAGAGGAGAGGAAGCTATTGGCCAGACCGCCATAGCCATATTTGCAGGCAAACACAATCCAGACCAGGGCAAGTGGCCAAGCGATGCGCGTGAGAGTCACATAGAAAGCCTCGTTAAGAATGGGCAGAGTCTTACCATATGCTGAATATGGATAAAGTGCAAAGAGGGATGTGAAGATCAAGCCCAAGCTGACGATCCAGCCGAGCCAGACAGTGAGGCGATTCAGCTTGAAGGATTTGCCGCGATTCACATGGAGATAATAACCAAAGAGCAGACCAATTATCCAGGGAGAAGCGCGTGTGTGAGTTGAGAAGTAGATTTTATCTGAGTCCAGCATATTTTGCCTAATAATATTATTATTAATATTAATAGTGAATAATGATAGCTGCATTGTCGATGAACTTACATGGTATATCCCCCAACCATCATCATGCTAAAGAGACAGGCAGCGAGCAGGAGCATCATCACCACAATTCCAGCAACGGCCTTCTTGCCCCATTTGTAGAGCGCAATCAGTAAAAGCGGAGAGATGATATAGAGCTGCATGTCCACGCCCAAATACCAACTGTGGGGCAGGCACTGCAAACAGAAGTGCATCATGATTTCCAGATTCGCGTTGATCTGTTTGATTCAACTTACCATTTCGTTTGGCACGACATAGTTCTGCACGTACAACAAAGTCCAGTACCAACTTTCTTCGCAAGGTTTGGTGTTTACATTGATAAATGCATTGTAAACTGGTCCACTACCCAAGATCGGAAGTATCTTCATATAGACCAGGATGCCCAAGGCCAGAACAGGAGTCAGGCGAAGAATACGATGCAGATACATCAATGGCACATTGAGTTTTCCCTTGGTTCTGCAATCGATGCAATTGATGCATTGCAATATAGAAATAATTATTTCAAACTACTTACTTCTCCATGGTACGGAGAGCAACCATAACAACGAGCAGACCACTCAGAAAAAAGAAAGTATCCACCGAGAATAGACCATGAATAATGAACATGCTAAAGGGCGTTTTATACCACTAAAGAGAGAGTAGAAATGCGGTTATCTTTTAAAATAAGTGAGTAAATCAATCTGATTTACTTACCGATATGACGTCCACTGCATTAATATTGGGCAGCATTGCAGATACTACATAATCATGACCGTAGATAACCCAGATAAGCGACATGCAGCGAATCCCGTGCAGACAATCAATAACATTGGGATTCGATTTGCTGTCCACAACTCGAAAGAGACCTCGTGAGTTTACTCGTGCCGAAAAGATTTGCACGAGGACGGGTAATCTTTCTAGAAATATATGAGATAAGAGACTGGATGCCAATTGAAGCGAGCATGTCACTCACTTTGATCCACACAGATGAAGTAGTCGTAGAGTGTGCACAGAAGCACTAATCCAGCCAAAATGCCAATAAGGACGCTGCAATGCAAATGTTGAATGATTGAACAATTAAAAATGATGTATCAAAAATCGAAGTGCGACAAAGGAGAATATTAAAAAATGTACTGAGAGGCCTTTTGGGACATATGGCATAAATGAATGATTTCACCACAATGATTATCTCCGTGAGAAGATCTTTCTGGAGAAGAGGATGATGTGACACATCACAATTTAAACTCACATGGTGAATATGGTAAGACCATCCAAGGGCTCGCTTTCCGCCGTCTGGCACTTGTCTTCATTGATGACTTGCAATTGTGAACTGATCTCAATGCTCAAAAGCTGTTTGAAAAGCTGACGCAGCAGCGTTTCTATATGTTGGCCGGTGCAGGATGCGGGGAAACAGACAGCAGTCTGTATGCTGAGTAGTCCCACAAGTGGCAGATCAGGACCCAAGATTTTACCCGAAAGGAGCTTAGCAGGACAATATTTGCCCCTCAGTGTATGTCCAGTTGATGCAACCGGTCGCTTCACTCTGATGCACTCGTCAAAGTTACCCAAATCTCTAAGATTACCGTAGAGCAAGCCCGATGGCAGTCGTCCCCAAGAGTCTAACACTGAATAGATAAGGAGAAGAGACATCCACGATTAGATTTACACTTTGGAGTTTTAAGTGCGGATCACTTACTTCTCAATGCCCAAATGCTGCCTGACTTTAAGCCCTGATTCAGCTGTCCAACTTCTGCCAGACAAAGCAGATCCTGTTGATTGGGAACTCTTGTGCCGGGCACTATCAAATCCGTAGCTGTGATGTTCTCATAGTAATCGAAGAACTCAACCGCCAGGTGGCGCAACTGCATCATTCGTTGGTAACTCTCAATGGTAAAATCTCCAAGTGGCTCGAGTGCCTCGTTACTGGCATTGGCCAGGCCAAGAGCGCACAGCAGTAGCGTTAAATTTAATCGAACCATATTCCTTGGCTACTGCTACTTTCAACTACTTTAGTTATGATATGCATCGGTCGCTTTTATACGGTCCGAGAGTCGCGATAAGAAATATTACGGTATATCAAATACAATTGCCAAATATTATTCGCATAAGGCTAATCAATATATTATTCCTAGAGTGATAAGACATTCGTGGATTGGATTCGCCTTTATAGCAGCTGAGTAACGTTCAGTTTCTTTTATAGCCGTAAACTTGACCACTCGAAATGATATGTCTGACGGGAGCACCGACTGAGTCATGTGTCCAAGAGTTTGGCACTCGTTTTGATTTGTCAAATTGAGGAGTTTTAATGCTTCAGTTATATGAATACCGAAGTCCTTCACATAAAGATATAGATCCGAAATACTCGTGACCAATCATTGTATAGATTCCCCATATCTATTCGTATACTTGTAGAAATAAGATTTGCAATCTAGAGATTTAAATGCGCCTCGTGATCTACATGATCTAGATAATGCAGACTAAAATAGCTTATTTGGTGTGATCGAATCTCGAGCTCATTCCCATTATAAAATATCTAATCGACTAATCTATACGATTCTTTAGAATGTAGTCAGCTGCTTTTTGGTTCCCAGAAACCACAAACGCTAAGTAAACAACAATGGGTTATTTAACTAATCCAACATTATCTATTAAAATTGCATTTTTGCTTGTCCACCATGATATACACTTATACATAATCATAAGAACCACAACATATTTCCATATTCGATTTATAGAATTGAGTATATATAGATTATTTTGTTCGAGACTGCTCAACAGTTTGAGTCAGTAATCTTATCGTCCACACGTTTGCCAACAAAATTGTAAAACTGCGTACTCGCAATTAATTCTCTTGGACTTTAATCAAAAGTGAAAGGCGGAACAAAAGTTCATAATTAGGTTGTTTCCCCATATCATATTATCTGAATGGAAATGTATGTCAAAAGCTTAATTTATGGTAGCATACTTTTCCATTTTGTTTCGAAATTATCCATATAACTATGCTATGAGTGATTTATTCTAAGAAAAAAATAAGATTTGGAACTATATTGCTTTTGTCAAGGATTCAAAACATTAATGAAATGACATAGTAAGCAACTTATCATAGTGAGCATCTTATCTGAAAAAAAATAATAATCTAGTTGTATATTAATTAGTAAAAATATGTATATTAAGTATAAATATTAAGAGTTCAATAACAAAGAATAAAATAATAAGTAATATTAATTTTCATCTCGATTTTAAAACTTGTTTGTTTTACTTTTTCTAAGTGTCTTATAAAGTTGTCGTATTAAAATAAAATTATTTTGATCGAAGATTTATGATATTAAAAGCCAAACTTTTTATCAGTGTTAGCTTATATAATTTTGACTATTGCCTAGAGTTCCGTAAAATTAGCTTGAACCTTAACAAAATGACATCTAATCGACCACTTTAATTGATTCTAGAGAAAGTACTACTGCTCAAATTGCTGGCAATTAAAATTGGAAAATATCTACATTAGGTTGAAAACAATATCAAAAGACCCGAAATATAATTTTATCATTAACTGGTATTGTTTAATATCTGCAAGGTGTAAGACTTGCCTATAATCTTATCGATTGCTGATAAATATATTATTTGGAATACACCAATAAAAATTTTCATTGGTCAAGAATTTTATAAATATTTTGTTGAATCAATTAAAATTATATTAAAAGGCAAAGTAGGCCATTCATTTTATATTTTCGGCAATTTGTATGCCATTCCTATAAGTAGGCAATAAATTGCAGTTCTTTTTTAATCGAAAATTTCGAAACAGCAATATGAACTTCTATTGCTGTCCTTGTCGCATTGGTGATAAGATTTCCGTTGGGTTTTCAAAAAATATATTTTTCTGTATATATATTTTCTAAAAATTACTTATGCCGCGATATTGACTGTAAGACTAAAGATCAATGTTGTTTGTTCGTCATCTGATAGCTTATCAGCAAGCTTCTAGCAATTAAAAAATAATAATAATGATTGAAAGGTGCAAGTATAATTTAAAATAAATATTTCTCCGTCGTCTTTCCAGAACATAAACCAAATCAAAAAAATTTACTATGAATTTAAAAAATATTGTATTTTTAAATCAAGACTTTTTCTGAAGAATTTCATTTTTATAACATTAAATTTGATTTATTTATTGAGAGCATTTGACCAACAACAATTGGAAATAAATAAAATAATAATTATATTTAACAACAATATTGACTATTCAACAACAACAATATTGTTGAGCCACTTAAATATAATATATAATATAATATAATATAATATATTAATTATAAATTCTAATTATTCACAGCAGGTTTTGGCTCCAGCTGTGAGGCAGGCTCATTATTGTCCTCGTTAACTTGTGGCTTGAGTGGTGAAGCTGACTGGGACTTGGATTTTCCACTTGGTAACAAGAGCAACTGTAAGCCACCCGAGGGAGCCTCTATCAGCACATACATACAATAAGCTAACAGCAGGGACAAACCAAAGTCAGACCAGAAGCGTAACATCTAAAAGAAATTGAGGAAATGAGTTGTAAGCTCGAGTAAAATACTTGTAACTCAAGATTCCTTTTACCACGTGATAGTTGCTAAAATATGTGCTGTTGCGTATGTTGCCGGAATAGACGTTCTGGATGAAAACGTGCCAGATATATACACAATAGGAGAGCTTCGACAGGGGCTGCCACATTGGAGAGGAGAGGAAGCTATTGGCCAGACCGCCATAGCCAAATTTGCAGGCAAACACAATCCAGACCAGGGCAAGTGGCCAAGCGATGCGCGTGAGAGTCACATAGAAAGCCTCGTTAAGAATGGGCAGAGTCTTACCATATGCTGAATATGGATAAAGTGCAAAGAGGGATGTGAAGATCAAGCCCAAGCTGACGATCCAGCCGAGCCAGACAGTGAGGCGATTCAGCTTGAAGGATTTGCCGCGATTCACATGGAGATAATAACCAAAGAGCAGACCAATTATCCAGGGCGAGGCTCGCACGTGGGTGGCCAAGTAGATCTGTGCACCACCCTGTGCACCCAGTGTCCTAAAATGTGCACATTATTAATACACATATTCGAATGAGGATGAGTTGCACTCATACATTGAGTATCCCCTGATCATCATCGTGCTGAAGAGACAGGCGGCCAGTAGGAGCATCATCAGCACAATTCCCGCAGCGGCCTTTTTGCCCCACTTGTAGAGGGCCGAGAGCAGTATGGGCGAGATGAAGTACAGCTGCATGTCCACGGCCAAATACCAGGCGTGTTCCAAGCACTGCAACAAGAAAAATAAACAAACAAATTTTAAAAAATATATACATTGTTAAAAAGTGTTAATTTTTAAAGCAATGAAATAAGTAAAAATTTTGTTTTTTTTATTTTTTCTTTTCAAGTTCCTTTTCTGGCTTTTTGATACTCTAGAAACCAGCTCTTTTTAACAGTGAACACACACGATCACGCTTTTTTCTGTCTGTTACGCACATTTCGACGTAACGGGGCAAACTTAACAGACTCTTTGCACTTACTACTTCTGTAAGCATGCAATGTGTAACTCTTGAGTCTCAACACTTCACTGCTTGTAGCGTACCATTTTGTCCATAGTGGCATAATTCTGCACATATAGCAATGTGTAGAACCAGGAGTCGTGGCAAGTGACAGTGCTTGAGTCTAGGAAACCATCGGAAACTGGACCTCGGCCCGTGAGAGGAAGTATCTTCAAATAGACGAGTATGGCCAAAGCAAGTACTGGAGTCAGGCGGAGATAACGATGCAGATACATCAGAGGCACATTGAGCTTTCCCTTGGTTCTGCAATTGATGAATTGCAATACAGAAATAATTACATATTTCAATCAACTTACTTTTCCATGGAGCGCAAGGCAACCATAACAACAAGTAGACCACTCAGAAAGAAAAATGAATCCACCGAGAATAAAGCATGTTGAACAAACATGCTATAAGATGATTTATACCACTGTATAGCCAGCGAAAGAAAACCGAGGGAGAGAGAGGAAAGAGAGCAATTAGTCCAATGAGTATATTCAGGTCAAGCACAATTTTAAAATGGCGGCGGTGTGCAACTTACATTTCCAATGATCATAGCGTTGCCACCATAAGCAATGCATTGCACTGGAAAAGTTGCCACTGACAGTTACTGTTACTTGATCCGCATTGCCAACCATTGAGAGTGGCGTTGCCAAGATAACTACATTTCATTGTAATTGCAAAAAAAAAAAGAACACAAAACAAAACAATTGAATGACTCAGATGAAGATTTAGATGTAAAAAGCGATTTAATGCCCGCTTACCGGTAACAAATCAACCAAATTGATATTAGGTGATAAGGCAGACATCATATAGTCATGACCGTAAACTACCCAGATAAGGGACAGGCAGCGAATACCATGTAGACAATCTATAACATTCGCGTTTGTTTTGCTATCCACAATGCGAAAAAGAACCCGCGAGTTGACACGTGCCGAAAAGGTCCTCACCAGCACCGGAAGTGGCTCTACCAAATGCAGTGGAGGGGGACAGGTTAAAAAGGATTGAATACCGAATTGGAACTACTTACTTTGATCCTCGCCGAGTAAATAATCGTAGAGTGTGCACAGCAGCAAGAGAGCGGCTAATACGGCAATTAAAACACTATAATAATGCAAATAATGCTTACATTACATGTTGCCGATTGGATCAAGATTCAGACCAGTGTTGCCAGCATCAGATTTTTCCTTTGTATTTCTGATGACAATTTTTAACTACTTTCTAAAGCTGGCAACACTGATTCATACTCACATGGTGAATATAGTAAGCCCATCCAAGGGCTCGCTCTCCGCCGTCTGGCAAGTGTCTTCTTGGACAAACTGCAATTGCGAATCGATTTCAATGTTCAACAGCTGTTGGAAAAGCTGACGCAGCAGCGTTTCTATATGTTGGCCCGTGCAGGATGCGGGAAAGCAGACAGCAGTCTGTATACTAAGCGAGCCCAGCGGCATCTTGGATCCCAACACGCTGCCCGAAAGGAGTTTGGCAAAACAGTATTTGCCCCGTATTGTCTGTCCAGTTGTCGCAATCGCATGATTGACTCTCAGACACTCGTCATAGTTGCCCAGATCCTTAAGATTGCCATAGAGCAAGCCAGCTGGCAGTCGTCCCCAGGAATCAAGCACTAGATAAAGATAGAGAGGAAGAGAGTGAGACAGAGACAGATATGTATGTGCACAGTTAGAGAAACAAACTTGAATTGTGTGTTTCTAAAATGCCGTTTTTTTTTTTGGAGTTGTGGCCAAGAATTTTAAACTTGAACTTTAGAATAATTGTGTTTCTTTATCTGTGTACTTACTTCTCAATGCCCAGATTTTGCCCGACTTCAATCCCTGACAGAGCTCCATAACTTCTGCCAGACAAAGCAGATCCTGTTGATTGGGAACTCTTGTGCCGGGCACTATCAAATCCGTAGCTGTGATGTTCTCATAGTAATCGAAGAACTCAACCGCCAGGTGGCGCAACTGCATCATTCGTTGGTAACTCTCAATGTTAAAATCTCCAAGCTCGAGTGCCTCGTTACTGGCATTGGCCAGGCCAAGAGCGCACAGCAGAAGCGCTAAATTTAATCGAACCATATTCCCTGGCTTCTGTGGCTAAATTGCCTTGCATTCAGCTGCGTGCTCTAATATATAAACTGTTTCTTTTTTTACGATAATGCCTTGAATTGTCTTGCCTTAAGTTAATCACTGTTTTGGTATTTTACATTTTTGATGACTTGAAATCAATACCGTTGTGTAGGTATACAAATCTCTAAGATATCCCTTGTAGAAATTTTTAAATTCTATTTAAATAAATTAAGCTCCCTCAGATAGCTAATCCTTTCCAAAATTGTGTAACTATCTAATCGACTTGACATTCGTAGAATGATCGAATTTTGCTGATAACATGGCAATTACTTCTAGGAATTCCATAAATAACTATTTATATTAAGTTAATCCAACACATTTTGTCAAAATTGAAATGTACTGACATCGCATGATAATGCTTATCGCATTGAAAATTGTAAGTGCTAAATATTACACCATAATCATATCGGACTAGAGCCCTAATCGGTTAGCAATAAAATAAAAATATGTATATATATAAATATTTTATTCATTCTATGCAATTGAAAAAAAGGTTTCATTTGAATGTTGGATGTTGTCAAGTAAGCTTTCGAATAATGGCGCCAAAAGAGAGCTATCGATAGAATTCTCAAAATCGATTGATATTTGCTACGACACTTTACCGATTACTCTGTTTATAAGCAATCAATTTAAATTACACTGATATTTTTCCTAATTATTTGTATAAACAATTTAAGTTTATTTCTTTTAAATAAGATCTAGTAAACAAAAATAAATACAATTAAGTTTCCACCTCAAACGAAGGGTAGTAAAAAAAAATACCTTTAAATTAGTTATGATATTCTCAATTTAGTCATAAAATAAATATACAAACTCAATTTGGTTAACTGATTTTGAATTGCTCAATTCACTGCAAATATCTTTGCAGCTTTTTTGTTTGTGTTGTTAATTTCTGTAATAAAATTTTGGGACCAGCATCGATGTATACTTTATGGCGCGAAAGCAACTCTGCACCCGAGCATTCACATGTGAACGCAGCGTGCAGCTCTGTGTGTATACGGGATAAGAAGAAGAATATGAGAGCTGACAGCTGTCAACTCGCTTTTCCTTTCTTTCCGGTCTCTGCTCCATAGAAGACGCAAAGTACGTGAATTTATCAAATAAAATCTGCGATATAATTGCAAATCCGCTAAAGTGCTAAACAAAACGAAATAATAGTGAATGCGCCGATTAACGCTGCAACTGTCACTTATCGTGTTATGTGCATTTTTATAGACGTTTGCCAATTATTTGACATTGAAGTCAGCGGCTTGTCAACAAGCCCAAATCAATGACAACATAACAAGAAGAACAACAACAACAGACGTTGATAACTAATTACATATATTTTTTTTGTATTTTTTGTGTTTTCGTTTCGTGCAGCATGTTCATGCCAAAGGCTCACCGTGTCGCCATTTACGAGTACCTCTTCAAGGAGGGCGTCATTGTGGCCAAGAAGGATTTCCATGCACAAAAGCATCCCGAGCTCGACTCGATCCCCAATTTGCATGTGATCAAGGCACTGCAATCTCTGCACTCTCGCGGTCTCGTCAAGGAGCAGTTCGCATGGCGTCACTACTACTGGTATCTGACCAACGAGGGTATTGAGGAGCTCCGCAGCTATCTTCATTTGCCACCCGAGATTGTGCCCTCCACACTGAAGCGTCCGGCACGCTCCGAGCCACTGCGTCCACGACCAGCGGCTGGCGGACCACGCGGACCAGCTGATGCCTCCAAGACCGGCGAGGATCGTTCTGCCTACAGACGCGCCCCCGGCGGCAGCGGTGTGGACAAGAAGGGCGATGTTGGACCCGGCGCCGGTGAGGTTGAATTCCGTGGCGGCTTTGGACGTGGCTCCCGCAACTAGACGACTGCGGATGGCGTTTCCAGCGTTTTTTTTTATAACTTAAATATAAATTGAAACGAGTTAAAAAAACACTGAAAAAAAAGATAACAACAAAACAAAATTTAACTGTGTATGTTTTATAACAAAAAAAAAATATGTTGAAGCAAACCAAATTGCAGTCACATTATAAAGCAAGCGCAAAGTGAAACAAAACTATAACTATTTGTATTTCTTTTTTTTTTGTTATTTTTTTTTTAAAGTTGCACGCTTACAAATTGCGAAGCTGCTGCAAACTGTGATTATTATGAGTGTGTAGAGAGAAGATTTCAAGGGAAATCAGTAACAGTGCCGACTTTCAGCTGCCAAGGGATTCTGGCGTCTTTATCATTTAGACTGTTTCCCGCTCTTTTCGAGATTGAGACACATTAAGCTGCCACTTTGTAAAGTTCAATTTGCAAAAGAGAACTCGGCATGGAAGCAACAGAAATTGCTTAATTTTCGATGCAATTCGAGTCTAGATTGTCGTGATATATAAAAGAAGACAGTCTTTCAACTGAACAACAGCTTCATCTTGTCTTCCGTGTGGAAAGACAACAAATTAAGAAGACACGTGAAATTAACACACTTTTATCTGACCACATGGAACTGCTGCCAGAAGAGTTATTTATTCGTTGACATGGAGTCTTTGGTAGTATATATGCATCTTTCCTGTGTATATTGCTATTGGCCATTTGCAGCCTTCGTGATGCTTTCGTCACTAGCGTGGACTGCCGTCCAGAGTGATATCTCTATGAAATACAAATCATGACTCTTATCTTAGCAGCTTCTTAGATGTGACAAGCTTTTTTATCGAGTTCCTAGAAAAGTTCATTTGATTTCTAGACATCCGACAACGCTTTCTCTACAACGATTTGTCCGCTCTGATGGAATTCTCATCCCATTAGCAGCTTTTAAGCTTGAGCAGCCCATTCTAGAGAAGGAGCTTTTTAGTGTCTCAGCTCTGACTTGTTTACAATATTGTTATATATATATTTTACAGGCCATTCGATACGCATGACATAAACATTTCAATGATGTTTGAATGCAACTGGATCCCAGGAATGCAGCAGAAATCCAATATCTGTACTCCCCCATAAAATGGCCAAACGTTGGAGCGCTGAATGATGGAACAACTGATTAAACTTCTATTTCAATATTTACAATTTATATTTGCAGTTAAGAGAATTTAAATAAAATGTATGCTTAAACTAATACTATTAACTATCGGCGCTTTATGGATATTTTTCCCTTGGCCAAATGCGACATGTTGATCTTGAATTTGCTCTCGTTGGAACGTTTTACCCAGATCTGGAAAGGGAATGTGAAAGATTATTAAAAAAAACAAATATATTAAGGTGCGAGGAATTTGTTACGCACAACTTCATTGCCAATTGCCGAGATGGTCGCCGCAAACTTGTTCATGTCCTTGCCCTCGACATAGACGTGTTGGCCGCGACAGAACCAACGTCGCTCGTAGAGCAACTTGTTGTCCTCGATGCGCGTCTCCACATAACTATTTGGATCGGCGAGCAGATTGTGCGCCTGTTGTTGCTGCTGCTGCTGTTGCTGGGAGTTGGTGTAGGAACCCATGCCGTTCTGTTGCAACGGCTGCGGTTTGCCGCGTTGTATCATCTTGAGATCCGATTCGATTTCCTTGTCATCCAATTGATAGACCAATAGTTGACCCGTTGCCGGCTTGCGACGCTTCTCAATCACTGGCAATGGTTCATTCGGTCGTCGTCGCAGTTTACGTGTAACTGTCGTCTTGATTTCGGTGGAATCATTGGTTAGCTCCAAGCTATAGCGTTCATTCTCAATCTGTCGCTTGCGATCCTCAAAGTCAGCTATTAGATTATCCTTGAGGTCCATCATTTTCTCATCGTATTCCTTTTGGGCGGCCTTCTTCTCCAATATATAGTCACGTTCAACGCAATCGCGCATATAATCTTTGTAGATCTCATTTAGACGTCGACGCTCCTTCATTTGATTGTCCAGCTTGCGCATCCGTTTCATATACTCCGGATGCATCAGTTGATTGAGCTCCTCCAGCTGTTTCTGCAAATTGATCAGCTTGAGTTGATACATTCTGCCAAAAAGAAATAAGGAGATGAAATTAAAAATCGTGCCAGTTGCCAGTGTGTACACACTTTGTAAATACAACTAATGTACTTACTGTTCTTTCAGCTCGCTATTGCTGCCAATGTTGTTGCTGCTGTTGTTGTTGATGTTGCTGCTGCAATTGTTATTGTTGTTGCTGGTGCTGTTGTTGGACGATGTGCCGTTCGTGCCACCATAGCGATTTGGACTGCGAAACTCCGTTTCGCTTGCATCATCAGTATCTGCAATTGTTAAGCATTCCATTGTTGAAAGCATACTAAGCACAATTTCATTTCATTTTTTTTTGTTTAGTTCTGCTTTGGGGCTGACTGAAAACCCCAAGCCTCCTTTATTTATTTCATTTCTTCTTTCTTACCTTCTTCGCTGCGTTCGTCGCCAATTGATTCGTCGTCATAGTTGTCGCCCGAGTATAGCGTGTAGTAGGCGCTCATTCTGTCCATTCGTTGGCGCAACTTGGCCGCTTCAATATCCAAATTGATAATTTCACTATTGTGTTTATATATTTTTTTAAATTCCTTTTTATATCGTTGCAATGCTGTTTATATTTGTTTGGCTGCGAATGCACACACACGTAGCCATGTTTTAAGTGCTGTACAGTGCACACAGCTTTCACGGATCTGGCAGCGCCGTATCGATTAATCGATAAATTTACGCGTGTTTGCACACTTAAGAGTGTGACCAGCTTATCATTATTTTTTTAAATAAATGCAGCTCTAACCGTTTTTAAATAAATGTATAGTATGTGCTTTGTTTAAATATTACAATTGAAATATAATTTGATGGCAAAAAATCTAAGAACAATTGAAATTAAATTAAAGACGTTTCAATCAAATGCTCAATGCTTATCGAAGATAAAAACTTTTACATATTTACAATTAATTTCGAAAACTCAAGAAAAGCGTGATTCATGATCCAATTCGTTATGAATGAATATAGTATCTCTGAATAAGATCTGCCCACCCGCCTACAACATTTTGTGTACGGACTCCAGAAATTTTAATTCATTTAATGCTTTTCTGAATAAATATTTAACATCTACATGTAGTATTGTGCGTATTGTGATTTCATTGTATTTTATATTGTCATACGTAGAGCAATTTTTGTTTTATATTTTGCTTGCCAGCTGCCGCTGCTGCTGACTGTGGCACATATTTAAACGCTGTCGTCAAGCAGCGACGCCCACGCAATGGATCTATTTGCCTTAGTTGAAAAATTGGCGTATTATACATCAGCCAAAAATTCCATGGTAAATCATCGCAAGCGAATTTTGATTGATTTGTACTTGTCTTGCGGGGGAATAAAATGGAATGCTGTACGAAATATGTATACAGAAAATGTGGTTTAATACGTGTATATACAAATTGAAATATATACATATCTGAATATGAACACAGTTGGTCATGTAACTCTATTGTCCAAAGTACAAAAAACCGTTTGTTCTATTTTTATTCCTATTATTTAAAAAAATTACACACATACACACACACACACACACACCTGTGCATATACAAGCTGTATGCTAGCATATACATATATACGTACATACATACATACATATGTACATTTGTTGTTGTCTCTGCGTTAAGATCGAGAGCTTTGTCGCCTTCAAGGTCGACAATTTCGATGAAAATGAGTTTATTGTTTGGACAGCGGCATTAACGGCCTCAGCATCCATGTGGGCGCCCGCCAAGACCGAAAACACCTTAGCCGCAGTCGCAGCGGTAGCCGCAGCAGAGAAAAAGTCGTCGCGCCGATGATTGTTATTTTATTTTTGTAATTCATGACTGAATTTATTACTCGCATTTCGTTGATGTTTTTATTTTCTTATTTGTTGTCGTCGTGATCGTTGCGAATCGTGACGATTGCATACATATTTTAAATAATATTCATAATTAAAAAAACAACCCACAAATAATTATTGGCTAGGGCTGATGACTCCGAAACCTTAAAAGGACAATATCGATATCTCGATATTTCGATTTCGAATCAGATGCTGATGGCATCCAATGTCATCGATTACTCATCTCGTTTAGTGTTTGTTTACAAAGAAATCGAAATGGAAATGTGTCGCCAACGTTCCCGCCCACACACACACGTACACACACATGTATTAAGAACGCAAACCACATTTCTGGTATTACAATGTGGCTTAAAATGTGTCGTTCTGTGGCCTAAAACGGCAACGATCATTAAGCTTTAAACCGGTTGTCATTGCCGCTATCGTTGTTGTTGTTGCTGCCGGTTACATTTCCACCCACAATGTGCCCAGTGCGAGACAGAGACAACAGCAGCAATGGCGGCTTAGCTACTGTATACAATATGTCAAGTAACTGAACTGACAAAAGTAAAAATAAAGTATGTGCAATTTATAATTTGTCAAAACAGTTACTTAACTGACTGTACATATGCAACTGTTAGCTTATTTTTAGCGATAAGAGATTTTCGATTTGCACTAAACATCTATTTGTGCATATGTGTGAATGTATATTCATAAATGTAAATGTATATGTATGTATAAATATGCATTTAAGTTTGCAGATCTTTCATGCTATTTTCTCTTATTATAATAGATAAGCTAGCTGAAATCACAAGCAAGCGATGTTACGATAATTTTAGATAATAAATTAACTACAGCTAACGCATACAAAATGCAATTGCTGGCTAAAATGTAAAGTACTAATAAATAACTGTCAGTTTGATGATTCCAGAACTTCGTCAAACAAAATTCGTTTTCCTGTTGCTCGACTACGGAATACACTTTTGAATGTAACTAAACAAATCTGCACATTAGATGAGCCCATAATCATATTATGAAAATGAGGTTAACGATCCAAGTACACTATTAAGATTATTTAACTAAACATTTTAATATATTTATTATGGTAATTTCGCGTTGATGAAATTGTGTTACTAAATGCAAGGTAACTTTGTAAAGGCTGTTCGTTGGAAGGGCAATCACGAGAGGGAACTCTGTTCTAAATGCTCTTCCTCACACGCACTCTTGCAAACCCATTCACACTCGCATGCTCAAATCCATTCACTTGTTATTTGCCGGCGAGACGCAGAGAAAGAGAGAGAGAGAGAGCGTGCGGAACATGAACATGTGTGGGTGCTTGTGCCATGTTAACTGTATGTTGTTATTTGTTTGCGCTCTCTCCAACTCTCTCAATTGCTGTTGTTCTCTTTGTGGAAGCGGCTGCGGCGAGCCGCTATAAAAGCGTCAACACACAGAAAATGCAAAACAGTCGAATAGAAAACTTTGAAGTGCGGTGAGTTGTGCGACACGAGTCAATCAACACACATACATATATACAAAATTTGTGATTTTTTTTGGTTTGTCTGATTAGAAAGTGAATATATACACAAGCACAAGCTGACCAAGTCCAATTTGAAGAAGAAAAGACTACCCAGCAACAACAACAAAAAGAATTTAGCGGTGTGTATTTTGTAGCGCGTGAAAACAACCCGAAGCAGAAGAAGAAGAAGCAGCAGAAATAAGTTTTTTTAGTTCTATCTAACCACACAAACACAAAGAATTTAAAAATGGCCGAGGCTAATAAGAGAAATATTCCCATTAAATTGGGAGACTTCAGCGTTATCGATACCGAATTCAGCAGCATACGCGAACGTTTCGATTCCGAGATGCGTAAAATGGAGGAAGAGATGGCCAAGTTCCGTCACGAGCTGATGAACCGCGAAGCCAATTTCTTTGAGTCCACCAGGTAAATATATGAATACATACATACATATGTATGTATATTCAAATCTTCATATCTATCATTCCACAAAAAAAAAACTTGGAATGTGTTGTAATATCTTACGTATCCAATGCATGTGTGTGTGTGTGTGTGTGTCGATAAAACTGTATTGGTCGAATATCCAACTAGAATATTTGATCCAATTACTGTAACTGATAAGAAAATAGTACGATTGTTATCGTCAGCATGCTTATAAGAGATTTAAGACCATCAGTGTTATCAGAATTTGGATCGCAAAAAGTAGTTAAAAAGTGTGAAGGAATAAGTATTAAAAATAAATGCTAAACAAGGTTAAGCTTAAATGCGGTCAAACACACATAAAAATAGTGGTTAAAGTCTTAAGTAAATAGCAATAAATTAGCTAAAATGTCAACAGTGGTTGAAACAACTTTATTTTCTTCTTCTTTGCTAGTAAAATTACGTGAATCGTATGAAATATGAAATAATCTATGAATTTCGAACGTTCATGTTCAGGGTACTCCGTGTGTACATACGTCTAAAAATAGATATAAAATGTGGCTAACAACGTAGCACGGCAACATCTTCGACCAACTTATGGCTGGATTACGTACTGGGCTAAGTCCAAAACGGCACTGAATGCCCCAGATACAGATACTCGCACATTTCTTCTTGTTCTTGCGGTGTAGAATGAGTCACTTTGCTTTTTTCTTGACCCCTCCGCCCGCCTTCCAAGAAACATTCAGACATTCTCATAAGTTATCCATTTGTCTGTCTTTGGCAACACATATGATGTTCCGACACCGCAATTCTCAAACTACGAACCATTAGCGCACATTTAAAAACTGCCAAATATTTTCGAGTGTTTTTTTGTTGTTGTTTGTTTTGTAAATAGATTTGGCATATATATCATAGATGTACATAGTTTTTTGGGTGTCTCTTCAGATGCAACTTGGTAACGGTACCCATGGTTGCATGTGTGTGTGTGTGTGGGGGGGGGGGCGGGGGCTATACAAAAACATATTTCTGCCATCATTATAATGTGGCGTAACGGAATCTTCGTTTTTTTTCCCGTGTGTCAGAAAAAACTTGCGTACTTGCCAGAAAAAACACACACACACACATTGATGTGCACATATAATTCAAATATTTACTAAATAAACAGGCAATGTGAAGGCGGCCATTAAAGATTGAAATAAAATAACAACAACAACAACAAAAAATACACTAAAAGACCACATGAATAAATAGGTATGTAAGCAACTAGTAGAAAAAGCAACAGTCGAGCGCAACCGACTGTGAGAGACCCTGTACTTAATATGTCACACAAATATTTTGATAATCAGAAAAAAATTCAATTTCGCAAAAAACACCTCTGTGTTTTTTTGCTGTAAATATTTCGATTTTTTGCTTTATTTATATTTTTTTAACTAATATAGTTGCCTATGTTTATTTTGAAAACGTAAAGAAATGTATGTATTTAAAATGAAAATGAAGAGAGACGTCAATATTGTTTTATTTGTTAAAAAAAATTACTTAACATGCTGAAATTTAAAATCACTTTTGAGTTAAAAATGTTGACAAACTTAAGAGACCCTTTGTAAGATACTTTTTTAATACAGAGTCTGAAAATGACGTCGACGCTGCGCTGTCGCAGTCGCAGTCGCTGCTGCTGCTGCTGCTGCTGTCGTCGCGGTTGCGCCTCGCTGGCCTTTCAATCGGCTTGTGGGGACGTCGAGTCGCGTCGCGTCGCGTCGCGTGGGCGCCACTTGAGGCGAATTCGAAAACCACTTGGCTTAACATTTTACCTCGACTCCGGCCATAGACAATGACATAATCAAAACGATTTGTTGTTGTTGTTGTTCGTTTACTTCTTTTGTTGCAGTTGCATTGGTGGAAACAACAAAACTTTCAAAGTAAACAAAGTTTAACATGCGCCTGATGAAGCTAAATGGGTGCACAGTTAACTCTTGCAGTAAACCGTTAGATTGCGTGCGGTCCAAAAACTTTCGCATCAAACTTTTGCGGCAAACAGAAATTAACAAAAATTTCGCATCACACCTGCGACAACGCAGGCGAATTCACATGGCATTCGTTTGACACCCCTGGTCGATAGTTAATGTGCCGATAAATATGCCGTTTTCGTGGGTGCGGGGAGGCAGGTTAATGACTCAGCGTCAGCGTCAATTAGGAATCGAGTCGAGTATCGCATGTAGCGATGGGTGAAGGTCAGCCCACTAAAAAAGGGCCATAGCTCAGCTCAGCACAGCTGGACAGCGAGCAAGAAATGAACCGAAATGAAATATAGTGAATTGTTCAACGGCAGATTAAAAATAAATGATCACGTCATCGTCATCTATATACACAAATGTACGTATGTACTATATATTGTGATTGTACATACAATAGACACCTAATTGATTTTGCTAGTATTCTATAGTCATCACCCAAATGAATGTCTCTTATTTACATATACATATGTATACTACAAATCAAATCAATTTACTTATGTCAGAAATACACACATTAATTGTTTGTGGTTTTATATTGAATAGAATCTCTATAGATTTCAGTTGGGTGTACTGAACAATCAATTTGTTTGCACAAATTTCCAATACTTACTGTACTTGCTTATTGAGGCAATTGGCATAAAGAGAGGGGAATATGGGTTGGGGGGTTCAACTTGGTGATCAGCAGACCGTGCGCTTGCATTTAGCGATTTGTATGCAAATAACAAATAGTTGTCTCGACCACAAAAACTTTTACACGTCTAAATATGCACTCGGCATTTGGACTTGACCAATTTTAGTGTTAGCCGTTTATGGCTAGTTTTAAACTCAGAATTCAATATCATATTTATACTGTAGTTTTGATATGATACAACAGTTTGTTTTTTTTTTTATCCTTTTTTATAATCATATTTGTTTCAATATATCGCAATATTTCCCGTGTTTGTCCTAGATTTTTGACAGAGAATATTTTAAATTTTGTTTAGGCGATTGAAGTTATTTTGTAATCGCCAGAAATAGCAAAAATAGATTCGGGTTTTCTAACTTAAACAGCAGTTCATCAAATTGTCTAACTTTCGCAATTAAAAAATAGCTAAGTTTAGTTATAAAATATCCAAAATAACGACACTGATGTGTAGGTGTGGTTGGTGTCTGTCCAATATAAATATTTACTTATGTACATAGTGTGTACACATTGGTATTATGCCTGCTAATTTTTGCTTGCCGATTTGTGTACATACTATGTATATATGTATTTATCTGTGATGCTGTGCTGCGACTGATGCTGATGATGATAAATAATAATAATTCCTAGATGATATCATGCAAATTTTTAGCGTTTCGTAAGCTGCCTTCTCTGATTCGATGACACTTGTGATCGTTGCAATTGGCTATCGATTAGCATTTGTTCATTGTTGTTGCTTTTATTTTTATTATTTTCTTTTTATTTTAGTTTCGTTCACATTCACAACTGAACGACGCGCCGCTGCGTCGACACTTGATACGTGAATTGTTGTTGCTTTTGTTTTTGCTTAATTTCTTTTGTTCAATTTTTGCGCGCAGAGCTTTTTCAATAACAAAACACACGAAAAATATGCATGACATCATCGCCATCGCTGAGAGGGAAAGAGAGAGAGAGGCACGAATTTGAGCGTGTGCCGTCGTCGCATGATTGTGCGTATGTGTGTGGAGAGAGAGTCGATACTATGCATGTATGTATGTGTGCAAAGTTAGCGCCAACAACGCGACGTCTGTTCCGGCAGGTGTTTTGACTTCCTCACTTAAACCGCTCTCTCTCTCCCTCTCTCTGTGTCTATGATTCGCAGTCAATTGCCAGAAGTTGAAATAACGGTTTCTACGATTAGTCACACATCTATGGCATGTGTGTGGGAGCTTATGTATGTGTGTGTGTGTGTGTGTGTGTGTGTGTTATGTTGGCTGCATTTAACAGTTGCACGTTGGTGGTAGCAAGGTCGCCTGCAAGTAGCGGATTCTCAGGCACGTTTACAGTTGTTTGCCAGCCAACGAACGGCACGCTTATCAGCAGATACATATAAATTTATGTGTATATGTATGTATGTGTGTGTTTAATAGTGTGCGTGGTCACCAGCTCTCTCCTCAGTTCATTGGTCTGCGTTTCTCAATTTGATTCTTTCTTTTTGTTGTTTTTTTAATATATGTATGTATATGTTCATAGGTAATCTGTGTGTTGTATAAGTACATATGTACATGTATGTATGAATACTATGTCAAGTAATTGTCTTGAGAAAAATAAAAGTTCACATATTTCTTCTTCATACCAAAAAATATTTATACTCAATCACATTATTTAGTTTTTTAGCTTGTTCTAAAATTCATAAGCACATTAAAAATATAAGATAGAAAATTGTAATATGTGTAATTCTTTGTCAAAACAATTACTTAACCTACTGTATGTACATATGTATTTGTCTGTGTGTGCGAGTGTGTATACTACCCTTTGTAAAAGAAAAGAAATACGTATTAATATGTATATTAGAAAAATGTCAAATAAAAGCTTTATATTATATTCTCTTTCTTTTCCTCTCTATTTTCTTCCATTACAACCTTTACATGCCGCTTTGGAACATATTAAACAACTGCAATTAAAATACATAACATTAAAAAAAAATATATATATATATCTATTGAACTATAATTCTTTCCTATCGAAAAGCTCTACTAAAAAAACAACAACTACAACCAGGTATTCCATAATGTGCCACACAGTGTTCTCAACTGATTTGTTTATACAAAGTGTATATTTCTTTATTGATTTTCATTTTTGTAAACATATTAACACTGGCGTACGTAAAACTAATTTAATTTTTATTTACTACAACACTCGACACATTTTCAACGTTTGTTTATAACAATATTGTATATACTGAACATATGCACATATTTAATAAAAACAATTGTAGACACTTATTTACATTATTTACCTGCACGTGTATGTGTACACACTGCTGTTCCTTTGAGTGACAGATTCGAGTGTTGTCACTAGAAAGTTTAACAAATTCACTAAAAAAAACACACACACAAAGTACAAAAATATAAATTCAATACAGAAATGAGTATAGTATTCATATACGAATTCCTTCTTTCATATTCAAATGTATATATACTACAATTAGATCATATAAATATACAAATATTCGCATTGTAAATAGAATATTTGCCAGGTGTATCAGCTTTTTTGTTCTATCCAATTTTGTGAGCAATAGTTCAATAAACTCGAGAATTTTTATAAAGTTTTTTTGCGTTGCATTATGTATAATATAGATTCTATATTATTTATTTCGAACTGTATGATCGAATGAACAATCCATATCAAATTTAATTAAGCAAACTAAGCTGAGAGATAGAATTTCCAAATTCCTCCGTCTCCAAGAGTATATTAAAAATTGAAATGCTCTGTATTATCTACAACATTGTTTTTCTTGGCAGCTCTGCCAAATACTTGTGCCCATTGTGTCTGTAAAAGAAATAAATTTGAGTTACAGCAGAGATACATTTGTATCTGTATCTGTATCTGTATTTGTATCTAGATGCTATGCTTACTTAGCTCCCCTCCTGTTTTTGGAGCAACAGCTGCCAACAGACTTAAAAATAAACGACGCTCCAGAGCGGAAATCCGAGTCTATTTATAGTTAGGATCTGAATGCATCTCTGGCAGACTCGGCTTCAGTTTCGAGTTTACATTTTCAGTTGCATTTGAAACGAGTTTGGCAGCGGGTTCATTTCAAATCTTTCTTTCTATCTTTACTTCATCATGGAGGCTTTTACACGCACTTTTAACAAGACTTTTCGCACAACAAACACAAAAACAACAACCACAACGACCACGTCCACGTCCAGGTGTACACACGAATGTCCAAAAATATTATCACTTTTATTTCTATTTTTTGGTAACGCCAACTAACTTTTATTTTATGAAATCGTTATTATTGCAGCTCAACGACAAACTCGGCGCTGCCCTCTCGAGTACCCAAGCAACAGAATTATGTGTCGGACATTAGCTCGCCCTTGATTCAGGTACGGAATATACTATATACCAGAGACCGTAATTGTTGATAAGTTTTAAAATAAATATCACGACACGAATATTTTCCAAATTTTATTATTTTCGGTCTCTTGTTTTATATTGTTTTATATGTGTTGTATAAACTTAAAATTAAATATTTTCTTTTTATTATAAACAGGATGAAGGTGATAACAAAGTGCTGAAGCTGCGCTTCGATGTCAGTCAATATGCCCCCGAGGAAATTGTTGTGAAAACCGTAGATCAGAAGCTGCTGGTAAGATCCTATCAATCAGATACATACATTCATATGTGTACTCAATTAATCTGATGAATATGTTTTTCTATATTTCTAGGTGCACGCCAAGCACGAAGAGAAGTCAGACACAAAGAGCGTTTACAGGGAATATAATCGCGAATTTCTGCTGCCCAAGGGTGTCAATCCGGAGTCCATACGCTCGTCCCTCAGCAAGGATGGTGTCCTGACCGTGGATGCCCCATTGCCTGCTCTCACTGCCGGTGAAACTCTGATTCCCATTGCGCACAAGTAAAACACATCTGTAGCGACAGCGGCAACGACAGCAGCATCAGCTCCTGGAGAACCCGTCACACATCCCGCAGTCCCCGAGTTCCCGAGTCCAGCAACATCCTGCTAAATCCAAGCACCTACTAAAATCAGAGCAGCATCCTCCATACAGATGAAACAGTTCAGTTTTCAATTGGCCGCCTATCAATCAAATAAATCAATCAAACCCCAGGGATTGATGAATTCAAATTTTTTTTTTTGGTTTCTTTTTGCAATTTAAAAGCTTAAATATAATACTGACTTACTACTCATACTTAACTGTAATAACTTAAGTGTAATGCAAATTATTATTAAATTTGATTAATTTAATTCATATTTATAATTCTCGCTATTAAATGTTATTATTTTCTTTGTCGTAGTTGTCAATCGTTGAAATCGTTTTTCTTCTTCCATTCTTAAAAGCCATCTTAACTTAAATACGAATTGTATTCGATTTTAGGATTTATCAGATATGAATATGGTATATAAATAATGAGTGAAGTTTCCTCTCGATAACATTTGAGAGTCTGACTTTAATTATAGATGTCTTGCTTTTTTAAAGAGTCCATATCTTGGAACTCGTGAAACTCCATTTATAGATCTCCGTAACTCCTAATGGAACTGCATAATTATAATCAGAGACTTCAAGCTCAGGAGTTCGCCTGTAATTTGCATAGGTTACTCGAGAAATATCGAATTGGTAAAAACGTTTTCTTAAGCGAAAGAAAGAGAACGTCTTTATATTCATGGAAAAGTTAATGGTGAAATTACTAACAAGACGAGTATTAATTCACCACAGGCTCCGAATTGATTCTTTATTATACAACTTAAATATCTCGCTCTTTCTCACCCAAAGTGGTGGGATGTTTCGGCGTTGTCAGTTGAGCTACAGTTATCTCGATCTAATGTTGCTGTTGCTTCTAATACATACACCTAGGGTATGTACGTCATTTTCGAGCAAATATTTTTGTGGAATGATTTTTTTTTTGAGCTTTAGCTAGCAATAGAAAATGCAAGACAAACCGAAGTCAAAGCATGACAAAATCGATATGGATGCGGATGAGGATGCAATGCGTCTACCCACATCGATATTAATTCAAGATCCGCGTTATCGCATCAAGCCGATGCAACAGGTTATATCGGCGTTGTTTGGCGGTCTCATAACTACTTTCGTTGGTGAGTTGCAATTACAATTCACCATACAGTTGACAGTGGACTTAAATATTTTTCATTCATCTGTCCAGTGACACCGCTGGAGGTTGTCAAGACACGCGTCCAGACGCAGGCCCAGAACGCCGCCAAGAAGCGTATGGTTGTGTCCAAATTATGCTATGTCTTTCATAACGGTCTCATGGCGCATGTCTGTAAACCAAATGCCGCTGATTGCGTGCCGAAACTTGGAGCTGAAGCATCCAACTTACGACCACTGCGTGGTGCAATGGTAAGTTTTCACCATTTGTAAGCACTGCCATTTATCCATGGTGATATTTGTAAAAGGCGCTCTATTCACCACACTTTGCTGCTCTATTTTCGGGCAGTTTATTTCATGGTGCAATTATAAAATGGTGCCGAATGGTGGGTGAATATGCCGACCTTTCAATTATTTCACCATGGTTCATTTGGCATCGATGTTTTTGTTGCTTTCGATGTCTTCACACAAAATGTACATTCTTAATTGAGAGTATTATTCTCCCAGGATGCCTTTGTTAAGATAATCTGCTCCAATGGCGTTTCTGGCCTCTGGTCGGGATTAAGTCCAACGCTCGTCTCGGCGCTGCCATCGACAATCATCTATTTTCTGACCTACGAGTATCTGAAGCAGTCCTTTTCCAATCTGTATAAATTTTGGCACTCTAGTGACCAGTTGCCTTCCAATGTTAATGCCTCAGTCGAGGGCAATAAGTTGGTGACAACAAGTCAAGTTCCATATAACGCACCGTCTATAGTGCCCATGGCATCGGGAATCTGTGCACGCACTGTGGTCGTTACCGCCATCACCCCGCTGGAAATGGTGCGCATTAAGATGCAGTCTGGTTACATGACGTACACCGAGCTGTGGGTGGTCATCCGTTCGCTGATTAAATCTCATGGCATTCTTGGACTCTGGCGCGGTTGGCCGCCCACTGTGATGCGTGATGCACCATTTTCGGGTACCTATTGGGCCGCCTACGAGTCCATGAAACGTGTCTGCAACGTCACGGAACCGACATTCTGGTTTAGCTTTGTCACTGGTGCAGCAGCCGGCGCAGTGAGTTTTTGTTTGCCACTCCGGGTGTTGATAACATTATTTATTTATCGATATGTCAATAGTTATTATTTGAAATATTTGTCCTTTCGATAATATCGAGATCAGTGTTATTGTGCGATATTTGAAGTGGAATAAAATCTCATATTATCGATACTATCAATTTATATTTTTTTCATATTGAAATATCGATATCTATATTTTTAAAAATGTCAACCCCCTTTATTGTTAATAAACATTTGCATAAATCAAACATTTCGCCCGCCCTTTTAGTTGGCCACGTTGGTGACAATGCCATTCGATTTGGTAACAACACATACACAAATTGAGCTTGGACAGGATGTGCTTTACTCGGACTCATCTAGTCATGGCAAGGGCGGCACCAATGCGACCGCCGCCTCCTCAGCCACTGCAACTGGTTCAGGCAAACAGTCGTCGGTGATCTCACGCATAAGCATGATATATCGTCAGCAGGGTATAAAGGGCCTTTACATTGGTGTCTTGCCACGAATGTTGCGCGTGGTGCCAGCCTGTGCCATTATGATATCGACATTTGAGTATAGCAAGTCTTTTTTTTTCCACCACAACCTCGATTTGCACGAAGCCTGTAAGTACTGTTGTAAATAGTAGACAATTTTGTAAGCATCGATTTCAATATTTGAATATCGATGTTGCCTAGCGTTTGTAAGCGATGGTCCGCAATGTAACCGATAGGTTCGAAGGGCCAACAGCTGTTAACACAACAGCTGATCAACTATCGATAAGCAAAATACAAACATACGAATGTATGGAGAACTATTTTATTTATCTGGGACTTCGAACGTCGTCCTCGTCTTCTTGATCTTTGTTTTCAAATATTAATGATAATATAACGCGAACAAATCCATACACGTGGAACACACAAACATTAGCTTACCGACGAGCTCATTGACGCGCCAAATATGCCGGAGGAAAAATCAAAACCAATACCGAATCACCTAAGTGCAACAAGACCAGAGGCTTATTATGGATTGGCAGCGACAGTCCAGACACAGTCCAAGCATACAATGACAGATCCAAGATTTCGCATACGGCCCATGCAGCAAGTTGTGTCCGCATGCACTGGAGCCATGATAACCGCCTGCTTTAGTAAGTGATGAAATTTGTTTACCTACATATGTACATACATACGTGTGCACATATGTTTGTATGCGTGTGCATGTGTGCAGAGATACCGGTTGAATAAATGTACGTATGTAAGTATATATTTATTGTTAATTTCATCACAGTGACGCCCTTGGACGTGATCAAAACTCGCTTGCAGGCACAACAGTCAGCATTGTTATCCAATAAATGCTTCCTCTACTGCAATGGCCTTATGGATCACATATGCCCATGCGGCCCGAATACTCCAACGCCGACGGCCTCATCCCACCATGCATTTAACAAGCTCGCTCCAGCCTCGTCCTCCCACTTTACGGGTACAATTGTGAGTATACAACCTTGTAGCATGATTGTAACTTTTGGTACATTTGTACCAAAAAAAAGTGGTACACTTTTATTTGTTCGTACATTTGATTGATATTATGTTTCTTCAAAATGCTACTTATTTTTTGTGGACTAGAGACCTTTTTGGGCGTATGGTCAATAATAATTAAATAAATAAAATTAACTCATTGTATTTTAAATTATTTAACTTTAAGTCTGGGTCTTATATCTTGTTTAATTAAATTTATAATCAATATTTTCTTTTTGCAGGATGCATTCATTAAAATCAGCCGTTCCGAGGGTATTGGCTCGCTCTGGTCGGGTCTAAGTCCAACGCTGATTTCGGCACTGCCCTCGACGATTATCTATTTTGTTGCCTACGAGCAGTTGAAGGCACGATTTATTGACCTGCACTACAAGTACCTGGCGCCAGTTGAAAGATCACCGTATAGTCGGGACATTCCAATGCTGGTGCCGATGTTGGCCGGCGTGACAGCTCGCATTATGGCCGTCACGTTTGTTAGCCCCATTGAGCTGATACGCACCAAGATGCAATCGCAGAAGATGACGAATGCTGAGATGTTCAGTTCGGTGCGTCAAGTGGTGCAGTCGCAGGGTATATTGGGCTTGTGGCGTGGCCTGCCACCGACTATATTGCGGGATGTGCCATTCTCGGGGATTTACTGGACCTGTTACGAGTACCTTAAAACTAGTTTTAATGTCGTCGAGCCAACTTTTGGCTTTAGCTTTGTTGCGGGTGCGATTTCGGGCTCTGTAAGTAGTATACTCACAAGTCTATTTCGAAAAAAGATAACTTATCTATATATAATTTTAGGTTGCCGCAACAATAACAACACCATTCGATGTAATTAAAACTCACGAGCAAATCGAGTTTGGTGAGAAATTCATATTTGCAGGTAGGCATGTTGCTATCCAGCTAAATAGTTGCTCCTCCTCCACTGACACGAATTCGGTTTGCATTACGCCAGATAATCCGCCAAAGAGTGTGCCCACCAAATCAATGGGCGACCGTTTGTCAACCATTTATCGCTTGAATGGCATCCGCGGCATATTCTCAGGTCTTGGACCGCGACTGTTCAAGGTGGCACCGGCATGTGCAATCATGATTTCAACTTTTGAATACAGCAAGGCCTTCTTTTATCATTACAACGTGGACCAGCACAATCAATTGTTGCTGGCCAGCAATCATCTGGCAAATAGTACAACAAATGCGGTCCAACCATATAGCACAAGTGCAAAGACGAACTGAATGTAGTACGAGTTACGAGCTGCGAGCTGCGACCTACGAGTAGATGCACCTTTTTCAAAACAGCCAACAGCCTGTACATATGTAAATTAATACCAAAGTTAAGACAAAATTACTGGGTTACAATAATTTGCGTAGTTTTCTTTTGGGCTTTAAAGCATTTGTAAAATTCATTGAGTGAAATAAAATTACTGTTTTTTTTTTTAATTTCAAGTTTACTTTTGATGAAATAATCTTAAACTAAAATTGTAATTAAAGTTTATTTCGCGGGCCTTCGATTAATGCAAAAATGTTCATCGAAACATCGATGAGCAAAACATCGCATCGGATAATCACATCGATAAATGAGAAAATGTTAGCTACAGTTATCGATATCGTCAAGAACACGTGCCATCGCATTGTGTTTTGTTTAGTTGACGTTTAGTTATTTACCAAATAAAATGGGACAACCAAAAGCAAAGCAGGATACAGCAACTGCAACTGATGTTAGGGAAAATCCTGCAACACAACCCAAGCCGAAATCCAAAAAGGTATCTAAGCCAGAGGCGAGCATACCGCGCGGTCAACCAAAATCCAATCGACCATGGAAGACACCCAAGGAAAAGTAAGTTTGCTCGACTACGAGACACCCAGCGTCCATGTCCATCCGGATTAGCTAACAAAATATCCGTTTTGCAGATTCAGTAAAATTAAGAAGACAGTGAACCGTCTGACATTTGAGAAAAAAGAAGCGCTACGCAATGAAATGCGTTACATTAAAGAAAAGTCCAAGGAGATTAAAAATCAGCGCAAAGAAGCCGCCGTCCAGCATCATCAGCGTCGTGTGGAGAACGCCGAGCGTCGTTTGGCCAATGAGCGTCGTGCCGAAATCGTGCAAGTGATTAAAAATCCGGCTAAGCTGAAGCGTATGAAGAAGAAGCAGATGCGTATGATTGAGAAACGTGATCTTAGCCAAGTTAAAGTGGTCTAAAATACATTTATATAGGTTACATTTTTTTTTATTTCGTTTCTCTGCTAAATAAATCTAGTTTTGTAATAATGCAGTTTTTTGTTTTGTTTTTAAGTGTGATCTACTATTAACAACGGTGCCAAGCTACGAACAGAGCTCGCAATTAACAGTCGACTCTCTTTCGTTGTCAAAAAATAACTGTTAATTTCTTTAAAGCAAAGAGAGATAAACCGTTCACATCGTCCTTTAAATAAATTGGTTTGCGCTCAATGATTAACCCATTTTTTTGATTCCACTTTGCACAAAATCAAAAAAAAGGTGCACACATTTTTTTAAAATTTGATGCACCAGAAATCTAAAATCGAAATGCAATGTAAGCGGTAGGTTGAAAACGCCATTGTCAACAAGGCGAATTTAAGAGCCTTTAATCAGCTGCTGACTCTCAATTTGCTCGCTCTCAATCGGATCGCTCTCTTACAGTTGCAGAGCGAGAGAGAGAGAGCGTGCATGGTTTTTTGTCGGTTATGTTAGTGCGTAGACTGCAAAGGGGGAAAAAAGGTCAACAGTTATTTGCGAGCTCTGGCTACGAATTTACATGTTGATTTCTGTTTTATGTTAAATTACATATGTACATGTAAACAATTGAAGCTTATATATATGTCTCTTTAGACTAGTTTAACAAATTAACATAGTATTCCAGTTGCAAATCATTAACAGCCGTCTGTTTATCGATGCTGATATTCTGTCGAAATTGTGCCAAGATCTGTTTACGTTTCTCATTTAAAGCGCGACCTTTTGCTGACTTTGCCAGTGTCTTCTGTGTTAGGAAATCCTGCATAAGGATTTGAATTCTCGAACGCAACAACAAATCCAACTGATGTGCCATCGATTGCAATTGTTTCTCCTTCGGCTGTTGCACGTTCTGTTCTGCATGTTCAACTATTTGACAATGGAGCAATGATTTTAGAAATACACAAATTACATTATAATCTAAATGGTTAAGTGTTAAAGTTTGGCACTCCCAAGCATTGTCACCACCGGGTGCCTCAAGTCGAGCATGCATCTGTTCTATTATTGTCGAGGGTACAACACTCGCCGCACTCCTCGCCTCGTTGGCCTGAAGACACGCGGCCAAAGTGCGACAAATGTAAATTTGGGCATAAATACAGCGTTTGGTGCGGCACAATTGATAGAGCTTATAGCGCATGCTGCGATAATAATGATTATCATCGCAGATGATTAAATAATTGTCGTTGTTGCCTGTTGTCGCTGCTCGTCGAATTTTTGTTGGCAGCTCCTTAGTTGCATCTTTAGTTTCAAGTGTGTCTATTAGCTCGTTTAACAATTGAAAAATCTTGTTGCGCTGCTGTCTATAGTCTTTGTAAGTTTCCACATTAAAGTAGTCATCGTAACAGAGATGTAGAATATTCCAGCTGCTCAGAGTTGACGGATTTTCCATTAGCCAATTGCTCAGCTTTGTTTTACCAGCAGCCGGCAGACCAATGAGCGCAACTAGACAAATTCGCGGCATTGATGGGTGAAGATGTGTGTGTGTGTGTGTGTGTGTAGCGTAGTATTATTGTTTTTGGGTTAATTAACTATCTAGTATTGAAAATAACAGTTGGGGCATTGCATTGCAATCCTCGTGCGTCTGCTACAAGGACAATTTATCCGTTGTCCCTGTTGGCGTTAATACAGCGACTTCTTCTTTCTCTTTTAGCTGCTCCTTGATTTGATCTTCCTGCTGCTGCTGTTGCTCCAGTTTTTTGGCCAATTGTTCCGCTTCTTCCATTCGTTTCGCATTTATTTTTGTTTGCACATCAACGTAGGATTTCATCATATTTTGATTAAAGCGCGCAAATTTTGTGACACATCTGTCCACACATGTTTTCTGCCCAACAAATTATAGGTTTTTTTTTTAGAATTTATCTATGCAAATATATGTATAATGGTGTGCTCACCTCCTGATCGAAGAGTTCGCGTTGACTGAGATTATCAACACAGCGATTGAAACACAATTCCGTCACTTTGTTGTATAATGTGAGGAAATCTTTCAGCTGCAACCAAACCAAGGGAAAATTGAATTGAATTAAAACAGTTTGCTGTAAAAATAAATATGAAATGTGCATACATTACGCAAATTTGAATCCATTGGACAAAACGAATAACAGACTTCTGTTAGAAATGTTAACTAAATTCAATTTTAATAAAATGTTTTTGGATTTCCGACAGCAGGCAACAGCTGACTGGCTGTTTATGTGACTTGAGACGATACCACTATCGATAGTAGATTGCAATTGCAATTATGTAATCGATAAATGTGCACTATGCCGGCAAATATAATTATAAAAGCAATGACGCAAGTATTACTGATTTAATGGGGCTTACGTAAAATTCGAATTTACTTAAGTTTAACTTTTCTAACGTTTTTCCTGACTAGGCTAATTTTGTTTCAAACGACTATACCACTATCGATAGCTCGCTCAATTGCTCGTGAGCAATTGCGATAATGTAATCGATAAGTGTGCACTTTGCCGGCAATGATAGCTGATAAATGAAGAGCAATGTTAATGCACTTGTTTTTATTATCTCAAACAACATGCAGTTGTGTAAACCTGCCACATCATTACATAAAGCTGCACATGTACATGCAGGCCGTGTAATATCACATGTTTAATGGTTAAGTACCGGTTAAACCTGCGCGCACGTGCAGCCATCTTGCACATCTCTAATTTGATTCTGATAAGAAAAATCTCTATAGTGCAATTGTTTATTTTAGATTTCTTCGAGTAAATATATATGAAAACACATATATATGCTACCGAAACCAAAGAAGTATATTAGCTGTCTGCAGCAAAATTTCGGTTTGACAACATTCAAGCCGCTGCAATGGCAAATAATACGCACGTTTGTAAACGACCCACGAGGCTGCGATGTGTGCGCCGTAATTGCCACCGGCTATGGAAAGTCGCTTACCTATCAATATCCTGCCTTCTATTTGAATAAGGTGGTCGTTGTCATATCGCCGCTGATAGCTTTAATGGAGGATCAGGTGAATGCATTGAATTCGAAATCCGTTGATAAGGAATTCGCCTGTTTGCTAGGCACAGCGCAGGAGGATCGCACGATTAAGGAGCGCATCCTTGGACTGCAGTTTAAATTGGTGTACGCAACACCCGAATATATTACACGGGGCAATGGCCTGAAATTGTTACGCGATTTGGGACACAATTTGGCCTTGATTGCCATCGATGAGGCGCACTGCATATCGAAGTGGGGACACGAGTTTCGTCCGGCGTATCGCCAGCTGAGCCAGCTGCGGGAGGCAGTGCCTCAGGTGCGGCTCCTGGCGCTGACGGGCACGGCCACCAAGTGTGTGCGCGAGGATATTTGTGAGCAGCTGCATTTGCGCAAACCGCTGATACTCTGCAGCGGTCTGGATCGTCCCAATCTCGAGTTGACGGTGCGTGCCAAGTGTACGGATTTGTGGTGCGATCTACAGCAATATCTGAGCTGGGCCAACGAAGCCAATGGCTCGGTGATTGTCTACAACAATACCATACGGGAGACAGAGCACATGGCCAAGGAGCTGACCCGTCACGGAATGCCGTGTCACAGTTATCATAGCAAATTGCCGCTGGCGGAGAAGCGTCGAAATCAGCAGGAGTTTAGCGAAGATCAGGTGCGAATTATTGCCGCCACAACAGCCTTTGGCATGGGCATAGACAAGGCAAATGTTCGACTGGTGGTACACTATGGTGCGCCCAGTGATATGGAACGCTACTATCAGGAGATTGGACGTGCCGGACGCGATAATCTGCCCGCCAAGTGTGTGCTCTTCTACGGCCAATCGGACGCTGCGACGCATCAACGAATGCAGCACAGTCAACCGTTGACGGCACAACGGAGTCTGGAGCTCCAACAGCTGGCGAGGAGCATGTCGGAGTACACACAGAGCACTGAGTGTCGTCGTCGTTTTATACTCAAGTACTTTGATGATCATGCCACATTGAGTACGTTGCAGTGGCGTCGCAATTGCTGCGACAATTGCCGCAAATCGCGGCACATGAAATCTCAGGTCCCGGAGAAATCAGCTGACCAGCTGGATGTGGATGTGAGCGAAGAGTCGAGACTGTTGCTGGGCATGCTGCGGGATGTCAATGGACATGTTGGATTAGGTAAAGTGATACTTGCCCTGCGTGGATCCAGGAGCAAGTGCGTCAGCAGCCAGTGCCGTCAGCATGAGAACTTTGCCAAAGGTGCACACAGATCCATTGGCTTTTACAAGATGCTCTCCGAGCACCTAAAGTTAATTGGCTACATCAAGGATGAGTATCAGCGGAATGGCAAGAGCGCATTTGGTTACCTCATGCCGCACGTGACGCTCAAGGGTTGCTGTTGGCTGGACAACGATGAGACTGAATCCAAGACGATTGTTCTCGAACCAAGTCCGAGATTGGCAAAGCTGCTCAAGCCCAGAAAGAGCTGTAATTCCAGGCCAAATGATCTGGATCTAGACTGGGGATCTGACATTGACATCGATCTAAATGAATTGGATGAAATTGTGGAACGTGAACAACAATCAATGTCAATGTCAATGTCAATGTCATCGTCCAACAATGAATCCGTCTGGGGACCCGACATTGACATCGATTTCAATCAAATCGATGATGCGGTTACCAAAGCCAAATTACAAACCACAACTGAACCCAAGAAATCTTCTAGTCAAGATCTCGAATTACTTCTCGCCGATTGCCAAAAGATTCTGCACGAGGAGCCCGAGGAGACGGCGCGTACTTTGAAGGCCCGCAAACGCGTCTGGGAGTACCTGGAGAATAGCTACCAAAAGCGACCTCTAATACCAAAGTACAAATACAGTTCACGTCCAGCGAAAGGCAATTGAACTGTCCTACCAACTATATTTCGTTAGATAATTGAAAATATTTAGAAACAGTTTCTTTCATTTCATAGATAATTTTCTATGTAATTAGATTAATCCTAATTCTTATTTTATAAGTACTTGGCGTACCTACTTGGAGTTTAGAATTTAGAATAATTAAACAAATTTAAATCTTTGTTACCTAGCATTTAGTTGGATTCTTTTGTTATATTTACATAATGTATGTACTTAAAATCTACAATTTGAAGCAAACATTAAAGAAAAAAAAATAAAGCAGAACTTTAATTTAACTTTAAATTATTAATCAGCTTTGTAGTTTAAGACATTCGATTTTAAGAACAAATATTGCTCATTGCACGATTCTTGTGACAGATGTATATATTTAAGACACCAGAGGATTTGTCTCTCATGTAGAAATTATAGGAAATGAAATAACTACTATAAATGTACATATATGAATTCGAATTGTGTGTGCTTGATAAATGCATATTCTGGCGAAGATCAGGCATCATTGTGCTGCCTCGGGGGACAAGTTGTTGCCATCGGCAGTTGCCGGACGACTCTCGCAGCTGTCTTCCCCGCTGCTGGTCGTGGAGGCGCCTTCCTCTGGCGATGTCTTGGCCGCCTCATCGGCTTCCTGTTGGTTGTCCTGGACTCCAGCGTTAGCCTGTCCATTGTCCTCGGCATCGGCGCCCTTTTTGTTCTTCAAAAAAAAGAAAAGAAATGCAAAATTCAGATTTTATTTTAATGAAATTCCATAATTTCAGGTATTGCAAATAATGCATTTTTTTTTTTAACTCAAGTTTGTGATTTAGATTTATTTAAACAGAAAATTAAATTATTGAGTAATGTACATATATATATATAAACTAATATAAAAAGTCCAAATTATAACTTGAGTTTTATTTTATGCTAAAATTTTATTTTTATAAATTCTCGAAAATAAAACTCAAGGAAAAATAAATATTTTTAAACAAAAGAAAATTCGCAAAAAAATGATAATTGTTAGAAAAGTAATCGTTATATTTAAGAAAAAAAAAAATTATAAAAGAATGATTATTTTTAACAAATTAATCATTGTATTGTGATTCGTAAACAAAATCAATATTTGGTAATTTTTCAAAAAAAAAAGAAGAATATTAATGATAGATGGATTTGATTGTCTCTGAACCTTTTTGCGTTTCTTGGGCTTCTCCGCCTTGACGGCGTGCAGCTCAGCTTCCTCCTGCAACGCCGACTTGTACGTGGGGGGAAAGAACTTGGAGGCCTCCTTGAAACCCACTACGGAATTGGGACTGACATAGCTGGGACCGTACTCCATCAATAGTGGTATTGTCTCGCCCGGCACTTTGTTAACCTTGAGCACAATTTTGTCAGTGCTTAAACAAGAGGAAAATGAAAAACGAAAATTGATTGGGAATCCCCCCAAAATACGTTCAACTTACGGTACATAAGGCTTGGCATTATATTTATCAACGGAATTGGCTATAAACGTAGCTGTCTGCGGATTATCGCTGTTGAAGAAACCATAGAGCGGTACATCATCCCGACAGACATCGACCAGATTCATCAGATCCTTTTTCTTATAGGCATCAAAGGTCATAATGATGTGCGGCGGCTCGGGCGTCGGATCCGGCGGCAAGAACGTCGATGTCTGGGCCCGGAAATACGTATAGATGAGGGCGGCATGGGTACGCTGATCACTGGCCACCCAAATTGGCGGTATTTTTATTATTTGCGTTTGTTTCCTGTTCTCATTTGCCTCCTCTGGAGTTTCGACCACATCAGTCTCATCGTTGGTTTCCTCCTCTGCGACAGCCTCGGGCTCGACTTTTTCTAAAGTGAGAAACTATTTTGAAATCTCTAGGTTTTGACTGAACCAATATGTATTAGACAGTAGTATGAAAACTGCTGTAATTTTTTTAAATTTCGTAAAACCATTATGCCTAGTTTTGATTTTAGAATAACATGTCTTTCGTTCAGTTTTTCAAATTTATATTTCAATACTTTAAACATTTATCAAAAACTGTGCATTGGACAGTAGTATGAAAACTGCTGTAATTTTTTAAATTTCGTAAAACTATTATGCCTAATTTTGATTTTAGAATAACATGTCTTTAGTTTTGTTTTTCAAATTTATATTTCAATACTTTAAACATTTATCAAAAAAGTGCATTGGACAGTAGTAGAAAAAATGCTGTAATTTTTTTAAATTTCGTAAAACCATTATGCCTAGTTTTGATTTTAGAATTTTGTTTCAAAACTTTTAATATTTATCAAAAACTGTGCATTGGACAGTAGTAGAAAAAATGCTGTAATTTTTTTAAATTTCGTAATAACATTGTGCCTAATTTTGATTTCAGAATTTTGTTTCAAAACTTTAAACATTGGAAATCTTGTGAACATACCTTCAATTTCCACCTCTACGGTTATTTCAATGGGCACAATTAAAGGCGGTAGAATCGTTTCCTCTTCGTTAAATTCGTCGGGTGGCTTTATGGTCTCCTTGGTCAACTCATAGGCATACTGATGGAGCACAGTTGGAGGACTGCCCATCGTTTCATCGACCTTCCAGAAGCACATTAGCAATTCCTTATCGTACAGATGCTTTATCACCTCGTCTTCCAATGGATTTGCCGCCGCAAAGTTCACGGTATTGAAATCACTTTGGGTTATTGTGAAAACTTTACGATCTTTGCATTGGATTTTCAGTGGATCAGCCGGTTCGGAGAGTTTCTTGAACATATCCCGATTTACCTGCGGCCCAAATACCGTTATGCCAATATCGGGTAAGTTTTCCATAATTGTATCGGTTACATATTTCAAATACTCGATGCGTTTCCTTTTGCTCTCCTCAAGCTCGATCTTTTCGGCCAATTGCAATGCCTCGTTCTTCACTTGCAGCTGTTCCAATTCAATCGGTTGTAATTCGGTTATTTCATAAAACTGATGCGGTTCTTTGGCCAACGTCAGCTCCAGTTCCCGGGTGATCATGGCCACCAATTTGGGTACATCTGTGCCAAACATTATATTGATTGCCTTTCCATTCTAAATCGATTCCAACGAAAACCGAATCAAGAAAATATAAATTCAAAGATTTCAAAAAAGATTTGCAAGATTTTCAAAAATAAAAACCGAATCTAAGAAACCTAGACCAATGAGATATATTTAGACAGTTGATTTTTTTTGTATTAAATTAAATTATTTTTTCCTATTTAAAGAAAAATATTCAAAAATTGCCTTTTTTCTAAATATAAACTAATTAATTATAGCTATAAAAAAAACCAAAAAATTATTTTTATTTCAAAAAATCATAATCGTTACGGTCCGTGATTTTCAAAAATAAAAACTAATGAGATATATTAAGATATGTGTGTGACATTCTGTAAAAAAATCAATTTTATTTTCTAATTAATTTAAAGAAATTTTAAAACATTGCCATTTTTCTAGATATACGTAAATTAATAAAATATAACTAAAAAAAAGAGCAAAAAATTATATTTATTCAAAAAATCATAATCGTTACGCTCCCAGCTTGAAATTCCCTGAAAAACTCATAAGATTGAGATAAGATCTTAAAAAAAATCAAATTTACAAATTTATATACTTATATAAAATAATAGTCGGATTTTCATGAAATTTCTTGAACATGTTTATTAACATTTTTTAAATACACAGTTAAGATATTTGAAGTAACTTTTTTTTTTTCTGAAAGGTTTTCAAATACTTACCGCTACAAACATCCAAGTCGGTTCACTCTTCTTGTTGAATCTCTCCAAATAGGAAATGGAGCCCGCTTTGCACTTTCCAAAAAAGTTTCTCGAATTAAATATAAATTTTTTGAAAATTTCCTTGGCACTTACAATTGCCAGCTGCAAATTATCGCCGCCCAGCTCAAGTTTAATCTTTCGCAGACTTCCCACCATGCCCAGACAAGGACCACACCATTCCGAGTATATGTCCAAAACTAATAAATGAAATTAGAAAATTTCAGGTTGACAACTCTCCGTGGATCTCACCCAGTAGACCGGGTCGCTGTAGAAACTTTTCAAACTCCTCGTCGGAACTGATGTCCGCCTGGAGCTGTTGGACTCCTCCCTTCTTGGCCATTTCTTGCCGAATGTTCTCACATCATTTGTCAAAGTTTTGCCAAAATTGACAAACGTATTGATTAAACTTTTGCCACACACACCCCCCCCCCCCTCATTTAAGGGGAGGAGGTGTTGTCAAGTTAACCAGGCCAACAACAATGCCATAAAAAAAACCGGTTTTGTTCAGAAAATATGTTCCAAGAACTTTTAAGGCCAGCTCTTTCTTTTCCTCTCGCTCCCTCTCTCTCTCTTTCTTACGCTTTGCCACACGGCAGCTAATTAATTAATACCTTGTAAGTACATGTGTTGACAGAAAATCGATGACTTAGTGGCTGTTATAATTAGATTATATGTAAATGGCCAAGACACAGGGCCGTTTGTTGAGCCCCAATAAAATTATAATAGGAATACAAAATAAATAACCGATAAAATGATGCACAAGACAATTTTAAGTTTGTAGATCTTTAAATATGTATCTTTCAATAGCCAGTGCAAAAAACGCATAATACGATAGGCGTAATACAATTATACACAGCACACAAAATATATATACATGGATATACATTGTCATCTGGTATCTATACATATATGTATATATAGATCTTTATATCTTTATATATACATCTATGCATAACGCTTACAATTTTACAAAAATTAGTTATGAAAACAGGATCAATCATTGAAAACAGAAATTGTTGTGACAAGATCAAAAAGCAAAGTGTGAGTGAGTGTGTGTGTGTGGAAACCTCTTTGTGCCATGTTTATGCCTTGGGGAATGATGCTGCTCAGATCTCAGTTATATATATAAATATATATATTTATATATAATACATTTGGATAGTATCTTTTCCTAATAGTTGTTGTCGTTGCTGTTGTTGTTGGTCTCTTGTTGTGGTTTCTTTTGGTTGATATTCGTGTAAAGCACAAGTGTAAAGCATGAATGTTCCATTTGATTTGTGCTTGACTAGATGCAATGCACATGGTTTGTTAAGGTGTCAATCGATCTCAGCCGTCCGTCTATTCCAAGCCCAGCATCCAATGTATGCCCTTGACAATGAAAAATATTAACGGCTGCCAGGCGACCAGCCAACGAATCCAATCCAGCAAACGTCCATAAAGCACATGCGGCTTCTCCCAGCTGCAAGGCAACAATATAAATATAATATAGAACATTTGAATTAATTAATAAATAAACCGACTACATACGGATTGCGAAACATTTTTTGTAGATCGACCTTCTCCTTGCAATAGGGACACGTTTGTTTCTTGCCCACAATGCACCAGCCTCGTATGCAGAACTCATGGAATACATGATTGCACGACAGCTTATAGGTGTTCTCGATGACGCCCTCTTCCTTTTCCGAAACCAACAACTGATTGCCACACACGGCACACACATTCTGATCCAGATGTCGTGTGGGCATGCCCTGTGGTGTATAGTACTGCAAGTGAATATATTTAAGGAATGGATCAGTTAAAGAGTTTCAGTTCAGTTAAGTCTACAACTTACACCAATGGCCGCTGCCATTTTATCGGAACATATCTCGGATATGTCACGGCCAAGTACACCAATGTATAAGCCATAAAAGCAGAACATCAGTCCCACATCCATCCAGGTGTTTGGCGGCTGTGAGAACAGATAGTTCATGCCGAGAAAGGCGGCCATGATAACCAGATAGCCAACAATGCCCAGGCCATAGCTCAGCTTGTAGATGAAGTAGAACCATTTGTAAACAAGCCTGACGAAATGACAAATATACATATTGAATTATTAATTATAATAAAGACATGATGTTGGCAGTGTAACAAGCCGAAACGAATCGAAAAAGGTTTTTCTATTCAAATGTAAACGGTTCTTTTAGGTATACTAAAAAGGTTTCGTTTAGTTACGGCTACCAATTCGAATCGGTTAACACCGGTCAACGGTTATGGTTTCGATAACGGTTGACATTTTTTACCTTGGCGTTGTGCCTTGAATGGGTTTGGTAACCGCACGTCGCATGACAAGCGCCGTAATGGCCGTAAATATCAGCCAGATGATCATGAAGCGTATCCAGACGAAGCTGCAGGAGATGATCAACGGTATTAGCCACATGGCCAGCAGTGTGACAAACGCATAGGATCTGTAGTGTCGCTTCTTCCACTCGACGAGTATGATTTGGGCTATGACAAGTGTCATAAACAGAATGATGACCATTTCCGAGTGCATGGCATCGTGTCCCTTGTGCTTCTCAACCATCAACTGGTGCTCGGCGCTGCCATAGAAAATAGGCAAATTAATCAATTACTTATTTATATATCAAATTATATTTGATGTCAACTAAGACCCGACATTATTATTAAGAAACTTAATACTTTTCGAAATACAGTCTATAAATCTTACCGCATACGCTCCTCCGGCGTCATCTCGTCCAGGGACTGTGGAAGGTGGAGGGAAAGACATTAGTTGGTCCTGTGCGGAGCGCCACATATATATGTGTGCGTGCGTGCGTGTATGTGTGTGTAAGTGTACAGTTACCTTGTTTAGGTCCACTGGAGCATGCAGGTCCATGTGTTGTTGATGCATGTTTTTCTTGCCGTTGTTGTTGTTGTTGTTGCTGTTGTGGCCGTTGTTGTCGCTGAATGCCGGCGCGTACAAACCTGAGCGTCTTCGTCGTCGTCGTCTTTGCGAAATTGTGTCAACAATGTGTCTTTCAACATACAATTTATCTAAGTAACATATATTCTAAATAGAAAACAAATAATAATGAACAATATTACATATTGTCCCCTGTTTTGCCTATCTCGTGGGGTTGCCACTTGATTTGGACCGCTCAATGGCGCTGCCATTTGTTACGGCACACAGGCCATACGAAATATGATAAAAATCCAAATCAAACTATTTTGTGCTACTTACACAGGCAGCAGCATTCTTCAGCGGGATTGCAAATTTGTCAATTATTTACAAAACGTTTGCTTCAAAATAGATGTAAACAATTGAATCGATTGTAACGTATGCAGCAGGCGTTGCCACGTACGCGCACTTTCTGTCAACAGAGACATTTGACAGCACTACCGCAAATGTTTATAAACATGTTATTTCCAATGACCGCATATCGGTAGGAAAATATCGATTTCGATATCGAATATTATTTTCGGAATTTTCGTTTTTATTATAGCTTTAAGCGATGCACCAATTAGATAAACACATTTGCACTTCTTACGTGCATAAAAAACTACAACAGTCCTGTTCCGGTTTTCAAATTTATTATACGAATTTGGATCCCTGTTTCGATATAGTGCTGCATACTTTTCAGCAGAACAGTGCTGGAAAATATTCTGAGCACGTCCGACTTTGGCGTCAAAAGAACTAATTCGGTTTGCAATTTGAATATAATTCCCTCAAAACAAAACTGCTTTTGCAGGAATTGGGTTGTTGTTTAAAATATGTATAAATTCCACACTTATGTTCACAAAACTTTCGGAAATTAGAACAGGTCGATAAAATCCGACGAACGTTTTAGGTTAGAGTCATCGATGTCAAGTTATGATGACTCAAAAATAATTTAAAAATCAAATAAATAATTAAAAATTTATCTGATGAAGCAACATTGCTCCTAAAACGTAAAAGAATTTAATAAATATTTTGTTTTCACTCATTTTATGCCAAGCATGCCAAAATCATCCATTTATCCCTTGCGAATTTCAAATCACTAACTAAATATTAAGTGAATTCATTCAGTAAAATTAAATTTGCATGTTTGTTATTGTCATTGTTGTCAGTATTGCTAAACATTGGGATGCATATTGCAGTTTTTGTTTGTTTTTTTTTTATGTTGTTGACTGTTAGTTTTTTGAATTCCAGATATCAACAGCTGTTTTATGTATCGATGATGTTATCGGTTGTGTGAACGGCGGGCCAGGGATGGGAATCGCCGGCGCGGCCCAAAGAGAAAAAGCAGTTTATAACAAGTTCTAAAATTGCAAATTTCTAGCTTCAAAATTAGAGAATATACAAAAAAAAATCATTTAAAGATAAACTTATTCTGAATATCGTTCCTTTTCAGTGGCTTGAAGGTCCATCCGCATTGAAACTATTAGTGACTCTTTTTCTGTGAACCAAGGTTGCCACCGTTTCAAAGCTGTCGCTGACTTAAACAAAATACAACTCTATTCAGATTCAGTCGAAAAGAAACCATTGACCGAACTGGCGCAACGGCGTCTGCGTGCGTTTAGACTTATTATTATTATTATTTATTTTTTTTGACAATTTGTTTTTGTTGTGAATTAAAAGCTTGTTGTGATTGAAACTAGGCAAAAAGCGTTGAATAATTGGATAAAGTGTTCGTTAATAAAATTTGTGAGCTTTGCTATTGATAAATTAAATTCACTTGTGTTATTGCGGTTTTTACAACGCCAATAAACTCGTTTACCAACACACACACTCTGTGTTTTTGTGTTTGTTTTTGTTTGTTTGTATTCGCGTTAGCTTTTGCTTGTTGTTGCGCGCGGCATTCAGATGTAAACTGCATACACAAACCGTACAAAATTATGGGAAAATTAGACTAAGAACTAAGTTATTTTCAATGCATTCCTTGTTGCCGCACTGCAGCAACACAACGACAGCGACATCAACCACCAAAACAAGCAAAACGACGACGCCAACGCTGGCAAACACAACAACAACAACAATCACAACAGTTGGTAAACTGTATCAACAGTTGAGGCGGCAAAAAGAAACACATATAATAAAAGGTATGTATTTATGTACATACGTACATCTTGCATGCGAATGCGTTAACAATACACATAGCGTATGTCAAGTAACCAATAACAAAAAAAATAAAAGTATATTTTTTAATTTTAAAAACATTTACTTGACAAACTTATGTTAGCTTTTCTTTTCTTTCTTACAATTGGTTTCAAACCAAAGTTCGCCCACTACAAAAAAACATAACGGTTTCAGTAAGCGCTGTCGTTGTCGCTGCCGCGGCTGCAGCCTGCACTGGCGTCGGCAGCGGCAGCGACAGCGACAGAATGCCTGTCCAAAAACCCAACGCCCTTGACAGCTGTGCGCTGTTAACGCTGACGCCGCGACATCAGCAGAAACTTAAAACGGCGACCACAATAGTGAAATGCAGTGAGAAAGAGAAAAAAAAAAGAAAAGGCAAAGGCATCCCAATCAAATGGAATTTAGCCGGTTTCCATAAAAGCAGACAAACTGCCAGACAAAGTCGACGTCGACGGCGGCAGCATACAATTCTCAAGTGAATGCGTCTCTCTGCAGGAGTTATTGACGAAGTCGGCAGAAAAAAAAATTACCGACAGCGATGGCAACTTTGTTTGTGTTTTGGTTGTGGTTTCTGCTTTATTTTTTTGCGACTTTCGCAGGCCAAGAAAGTTCAGACTCAAAGTTGTGTATGTAGAGATTACCCTTTAACAGTGTTGTCATATTAGCTATTAAGTAGCTAGTTTTAGCATATTTGCAACAGCAAAAGCTAGAAACAATTTTAAGATATGGTATAAGCTACAAATGTGGCTGAAAATTTACCGTTTAAATTGACCCTTGAAATTCTGGCAACTCTACTGGCGAAACTTTCTTCATCAGTTTTTGGAGACCAAACACAATCCACTTGGATTCCACATTCCACTAATGGCTCGAAAATCGGCAAAAACAACAATGCAAAAATTACACACTTCAAAATGATACTCCCATTAAATTATGTACATTTTTTAAATTGGCCAAAAAGGCAAAATTGAATAATAAGCTTAATACAACAACGGCAATAACAAGAAGAACAAAAAAAATATACATATTTTATTGTTTGCTTGAGAACTTGTTCTTTTGTTTGAAATTTTGTGTTGTTCTTTTTCTTTTCGCTTCTTTTTTTTATAATTCGACGCTTTTTATTTCGTTGTTGTAAAAAACGTGTTGTGTGACTGTGCTGAGAAATACAGAAGGGGCAACAAACAGAAATAGTAACGAGCTTTCTTGACATTGGATTTAGCCTATAATATCCTTGGAATTAAGTTGGATCTCTAATACTTCATATAGAAGCTTTCGGTTTTTATTGCCACGCTTTTTGGTTTGTGGGTTGGACAGCTTCGCATTTGGCGTCGGCGTCGGCAGCGACGCCTGCGCAACCGGCGAACTGTCGATTCGGATTTAATTTGTTCGCTTTTTTTCTCTTCTCTTCGCTTTTCGTGCTATTGCCTTATATTAATTTAACGTTTGCGTTTTGCCGGTCGTTCGCGCATAATGTGTTTGTAGATCGCATATGTTTGAGTGTGTATTTATTTAATTAGCATTTTTTGTTTGTATTAGATTATTTCATTGCGCAAATGGTTTTTGCAAAAGGTTATATTAAATATCAGAAATGAGCTCAGGCCACACAGTGGCGATCAAAATTATGCAGACAGTGACACTGTTCTCTTTTTTTTTCAGTTTTAATTCTTTTGCAATGCTACTGGGTATCTAGCAGTCGAGTTTAATTTATTTATTTTATTTTTTTTTGATCATGTGGCAGACACAGCGTGTGGCGCCCCATCAAAATTGTCATCGCCACCATCATTATCGTCACCGTATCCGAATGACATTAAGCAGCTCGTATAAACATCATCGTTGCAAGTCGCAGACAACAAAAAAAAACTAAATATGTATTGCCAAAAACATAAATACATTAACATGCATACATGTACATACATACGAATGTATGTGTGTGTGTGTGTGTGACACAGAAGCAAACCGAATGCTGCCAAATGCAGTTTATGTGTCAGCGAACAGTAGCAAAAAAAAGTAGAAAGAGTGGACAGAAGGACAGGCGGATAGGCGGACAAGTGGACAAGCATACAACAGATGGGCGTTGTGCCCACAGTGAGTACTAAAAGTTGACTGCTTGTTATGCATCAAATGTTTCTACTGACACAAATTAGCCGCCCTTGCCAACTATTTACATTCAAAGAATGCCTTAGTCTTTTAAGCCAGAAAACTAACTTAATGATAATTGAATGGCAGGTTAAAAAGTAGTATTAACTGTTTGTTTACTTAAAGCATATTTAGTTTGTCAATTATTAATTAAGCTTTATCAAACGATTGAACAGCTGATAATTATTGCTATTTAATTCGCTATAGATTCCAGAATTGAAAATTTGATTTCTTTTTTAAAATTTTGTTGGGAAACTTCCTTTGCTTGAGTTAAGCAAAATCTATAATTAATTTTGTGCAGCAATTTCAATACAACTCGAAATGCTCACGTTTTTTGTTTTGTAAGAGAAAAAGTCGATACTTGAGTATGAATGGTTCAATTTTCTTTTATTTTTATTTTTTTGCGTCCTTTGCTCATATTGCATGGCATACACATACATACATACATACATATGTATGTATGTACATATTAAGTGGAGTTGCATCTGATTTGCCATGACAGACGTCAAACGACATTGCCATTGCTTTTGTTCTTGACTCGCCTTGTTCCGTGAATTGAAATTTGAATTGGAATCTGAGTCCCACAGTCTGGCACCACCGTCAGAGTAGATGCAAAAAGAGATTGTGTCACATCAAATTACAGTTGGAGAAACCACAATAACAATGGGAGGTCTGTAAAGAACTTTTATGGAATTTGCTTACATCGCCTTTTACTTTACATATGTACATACATACAAACATACGTTCCCCCCCCCCCACACACACACACACACACACACATACATAGTAGAGTTGTATCGTTTCGTTCAGAATAAGTTCAAATACAGGAGTCATTAAATTGAAAGAGTGAACAAGCAACTTGTATTTCTATCTCAGGTTCAACTGATCAAATAACTGATTTAGTACACGACTTGATATTGAAAGATTGAATTTATTTAGCAAATTGAACAAAAAATAACAACAACAAAAACACTATTTTGTTGGTATTATACCTGCAGTTTGAAAGGCGGCGCTTTCTTGTTGCTCGTAAAACGAAGCCGCCAATTGGCAGGTCACACGGCGCTGCCAACTAAATTCAAATGAAATTCCTGTAATGTTCTCGTTTTATGAGCGTGTGCGTGCATGTGTGTGCTTCTTTTTCCTTTCTTTCTTTTATTTTTTCTTTTATGTGTTTTTCCATTTCACACTTCTTTTTATGTGCTGCACGTTTTGTGCTGTTGCTGTTGCAGCTGTGCGCATTTGTGCCTGCCTGCCGGCTGCATAGTTTTCCCATTGAGGGGGAAAACTTTTCGACAGCAACAACAATAATAACAAAAACAACAACAACAACGCATTGCCAATATTGTGTTGAAGGCGGCCATAACGGTTTCATTGCGTTCATTGGCACCGACAGCCAACTCTCCCAACAACTAAATAGCTCCAGCTGGAGGCCTTGGACATTTGCATCCGAAATGCTCGAAACCGGACGCACTTTGTCACCCGCCGTCACTGATCTTTAATGGCGCGTCGCAGCGTGTGAGTGCGTGATGAATGGCATACATACATATGTACGTACATAAATATGTATGTATGGGTCTACATACATATGCACATGTCTAGAATGTGCTGGCGACACCTTTCCAGCCTGCTCCCATTGCAAATGGCCCAATTGGAATTTTAGCTGCATCCAGTTATGCAGTGTTGCCAGAATTTCATGGGATAAAAATGCCAATTCTATTAAACAGGTAGCTAAAGATAGCTAGAAATTTATTAAGAGGGCTAAGAGAAAATTATTTGTTTTGTTGCTATAACTTATAATATAAAAATGCAGATTAGAGATATGATATTTATTTTTACAAAGAAAAGTATTTATTAAGTTTTGTTGCTTTTGTTAATACAAAACTTCTAAGTCTAGCTACTAAATAGCTAAAATGCCAACACTGCACTGTTTGGCAGTTGTCCCGTTGTAAACTTATTGTCATAACTTATACACACACATGTGTGCATACATATTTACATATCCATACATACACTGCCATAAACGCACATTCATAATGACAATGGGCCGCAGCATAAAATTCAAGTAATAATACTAACAGCCAAATCAGGCGCTTCCGTTTTCCGGTCGTCGTCAACGTAGCGACGTCGTGTGCAAAATAACAGCAAACAACAAAAACAATTTACATTGGCCCTTATTTATGGTTTGGTCCAAGGAGTTGGAGGGGGGGGGGGGCGGGGTGGGTAGTGAATGAGTTCATAAACCCCACGCATGTTTTGTTGGCTTTGTTAAACAGCCTTCGCCTTTATTTATTGTTATTTAGAAACGCAGTCGCATTCGCAGTTGAAACCAATTGAATCAATAAACTTCATTTAACATTCACAATTGAATTGTCTTTTATGAGCGCACCTACGCTTGCAGAAAAGAAAAAACAAACCCACAAAGATGCTGCCAACTTATGCAAAATGAAGCAAAACAGTGAAATAGCCTGCAGAGGGAGAGCGTGTGAGAGAACACGAGCGCGTGAGCGAGTCAAGTGCGCACAATGCGATGTGCGTTTTGCTCTTGTTATTCTCTTTTGCTCTCTGCGCACGCACGCCAGCGTTTTGTTGCTGCTGCCATTGTAATTACTTGTGTGTGGTCCTATGAATGTGTATGAGCTTACAGTTAGTCAGGTTATTGCTTTGACAAAAAAATTATATTCACATATTTAATTTGACAGAAAATATTACTGCTTTGATTTTGTTAAAAGAACCATAATTAATTTTGCAATTTTGCAAAATAAACTATGTGCATTTTTGTGTTTTGTCAAAACACTTACTTTACTAACTGTATGAACATGTTTGTTCGTTACATATTTGCATACTTTGTTGCTTGTTCATTAATGAAGTCATCCAGTTAAAGCAAGTTTTGCCCCACGCTTACAAAGTGCCGTTTGGATATGACGATTGTTCGAAACAAGTGCTTTTGTTATGAAGTTTTTTTTATTATTCTTTTGTTTTGTTGTTGTTCTACTGTTGATGACATCAGCAAACGCAGCGCAGCGGCAAAAGCAGCGACAGCTCCGTTTGCATTTGCATTTGCATTGCGCATTTTGCATTGTTATTGTTATTTTTTTCCATTCCAGCAACTTCCAGAGAGCGTGTGCGAGAAAGAGAGTGAGCGAGAGGCAATGAGTGTGAGCATGCGTAAATGATGCCATATTGTTATTGTTATTGCTGTCAACTGGTAAACAGTTATTTCAATTGATCTCAATTTGAGTCGAGCAGCAGCAAAAATGGTAGTGTTGGGGGGGGGAGGGGGTCAATGAAGTAGATATGTGTGAGTGTGTGTTAATTAGATTTTCGTCATCTTGAGAGGGTCTCGAGTGGCAACGTTCTGATTGTTGCTTCTCTACAATTTTCGGTAATCTTCGAGTCATGATCATAATTAACAAGCCACTTGACACACACACAAACACACATTTAAAACAGCTTCATTTCTGACAGTTTCAAGTGGCGCCCTCATACAATTTACCGTTAGCTGGGGTTAATACACATTACGCATTGACATGCACTTGTGTGTGTGTGTGTGTGTGTCACGTCACATAAACGTTTTATATGTATTTACATACATACATATATTCATATGAATCAGCAACAATAAGAACAAGAGTTGCCACACTTCGTTTATTTTCACACACGCACTCACACAAAAGTGGGTTGCATTTTTGTACGCAGGTCTCATCATACCCGCTCCCCCTACCCCTCATTCCTCACCCCCACCACCTTCCCTCGCGCCATCCCATCGATTAGTGCATTATGAGCTTCTTCCTTTTTGTTCATGGCACTCACGTACGGTAAATATTGCAATATAAATTTAACACTCTCCGTGACAGCGACGACGCCAACGTCGACGTCAACGTCGGTGCCACGGCTGCGCTGCCTGAATGACCTTCACAAGCCATAAAAAAAAAACAGAAACGCACGCGAATAAAATCGCGCGCGATTTTTATTTAGATTTGTCGTCGACCCCAAAGACAACAACAACAAGAGTAATATGATAATAACAAAACAAACAAAAAATTGAAATTTGTATAAGTTTTGTGGCTCTGAATGTTTTTTTTTTTCTTTTAAATTTTAATTAAATTTTAAATGTAAATTTTTTTAAAATTTAAATTGCGCATTCCGTAGTCCGTGTAGGTAAATGTTTATTTTTATTAACATACATAATTATACTAACAAAATACACGTCGTGTACTGTTTGTAATTGTGTCTGCCATGTGTCACATTGTATCTTGTTTTATTATTTGTTTTATTTTTGTTTTTTTGGCAAAAACTAGTTTGCATGTCTGGCCCAAAATGCCATCTACAATTTGGCCAACGGCCCAAGGTTTTGATTGGCTTGTAATAACACTGCCCAAATGCGATTCACACTGTCTGCGAACTGTATATGCACCATGCAAATGGGATCCATTTTGATTTATTCAAAAATGACAATTACATTTAATAAGCTTAAGCTACCAATCGATGTATTAATTGATGGAAATTGGTGACTGAAACTGAAACCCTAACCGAAAGAAAACTTTTTATACCGATACCAAAGAAGCGAAATAACCGTTAAGGACCGATTCATGCCTAACGGTTATTTTTGGTCAAGCATAAAATTTAATTATGTTGATTAGGTGTAATCATGCTTATTTTTAATTTAATTTAATTGTTTTTTTCTGCTCTAATTTAATTTATATATTGATCTTGATAAAAATACCTAAATTTTTAATTTTTTTTGAATATTTGTTCTCAAATTGACATATCTTTATAATTTTTACAAATATCTCTATCTAAGATAATCAAAATATGATGTGATAGATGATTGATATGTATTCTGGTAAACGTTTCCACAATATTCCTTTTCTATTCTATTTTTTTTTTAATTGTTATTTTGAACAATAAAAAGAATCAAAGAATAGAATTATTTGTTGACCACAAACGTCTAAAATTGACTTGCAACAATTTTTCAAAATGCATTCCAGGGAATCTAAGTAAATAAAGAAACTCACTGACAACTTTCGATACGATAATAATAAAAATGAAGTACTAAAAACAGTCTATAAAATACATCAAGCAACTCATCTTTTCATCGTGGAGTGAAATAGGAATAATGAGAGCAAGTGGAAGAAACAAATGTCTAAATTTGATCAATCTTTCGATTGATTGACTGAGAATCGTTTGGGGATTTCACTTCTTGAGAACTTAACACCAACACCGAATGTTTTTGACATACATTTTGCAACACTGTGCGTAGAAAAGAAGTGGACACTTTTGAAATTGAATGGCCATAAGATTCACATGGTTAACAACAGCCCACATTGTTTGGGGTTTCAGTCAAGGCAAATACAAATACAATATGTAGGTATATTTTGTCGTACAGGCAAATTCAATTAGCAAACACTCTGAACACGCCCCCACAGACTCCCCTAGATTCCCACATTTTGTGTGGTTAAAATGAAATGAAATGAAAACAAAGCCAGCCAAATGAATGATGTGACAGGCCAAAAAGAGCGTTTTTGCCAATTGAAAATACCAGTATTGACAGTTGAGTTGAGTTGGTTCCCTAATGCATACACCGAGAGAAAAATGTTGTACTCAAATTTGCAGTCTTTAAGTATTTGCAATCTTTAAAAGGTTTAATTTACTCGATTGATAATTAAATAAAAGCATCGAGTTCTCGATTACTATTTTCAATTTTGAAAATACTAGAATATTTCAACTATCGATTGTAATCGATAATTATCGAACTTGATTAAAATAGATTTGATATAATTAATTTCAATTTTAATGAGAAATCAAGCTCAAAATGTGTCATTCTTTTTGCTCTGTGTAGCTCCTCGTCCCATTTCTATCTTCCCCTGAGTAACAGAGTTGCCAGACCCCCAAACGTTTTGTGTTGCCCTCTTTGCCCCCCTCGTTCTCTTTCTCTTTCGCTGTCGCACTCGCACCCGCACTAGTATCGCATTATTGAAACGGTGTTTTTGCTTTCAAGTTGGATACACAGCTGTGTTTGCGATCTATAAATAAAGACAACTAAAAATGGCAATGTATGGGTTTTTCATTTTTCCTGTAATGTTTATATGGAATCGCCCAAAGAGTGAGAGTGAGAGAGAGAGAGACAGAAAGTGACTAAGTTAGTGAGAAATAGTTCATGTTGATAACTGATAGAGTCAAATATAGAGAGGGGGAGTGGTGCAGGGGGAGTGCGAGACAAACAATTTATCGGGGAGGAAGTTTGCTCTGTTTAAGTCTGAAAGTCGCAAAATGAAACTTTAATTGCGTTGACGGCTTTCATTGAATGTTTTGCCTCATTGTTTGTCACATTGTTTAATTGCTGTTTGCTGTTTGTTGTTTGGCTTCGCAGATTCCCAGTTTGCCAGTCACTTTTGATGAATGCGGCTTTTGTGGCTTTTCAGTTGTTGTCCCTCTCTTATCAAAATGGTCTGTGGGAATTGCACAATTGTACAACAAACCCACAAACTATTTTTGATTAACTGCATTTTTGATAAAGTTTAAGAAACTATTGAAACTTTTTTCTTTCTTAAAAAAAAATTAAACTTTGCAAGACTTGGCAACTCTAAACAATTGCATCCCTAATGTTCAACTCAATGAAAAGTGTGATTAATGAACGGAAGCTACCGTTGGATAGCTCGATTAATTTGGTTTGCTTTTTTATCTTATCGCAATAAAAGTGAATTTTTGATGCTTCATCAGGAACAAAAGAAAAGGGGGGAAAACAACAACTTGAGGGCAATAAAACAGAGCAATTGTAGTTTATACTCTACTCGTTCTAGTTGTTGTTGTTGTTTTTATTATTGCAGTTGTTGTCTGACTCATTTGCCTGCCCATTGTTTTTCTCCCGTTGTTGTTTTTGATTTCTTTGATTATTTATTACACATCTTGAATCTTGGGACTTTTGATGTCTGCTTTAGCTTCTTGGCTTTTGGCTATCGCATGCCATACGAACGAGCGAGGATGATGATGATGATGATAATCATGATGATCATGATGATGATGATGATGATGATGTGAATGACGCTGAGAAGATGACGTGCCGAGCGAATTGGTGCACGGCAACATTTTGAAAAACAGAAAAAGAAAGTTTTTCTGCGGTAGGCCGAAGATTTGATACCCTTTGCAGAGCGCCTTGAATTCAATTTTCGAACTATACATCCCATTGGCAATTCTGCATTGTAACATATAGCTATGTTATTATTATTTTTTTACATTTTTTTTAGACCAACTTTAATGAAGTTTTTTCATATACCGGTATGATTTTGGTTTACAAAAGAATTTGATTTGAACCAAATTTGATACAAATATGACCATCTCAGATGCATGCTCTGTAAAATTGGTTGATATAGCTCAACAATAAAATATTTTGTGTGTCACATGTGTCAATTATTGTAAATTATCTATATATGAGAAATTTTGACTCTCTGGACTTTCAACAAGCACAACTTGATTAAAACTCATCCTATTTCCTTGAGGAATGTCTTATTTTTCATAATATTAACCGTACTTTAAATTTGCATTTAAATTTTATGCTTCTGAGACAAAAATTTTTTTTGGAAAAATTGTCAATTTTTGCATAGTAACCCCTTTACATTTTTCGAAAATTTTCAAAAATTTAAAATCTTAATTTTATTCTTTTAATCGACTCCAGGTGATAAAATTAGGGTAAAAAAGTACTTTTGAGCAAATTTACACTTTTTTTCTTAAAAATCTAAGCCAAAATGTAAAATTTTCGACTTTTAAGGCTCCCGGACTTTTAGTACACGATATTATACTTATACTTTGAACTATCATAGCCTTACTGCAAATATACAAAATAAATCATTGAAAACTTGATGAAACAATCGTTAAATTTGTTTTTAACAGGATAAGTGCTGGGTCTATCAAATAACAAATTAACAAAATAAATTATCTTTATAATTACGAGAAATGTAGACTCTTTGGACTTACAACAAGTACAAGTTTACTAAAGCTCATTCGATTTCTATAAGGAATGTCTTTTTTTTTATAAAACTAACCCTACTTTAACTTTGCATTTAAATTTTGTGCTTCTGAGACAAAAATTTTTTTTTTAAATTTGTCGATTTTTGCATAGTAACCCCTTTCAATTTTTCGAAAATTTTCAAAAATTTTAAATCTTGAATTTATTGTTTTAATCGACTCCAGGTGATAAAATATGGGTAAAAAAGTACTTTTGGACTAGATTTCGATTTGTTTATTTAAGATTTAAGCCAAAAGCTGCAGAATGTTCCCTCATGTACATATGTATGTACATGTATAGTACATGGTATTCTTTTAATTTAAATAGATTTGTCAAATCTTGATAGATTTTCAAAAGGGATGAAATTATAACATTATAATTCAACGAAATATTCCATATTCCATCGGCTAGCACATGAGCGATGTATACTTTAAGAAATCTGCCGTCTCCTTTCATCCGATACATTTCGTGACAAAATATCAGAAATACCCTTGGCAAGAGTATAACAAAAAAAAAGACGAAATACAAGAGGCAAAGCAGGCGATAAAAATGCATTTCGTAAGGTTTATTGTAATGGGAATGTATAATAATGGCCCCGGCTGTGCATGGTGGGCGGGGTGGGAAGTGTGGAGAGCAGAGAGAGTGAAGAGCCGAGAGAGAGAGAGAGTGAAAAGAGTGCGTGATGCAGTGTGTCCAATTGTCAATGCTGAGTGGCAAGTCTAGACTTTGGACACAAATTTCAAAAAATTTGAAAGTGTTCGTGCTATTAGCTGGGGAGGATCAGGCACGCGATTTTAACTTCGTGTGGATTGTAAGCTCACAAATGAATAAAAAGCGCTTGTGAGTGAAGCTTAGAATTGTATTGTAGTGAGGTAAACATGAAATTCACACACGATCCACATGCGTTCCACGCACGATATTGCACAATCAAGCCAACAATATTGTTTAGTTCTTGTCTGGACTTTAGATACAAAATACTAAATTTATTATTACAATTATTTTGAATTGTAGAGAATCAGACACGCGATTTTAAGCTCGTTTGGATTGTGAGCTCATAAATGAATGAAATGCGCTTGTAGGTGAAGCTTAGAATGAACATTGGATTGTATGTGAGGTAAATACGAAATTCATACACGATCCACATGCGTTCCACGCTCAAAATATTGTTTAGTTCTAGTCTGGACTTTAGACACAAAATACTAAATTAATTATTACAATTTTTTTTAATTGTAGAGAATCAAGCACATTTAAGCTCGTGTGGATCGTAAGAGCATAAATGAATAAAAGGCGCATGTACATAAGGGAAGCTTAGAAAACTTATTGTACTGTATGTGAGGTAAACATGAAATTCATATACGATCCACATGCGTTCCACACACGATATTACACAATCAAGCCACAACCATATTGTTAAGTGCTTAACGAAATTACTTCACATTGTCATTGTTCATTGTAAAATGAGCAATACACGCACTCACACACACAATGGCACACACTTGTAACTGTAATTATAACACGCGCAACAAGTGCAACAACAACAACAACAACAACAGCAGCAGCAACATCGACAATGTGACGCTCACTGATAATGATAATAATGTTGAAAAAAAGTCAACCAGGCGGTCGAAATCAGTGACAACAACAACAACACAACAACAACAACAACAACAACAATGACAACACATTGTGGCAAATGAAAAAATGATGCGTGTCCAATGAAAAGTTTATCAGCATTATAAGAGGGCTCGCAGCGTGCTCTCATTTCTGGTTATCCACACAGTTGGCCCACATACCACGCACCAGTGTTGCCAGCTTTTGAAAAGCAGATAAAGAAAACGAAAAGTCGAAAATCATTGGACAACTAATTCTAATAAAATTCAATACATTTTTATAAACATAATTATAACTTAGTTTATATAACTTAGTTTATATCCTATAATTCGGTTAACTACTTGAATAATATTCAAACGTGCAATGGCGTAAAAAAGACAATTATTGGGATTTTTTTTGAAAATAAATGCATTTTTTATATTTTTAATTTGTTGTAAAAGTTATAATATAATAACAGAAGAAAGCGATCTTTATTTGTTGTCAAAACAATTACATGCCTGTATCTTTTTGTAGTGGAAGAAAGTCGGAAAAAGGAGCCAAACAGATTTAAAAAAAAAAGCTAGAATTTTGTATGTCTGTAGCTTACGATTCTTTGCCACAATTGAACTTTATAAAAAGTCTGATTTAAAAAAAAAAGTTGCCACGCTGGCCAATAGCTGTCACAAAATCGAGAAAAAAGCCTAACATATTAAAAAAAAGCCAGAATTTTTGCTGTTCCCCTTTTTCGATGCTCTCCCGCTGATTTGAGGTCACACTGGCAACACTGACACACACACACACACACACAGTGACACAATGGATGATGATGTAGCTTTATCGCATTGCTGTTGTTGTTGTTGTTGCTGTAAGTATCTGTGACTTGGCTTCCTCCGCGCTGTCGACCACTTTTGGTGTTTATGACCCAATTTGGCTCATTGGAACGTTTTGTACACGGCCCACCGCAGTCATTTCCGCGCCCAAAATAAAAGTGAAAACTTGGAATGCGTGCGTCTCGCGCCGTTAGTCCACAACATACACACACACACACACACACACACTTGCATACTTATGAATGTATGTATGCAGGCATGTGTATTTGTGCGTTATCAAACGCCGCATTCTTCATTTATTTGCCGAACGCTGTTGATTGATTAGCTTTCCAATTGACTTTTTTACGATCTGGCAACACAGCTGCAACAGACTGAAAATTTAAATAAAAACAAAAAAAGCACTGAAAGCATCGATCGATGTCAAACTTATTTCTACCTGATAAATGCATGCACAGTGGTCTGTGAATATAGTGAACTTATTTTTGGAAGGCTTGAATACTGTAGCAAACAATTTTTTATTTTTTTGTTTTAATTTTTAACTTTTTAGAATTAAAGCTCCAAAAATATCTAAACGGCTGTAGATTTTCCCTGTTTATCCATTTGCCCATTTAGAATTGATTAATTAATTAACATTGACTTATTGAAACATATCAAGTTCTGTGTTAAACGGGATAGTTCTCTTACAATTATAAAATATTAATTACAATTATTGTTGCAATTTTGGATATTTTGTCAAATCAATTTTATCATGTTCATAAATTAAATAAATAAATAAATAAATCACTTTTCTCTATTAAATCTCTATCCAATAATGCCATGAAGTGGCAACCTTGCTCAGAGCAGACGCACAATTTGCGAATGTGTGTTTGTGTGCATGTGTGTGTGTGTCCTGAGCATTGCCAACGAAACAAAAGAGAACAATAATAACAATTTAAAGCAGCTGCGCAAGCGTGCGTCTGTGCATTTATGCACGTGTGCGTGTGTGTGTGTGTGTGTGTTTGCATTATTTTTTTTTGTATTTGTCAACGTCGACGTCAGCGTCGCTTGCCTGCGTCTCAGTTGACAATTTCACGCCTTGACAAACGCACGCGCTGCGTCATCTCATCGTCATCGCCATTGTCGTTGTTATTGTTATTGTTGCTGTTTTTACTCATCGCCCGCTCTCTCATTGCTGTTGTTGCCGTTCTAACTCATCGCCCGCTCTCAACATTTTCTCTTCTCTTTCTGTTCGCATGCAGATGTCATTGACGAAAAAGGATCCATCGCTGCGTGTTGCCGCCTCTGATCCACATTTGGTTAGCCTAGGGGGCGGCCGACTTAGCACCGCCGTCACCATACACTATATACACATCGGTGAGTATAAACCCAACTCACGATCCAACTTTGTTTGCCATCGCCAGCACCAAGGTCACTTAAACAAAATTCATAAGAATCCCAATACTATACGAATTTTAAAATATACATACATACATATGTATGTACATATGTGTGTATATACAGTCGCTCCCAATTTATTTGAACCACTATATGAAAAACGAGTGCAACTTTTATTCCGAGAGAAGTATTTATGAAGAAAGTATTTAAAAGCGGATTTGTTAATCAATGCTTAAAATTAAAATTTGAGCGACAGAATTTTATTTAATATTTACAGTCGCTGCCAACTTATTTGATCCACGACTTGTACACATGACAAATTTGAAAAGAAACAAATTAAATGTGATTTGTTAATAAATTTGGATGTAAATAAAATATATTCACTATATTATACTATTACTCGACTCAAACATGTAATAAGTGAATTGTGTCAAATAAGTTGGGATTGACTGTAAATACGATCAATAGAATTCGAGTAAAAACACTTCGTACGCAAATGAAACGCACAAAAAGTGGACTAACAAATGTTTCTTTTCTTTCGGTTTACGTGTGTCGCTTTTGCGATAAGATCTCGCACAGTGTAACCCAAGAATCCTATAGAACTTCTAGAGCTTTTAGGATCTTTAGGTTTTGTCCATATTTATGACAAAATACCATCATAAAGATAGCGAATTTCAAATATGCGTGTAAGCCTCATATCATATCTTAAACGAGTATCTAAAAAGTCTTTTTTTTTTCGTTTTCAACTTCATATTACAATGGTTATTTTTAGATTGCTTATAGCCGTCAAAAGTTTATTGATATTCTTAACTTACAAATACTTTACTAAGCAATTATTAGAATCTTTATAACCTTATAAAAATACGGTTTTTTCCTACGTTTTTGACGTAATGATCACCGTGATCGGTAGTCTACGCTAGTGATAAAAGTGACACATAACCTCAATTAGCCGATTAATAATTGGAGATGTAATTCTTTTAAATAATAACTTTTATATTTAAAAGAAATAAAAATAAAAGAAATAGTCAAGTGAATTTTATTTCACGCCATATACTTCACTCTGAACGGCAGTTCACGCTAGTGACGAATGTGACACATAGTTGTCATTTTGGTAATAAAGCTACAAAGCTTTAATAAATGTAAATTTTTTAAAAAATTGTTGTTTTCCTTGTTTTTTTTTTTGTTTTTTAACGGACTGCTCTCCACTGTGAATAATCTTCGAAATGTACCACGGTAACATGGCTTGACGAGAACGCCGTGTAGTTGTTGCTCTACCAAAAATTGTGCGATAAGCGCGCCAGGTCAACTTTTGACTTTTTCCACATGCGTACATATGTATGTAGAAATATGTACATATTTCATGTGTCTTTGCGATGTTGTTTTCTCTTCTTTCCTGTCTCATTCACAGTGGAAACGCAGCGAGCGAATGAGCGAGAGACAACGTCCGTTACAGTTATAAATTGAGTTACTATTGCAGTTATAAATGTGGTTGCAGGCTACAGTTACAGTTTCATTTACCGCTACATTTACATTTACAATTGCCGCAGTTTTTTTTAGCCCAGTAGCCAAGGGATACGGGAGCTATTGGGTTTGTGACAATGTCTGTCCGTCCGTATGAACAATCTGATCTCTATAACCATAAAATCAGGTTTGTCGATTTTTCATGAAAATCGATTTGATAGTCGATTGATAATTAAATAAAATTATCGAGTCAATTTTATTTATTTTCTATTTTTGATTATACATTTCAATGGCTGCAATTATTCCATTACTGAGCAGCTAAAAGTCGAGCAATTGTCTTGATTCTTGTTCATTGATTGATTGGCTGATTGATAAATATGTTTGATTGATTGACAGGCGACAGGGTCAAAAAAATGATCGAAAATCGCCTCCCTTTTGGGTCTTTTCATGGTGCAACAGATGTGTCTTTTAGATTATTGTTTTTTTAAATTATTTTTTTTTTAATTTTTTTTTATATTTATTTTTTACAATTTTTTAAAATATATTTTTAAAAATAAATTTTTGTATTTTTGATGTAATTGATTGGCTGACTTTTGACTTGATTCTGGTTCATTGATTGATTGACTGATTGACTGATTGATTGATATGTTTGATTGATTGACAGGTGACACTACAATCGGATCGGCGCCCAGTTGCCACATCTCGTTAAACGGCAGCGGAGTCCGTGCCCTGCACTGCACGATCTACAGGAGCGAGGATAACGAGGTGACGCTGGTCCCGGAGCCGGAGGCTCGACTACTCATCGACGGCGCCCACGTTGAGGGCGAGGAGGAGGTGCAGCTGAGCCAGGGTGCAATGATCACCATTGGCAATTCGAATTATCTGCGCTTCAATAATCCCGATGAGGCGCAAATGATGCGCTCCGCGATGGGCTCCAACGAGCGCATCTCGATGCCCCAAATTGACTTCACCACACATCAATCATCATCAGCGGCGCGTCACGAGCGGGATTTCAATCAATCGCTGGAGCTGGACAGTTTCTACGAGAGCATCATAAATCCCTTTAAGAATAATCAGAGTACCAACAGTCAAAACGGCTCCAATGGTGCTCCGGTGCCGTGTCCCAAGGTGTTCAGCTCGGATCTGGTGACGGTCAATATGCCAGCCAGGGATGTTCTGGGCCAGAAATATGCGAGCTTTGCCCGCAATCTGGCTGAGAATAATCGCAGCGACAAACAGTTGAATAATCATCAGCAATATGCGAAAAGCAGTGCCAATGGTATTGGCCACAATTCTGGTTACTGCAATGTGCCCAGCAATGCGGCCATTTACAAGCAACAGCAACAGCTGCCACAACAACAGTTGGGTCAGGAACTGCTGAGCAAGGTGAACAATGATCATCGCTATGATCGTTATCCCAGGCCAGGCACCTACACAGCTGGCGGCTTGCAGATTTATGCCATGAATGGCATCAATACGGAGCTCAATAGCGGCGCTGAATTGGAGGATATGCTGAAAATATGCACCGAATATGCGGATCGACAGCAGGAGCAGCAAAGGGAGCAGCAAAGGGATCACAACTCCTCCAGTCAGACAACAATGCATAATGCAAGTGGGAACAGCATAACATCCTCGCCGATTGTTCAGAATCGGATCAAGACAAATGGTTCATTGCCGCGCGACAAAAAGTCGCCGTTTCAACAGCAGCAACAGCAGCAACAACAACAACAGCAGCAGCAGCAGCAGCAGCAACAACAACAACACCATGCGACCAACAGCGCCAATTTGGCTTTAATTAGCAGCACATCGGGCTATGAGAATGTGCGACTGCTTGGCCCAAATCGTGTCGAAATCAATGGCCAATTGCACATCAATTCATCAGCTGGGGCTGAGCACGAGAATTTAGTGCTAAACACTGGCAAATATGTGCCACAAAGTCCGCGCACCAAGATCCGCACCAATTGTCTGTCGCCGAAGAAGGACGGCAGCTTTGGGGCGGGATTCGGACAGGGAGGGGGCAAGGCGGTGGTGAAGCCACCGCTGGCACCGAAGCCACCGCCACCGAGTCAACAGCGCGACTATGAGCAGCTCTTCAAGTCCTTTGAGCGCAAACAGCAGCTGGAACAGCAGCAGCAACAACAACAGCAACAACAACAGCAACAACTCATGCCCGCCAAGCGCTCCAACAAGAATATCAATAATCTCACGCTCAAACTAAACGAATCTTCGGCTTGCGCATCGCCCAAACCAAGTCGGAAGCCAGCTCCGGCGCCGCGCAGCATCAACGTGGAGCAGCGACAGCGCCGTGAGCTTCTCCAGCGTCGCAAGCAACTCAAACGGCAGCTGGCGGAGCTGCCAGTTGCCAACGTGGATCAGTCCGAGGTAAGCAGCGCTTCAATCCTCAGTTATATCAAGGCTGCAAAGCAACAAAACTTTTGTATCGAGTCATTGAGCAGAATTGATTGTTGGTTCGCGAACCGGTTTATGTACCCACCGAAAATAGGTTGCATTTAATTGAAGAACAATCATTTTTATTATTTGCATTTTTCCTTTATTTTTTTTAAGCAATTAAAGGGGCTCGTTTTGTCTTCGGGTTCGTGGGTTCAAGCCGTAGAGCAGGAATGCGGTTCGGTTCGCGAACCGGTTTATACAACCACCGAAACTTGGTTGAATTTAGTTGAAGAAAAAATATTTTTGTTTTAATTGTTCCTTCATTTCTTTTAATCAATTAAAGGCGCTCGGTTTGGGTTAAATAATTTCATAGGTTCGGTTCATGGTTTCGGCCCATTGTTATTTAATGCAAAAAAAAATATTTAAAAAATATTTGTATTATTTTAATTTTGTCTTCATTTTTTTTTAATCAATTACATTGTTTTAATGAAAATGTTGTAAATCATCAAAGTAGTTTTATGATTATGATATTTATTTGAAGTCTTAAATATTTGTGTGATACTAGAATAGCTTAAAATCACTGAAGTAATTTTTTGTTTTCGAAGCAAACCTTTGATTTAAATAAGGGGTTCGGATTAGTTTGGGTTCGGGTTCGTGGGTTAGAACATAAGTACGGAACGTAACCGGTTTGCAGCCTTGAATTATGCACTATATATTTTCAACTTAAAGCTTAACTCATCTTGATTTATTTTAGCTGGAAGCAAGCGATCAAACAACGAGCAATCCGCTGACGAGACCGGAAACTCCACGTCAACAGCTGCGGGCGCTGCAGAATCGCATCCATCGGTTGGAGGCGCAACGAAATGCGACGCGGGTGATGGAGGAGAATCAGCAGGCGAAGCTCAAACAGTCCATCGAGATGAAGCAGGATCAGCTGACTAAGTAAGGATGCGCTGCGATTGAAGAGCAGTTGCCACAGGGGATTCCCAGGTGGATTTCCTTGGCTTGGATTCAGTTTTTAGGCTTGATGCCAAAAAGTGATTGTTACAGAGATCAGAGATCAGAGATCAGAGATTGGTAGAGAATCCCATCACATTCTTTGTGCTCGATTCGAAAACAGATTTTTATAGGTTTAGATAGGATAAGAATAATAGTAGTTTTTAATGAATTTTAATCTGACTCGATAAAGGAATTCGATGTCGATTTAACTAGGGATTCTATGAATTATATAATCGTAGCAGTTTTCGGATTGAAAAAGTGAATTGTCAAGAGATTCAATATGGGAATCAGTAATTAGATTATAAAAGGATTGAGATGGGAATTCTAGATGGAACTTAATAAGTCAAAGATACATATATGTATGTATATGATTCTATATTTGATTGAGTGACTTACGAGGGATACAGTTAAGCTTCTCTATAGCGAACTTTTCTGCTAATATAAGTTGATTTCATGTCTACAACTATGTGAATAAAAGCAGTTCACTATAGGAGGTTGCTACTGTACATCATAAATGTTTAAGCTGTAGACTTTAAAACTGGTTATTTTAATTGTTGCTGAATTTAAAAACAAACAAGAATTAAGTGCATCTTAGATTACAGGGTTTAATCGGTTGAATAAGCTGTATGCAAATACACGAATAAAAGTGAGACTAAAATTAGAAAAATGATTAATTTTGTAGTAATGTTGGAGACAATGATGAACCCTAAAATTGTAGATATATAAGCGATTAATGTAGTTTTCAAATGATAACTTTAATCAAAGTAGTTTTTGAAAGACTAATTGAATACTTTATTCTGTTATTCTGTTCCAAGTACAACAATCATTTAATTGATAGTTCCTATAGTTTTATTTCAGGTTAACAAAAAGTGCAGCTCATTTAAAGAATATTAAATATTTATTGTCTTGTTGTTGTTGTTGCAGACTGCGCGCTATGCTGAAGCAGAAACCGAACAATGCCTGTCTCAAGGAGGAGCTGGGAAGCGTGTGCGAATCGCTGGACAGCGATCGCAAGACGTTCGAGGATCTGGAGTTTCAATACTTCGAGGAGGAGTCGGAGCATCATGCGTGCCACGAGGATTTGAAGCGACAGGAGCAGCGATTGATGCTCGAATCGGAGCTGGCATCGCTGCGCATTCAATTGGGAGCCGACGAAGCGCTGAGCGAGGAGCCAACACCATCGAATAGTGGACGCAGTTCACCTGTTGCCAATGCCAATGGCAATGGCAACAACAATAGCAGCAATCTGGTCAATGGGGTCATGTCACAGTCGCTCTTCGGCTCCGCCGAGCTGCTCTGTCCGAAGCGACGCAACGATGAGGATCTAATGTCCAAGAGTGTCAATGAGAACATGTTTTACAACAACAACAAGATTGAATTGCCACACGGCGGCAGTCAGGTGACGAGCACCCCAAAGCGTCCACAGTTGCAAGTCTACGACGCTGGCAGCTCCGAGCAGATCAGTTTTAATCTATCGCTGCGCAGCGATCGATTCGAGGTGAATCCCCTCGAGAGACGCGTCCCATCGCAGGACGACATCGATCGCAGCTGCAAGGTGGCCAACGATGCCCCCATTTCGACCAGTCAAGGTGCCAGCTCCAAAATCTTCGATAGCATCAAGGAAATTGAACGCAATCGCAAACTGTTGTTGGCCCAGCAAGGTAAGAACTATTCCCCCTTTTTTCACCCAATCAAATTCGATGAAATCGGTTATTTAGACCTTAAACGATACCATAACCGTTAACCGATATTGCCCGATTCAAATTGTTAACCGCAACCGAAAGAAAACTTTTTTATTATACCTTAACAGATAAACTGAAAACTGAAATTATTCAACCCGATTTAACCGTTCAGTAACCGATTCATGCTTAAATAAGACTTTATTACTATACCGAAACCCAAAAACCAAAATAACCGTCAAGAAAAAAAGTGCAAATAAGTTCAAAAGTACTTTTTTACCGTAATTTTATCACCTGCAGTCGATTTAAATAATAAATTTAAGACTTAAAATTTTTGAAAATTTTCAAAAAATTGAAAGGGGTTACTATGCAAAAATCGACAAATTTAAAAAAAAAAATTTTTGTCTCAGAAGCATAAAATTTAAATGCAAATTAAAAGTACGGTTGATATTATGAAAAATAAGATATTCCTCAAGGAAATCGGATGAGTTTTAATCAAGTTGTGCTTGTTGAAAGTCCAGAGAGTCAAAATTTCTCATATATGGATAATTTACAATAGTTGACACATTGTGACACACAAACCTGATTATTGTTTGAGCTGAGATTGTCATATTTGTACTGACCAAATTTGGTTCAAATCGGACTACTATTTCATATAGCTGCCATAGGAAGGATCAGTCGAAAATCAAACTTTGTGACACATTATGAATTATTGTAAATTCAAGCAAAAATTTTAGTTATATTGTTAAGATGTAATCATCGTTTTTTTCAACTAAAGCTAATTTTTACTATTGCCTTAATTTAATGTATGTATTGATCTCAATAAAAAAATCTTAAAATATTTGATTTTAGAACCCGAAATTATTCAAACCGATTTAACCGCTTAGTAACCGCTTAATGCAATCAGTCATATTCAATTTTGTTGTTAACGTGTAATCGTCGTTTTTCAAATTAAATTTCGATTTTAATATTAAATTTGAATATTAATTCCATTGAATAGAAAAATCGTTTTAAAATTAAAGAATTTTGATTTGTATATTAACATATTCTTGTAAAAATGCTGGTATTTCGAGACCGTTACCAACAAATAAACGTTAACCGTTACAAAACCGCTGCGATATTCTAAGATTTTGCATAACCCCTAGGCGAAAGGCCACAATTCGAACTTAAGGGAAATCGTTATTCGAATACCGATATTTGTTGCGGTTTGATAGCCTGGTCGATACGAGTATTAATATACAAGTGTTTATTGATCCACAGGTCACCAGGTCATCGAGCACGAGCGTCAAAAGATCTATGATCTGAAGAAGAAGAGCCACGACGAGGCACGCACCCAATACTTGAGATCAACGCAACAAAGCACAGAGACGGCGACTGAAACGGCAACACAACAACAACCACAACAACAACAACAACAACAACAACAACCACCAAATGCACCATTGAATTCCAAGTGAGTACATTGAGTATTTGCCCTGCCTTCGTCACCCTCCTTCGGCTTTCAAGTTGCCTGCTAATTGATTCCATGGCCCAGCTCAAATGATAGCCCAACATTATTTATCGAGTTCAAGTTGACTCACCCCACGAGAGAGGCGTTTAATTAGTTGTGCAGCTGACAACGCATTTTCAGATGCAACACTCATTACACTACACTACGCTATAAACTTTGACCTTTTTCTGTTCTTGCTACCTCGGTACATTCTGTTCAAGTACCTTTTTTTCTGACTATATATCGACAACTGGATTTTTTTTGGATGATTTACACTTTTTAATTTAAAACTCGTTTTATAATTGGAATTTACATAAGTATATTTATCATTAGTATTATTATATACTTTGTTAAATTTGTAATGAGTTCAACAATGAAATTAATATAAAAATAAAGGTCAAAGTAAGTCTTAGGTGCCTGTTTATAGCAATCATTTAAACGATAATTTATTTATCGACAACTCGAGTAATGAAAACATCGATTTATAGCAAAAAAAAAGTATAACTTTTATTAAAAAGGTTGGATATTATTTATGTGGAATATTTAGGAGTCATTCAAATCTTTGCTTCTTTATTAATGCTTTTTGAAATAATTAGAACAGCACTCACGTACAGACAAAGAGACAGAAAACTCATGATCATTATTAATTATCGAATTAAAGTAGGCAATTATCGATCAATTTTAATAAATAATACCAATTAATGAATATAGTATATTCATTCCTAATTAGACTATTACTCGTATATCTATAGTTTTTGTTAAATCTTCAGGGCTCTAGAGGATTTCAAATCTTTCGGTTCAAATATTTCTTCTTTCGGATTCAGATTTATGTAGGACTGTTTACTTGTTACTTTACTTCATTATTTAGTTTTTTTATTTATTATTTTTTATCATTATTTTTTTGTATTTACTTATGTTACCGATTTATAAACGTTTTACACTTTTTAAAGTGTGTGTTAAAAAAATTGTTGCCCGTCTCAAATCCGATAACGAGTGTTTTGTTGTGCAGTGTAAATGCCATTTGGGTGGCGTGCACATTCAACTCCTTGTGGCTCTATAATTAATCAAATATTTTGCTAATGGCAAAACAATGCGGCAAACAGCGACGTCGACGTCGACGTCGATAACGATAGCTGATTATGTGTGATTCGAAACGGAAAACCGGTTTTCGAATTACGTGTCGTTTTTCAAATTGTAGGACAAACGAGAAGACAAATATTGTGCGTTTGATTAGTGTCGATTTTTGTCGATTTTTATTACTATTTTTTTTTGATTGGCGACACACGACTGACGCTCAATTCAATTCCGATTTTAAATCGCTCTCAACCGATACAAAACTTCGCTCTCTCGCTCTCTCTAAATCTCTCTCTGTGTGAGCTGTTGAATTATTTTATATTTCTATGATTTGTCTGTCATTTAGCTTGTTTAGTTGTCCAGTTGCGTTGTGAAGACGAAGTCACCTGAATTTTGAAGTCTGTTGCAATTACGACGCCGACTGCGCTGCCGACAGCGACAGCGAGAGCGAGTGCTGCTGATAAGCTTATCAGCTGGCTTTTTTTTTATTGACTTTTATGTGTCTCTCTCTCACTCTCTCTCTCACACTCTTTGGTTCTCTTGTGTGGGAGTGTCGCGTATTTATTTTATTTGCCAACTGATTGCCTTGCATTCATTGCCTGCGTCCGAGTCCGAGTCCAATTTCGATTCCGAGTCGAGTCGAGTCGGATTCCGTTAGCTTTGCCCAACGTCTGTCGCTTAGTCAACAGTTGACAGCGACGGCGACAGCAGCAGCAGCAGCAGCGTCAGTCGCAGCGTCAGTCGCAGTCGCCGCATTTCTCGGCAGGCTGCATTAGTCATATTGTGATGGATCAGTTAAACGCGCTGATTCCATGCTGGTAAGCGCTACTCACGAATACAGTCGAGCTTGCCTAACACGAATCGCCTTTATTCGAAGAAAATGTTCGAATTATGGAGACTTTGACTTGTCGAATTCTTCTATTTAAGTTAAGTAAACGCTCGAGTTATGGAAGTTCGTCTGTACTAAAATAACACAAACAGTAAGTCAAGTAATTGTTTTCACATATTTCATTTTGCATATTTAAAAAGCTTTATAAGATTTTTCAACAATTTCTTTTATATTATTTTATAGCAAGCTTCTTAACAGTTAATCAGTTAATGTTTTGTTGGGTTTAAGCAAATTCCACTAACTATTTCGATCATATAACTACATTTAAAACCAGATAATTGTTTTCTATTTTTGAGCAAATTGAAATATGCACATTTTGTAATTTGTCAGAACAGTTACCGAACTAACTATAATGTGTATTTCAAAAAATATGCATATTTATGGCATAAAAAAGAATATTTTTCAATTTAATTAATACAAATTTTCATAATATCTTTTCATTTAATTGCCTCGTTTTTGCCTTTTTTTTACAGTGGCGGCAAAGATGCCAAACTCTTTGAGAAAACGGAAATGCAGAAGCTCAACGAACAGGAAATTATCAATGATTCGAAAACAACAACAACAGCAACAGCAACTAATGCCGGCCAACAGGTGAGTTGTTGACCAATTTAAAATTAACCTAGGCCAAACAAAACGAAAGTTTTCGATTCTCGTTTTGTTTCTTTTGACTTGGTTTTTTTTTGTTGGGAAAATTGAAGGCAACATTACGCCCACGACCACGGCCCGCCCACGCACTCGCTGACGAGTGTTTAGTAATTATTTTTAACCAGTTGAACGCGCGCTCGCAATTCGTAAATAAACAATTGAAATTATTGGCACAAAATACTTGAAAACGACAGATTTACATGGCCATCGATCGTTTGGCCAAGATTACGATTAGTTAACGACACTAAACAGATACTAGAGAATACCTTAGACATTTAGCATGTGCATTACAACGGCGTAATACCCTGGCATTTGATTGAAGAGAGTGTAACCTGATTGCTTTAAATAATATGAATCAGTTATTTCTTGAATTTCTCAATTCGAATGTAAGCTGAAAGTTACCTTTATTTTCAAAACCACCTGATGAAGTTTATACCCTGTAGTTTTGCATAATGTGTATGTTCACTTAGAATACTAAATAGTATTTTAAGGGGTATTTACAAGTCTACTTATTGACTGAAATACTATTAACAATCTAATAAAATGGTTTAAAAAGTGTATGAAGGGTATCAGCAGGTCGACCTTTTTTGCACAATTTAAGTGATAACTTAAGTGAATACACGCGTTTCGAAAATTTAAATATCTCTTGAAAACTAATTCTTAAAAAAGAAAGAAACGAACAAATACTATAAATTAAATCTGGTTATGATTAATTTGATCGTGTTTCTTACTTACAAGTAAAAGCATGTGCAATATTATAAACGAAAACAATTAAATATTATTGAAATATTTATTTTAAGAATTAGCTGAGATAATCTATTCCACACTTCAAATAAGTAAATGCTAAATAAATAAATATCGTAACTAATTAAACGGAGAAATCTTTGATCAAATTAAAATTGTGTAATTATCATGGGGAATGTGTTAAATATAAAATCATTTAAAAAAATAAATGAACAAATTATCAATTAATTATACTAATAAGTAAAGCAAACAAATTAATATGTTGACTTACTGTCGCATTTATCGTTTTTATTATCGTTTTTGACTATTGTATATTAAGAATCTTCATTTGAGTTGAAAGTGATTAAATTGCTGGATATTTTAAGCAAACATTACAAACTAAATCGATGGTCTTCCGCTTAAGATAGATGAATGATAATAAACAATTTGTTAGTTAATTCCACAATAGTTTAATTTGAGTGAAGATCATAAATATCAAAATCAATTTCGGCTAATTAATATAATCGCATTTCCACCATGCAAGCATCGATGTTTCTTTTTTTATAAATAATTATTTCGATTCTTTTAGAAGAAAATTTGATATTATTCATATTGACTGAAATTTCAGGCAATTTCTTAAATTTATTTTTTTTGTTAGTTTTTAAAAGTATTGAAAAAAGTTATGATTAACTAAAATGTTTAAATTTTATGAAGTGTCAAAATTTAATGATAAATTTGATATTCAAATTGAAATATCAATCTTCCATAAAGCGTACACTTGAGCATCTTTATTTTACAATTCAAAAAATTCTAGAAAGTTTTCAATTTGTAACAAAATGTGCGTAGTAGATTTTTATATCTATCGAGTAAAATTGAAATTTGTTGATTGCTTTATTATTTGCATATGTTATTGCGCATTTAAATGATTTTAATAACATGGTTGACATTTGTTTACATTATAGGGTATTTCATCTTCGGCATAATGCATAAATCTTAGTTGTCTATATGTGCTATATGCATTCTTGTTTTATCTGGTCAGTTTCCGCTGGGTAATCAACATGCCAAAAAGTGACACACCGAGGGATCGTTTAGAGGTCTTTTGTTTATTAAGGATCAATCCGCACTTGATCCGTGTTTCTCTCTCTCTCTCTCTCTCTCTCTCTCTCTCTCTCTCTCTCTTCCTCCCACTGAGAATCTCTCTTTCGTTATGTCTAGCGATGGAACGTAGAACGTCACGATGTCGATCGTCGGCTCGTTAGTCACGAGTTACGATTTCTCCATTTCGTCGACTTTTTCAAGTTTATTTTTTAAGCCCTGTGCGGGTATATTAAGTTTGTTCAAAAGTATGTAACGGGCAGAAGGAGGCGTGCCGGACCCCACAAAGTATATATATTCTTGATCAGCCGTGTCCGTCCGGATTTGACAGATAGACCACCAAATTTAGAATATATTTGAAATTTTAACTTACTTAATTTAAATTTTTGCATCAATGGAAAGGTCATTTTAATTCCGTTTGAGTGATACAACACTTTCCTTAACCCATTAAGTACCCATTGAAGATGTAGAATTTTTGAAAATGTTTTAATGCAAAAAGTATCTCCAAACAATTCTAATAGTGATTGCAAACCTTTTTTTTCAAAAATCTCTTCGCTAATATTTATTATGATTTTTTCAAAATTGCTAAAAACTACTGTTATAGCCAATTTGTTCTTCCTTTTGTCAAAAAATATACGCCGACCAGTGTAGAATTGTCTGTTTGCATGTATGTATACCGAATTTGCTAGCTCGGGTTTATTCAGGGGGTTGGTCGAAGGCTGGAGCTGCAAGCTCGCGTGCAAAGGGTCCTGGGTTCGATTCCTGGTTGGGTCAACCCACTTTGTTCTCGTTATTTGAAATTATTTTTACATTTAATACATTTTTAAAATTACAAAATATAAAGATATCTAAATTGAATTCGCAGCGTTTTGCAGGGTATCTCACTCTCGGGTAGACCCGACTGTTCCGCTTGTATTTTTGTTGTTGTTAATGTTTATTTTAAAGCAAAACACCTCCTCTATATCATCGCCCCCCCTGTCATAGCAGCTGTGGTTTATGGACTACACTTATTAATAAGTTTATAATAATATTTTCCTTTATATTCACCGCTAGCTGATGGTTTTTCTTTTTCTTTTTCTTTTCATTTTCATTCAGTTTGCGTTCGTTGTTCGCTTTGCGCACTTCGCCATTTTCTGGTTCTTGATCTTTAGCTTTTCCTTTTCCTTTTTATTTATTTTTTTTTCTTTTTATTGCTGCTGTTGTTTACCTTGGTGGTGGAAGATATTGTTTATACAATATTCAGATCGTTTTTGGCCCATTACGATTATAATTGGCCGATCTTGATCGAGAACCACTGGATAATGTTCGCGTTCGCCTCATTCGATTTTTGGCCGCGTTAAGTCGATTCGGATTCGATTCGATTAGTTTCGGTTATTCCGCATTTACAGTTTGTTCGAATTGCGTGCTTTTAAAACTACACAAATTCCGTTAACCATCGTTAAGCGATAATCGTTAACCGTTAACCGTTAACCGTTTCTTCTTACCCGTTAACCGTCAATTGGAATCATGTCCGTTTGGATGACATATGTGCAGCATCGTCGCATGGATGCGAACGCGCGACAGCGCACAGAACTCTATTATCTAGTGAGTGTGCCTCAGTCTCTCTGTGTCTGTGTGTTATCAATCATCCATCAATCAATCAATCAATCGCAGCAAAGTTTTGCACGAAATTTTGTCTAGACAAATGTGTATTGCTTGAAATATTTAAAGATATAACTATCAAATATCATCAATCAGTCAATCAAGATGAATCAATCATTCAAAAAATCTGCTGTCAATCAAATAAAAGATGTCCACATTAGTGTGTATTCAATATTTTAAGTATTGAAAAAACAAAAAGTTTTTGGAAACCTTCCATGTTCAATCATAAGTCAATCATTAATCAATCAATAAAAAAATCAATGTCTATGTTTCCCTAAAAGAAAATCAATTTATATTTCTTTTACAATATTGCATGAAAATTATTTCCAAAAAAAAGACAAATAAGTGCGCGGAATTTGTTTAGGATTATCAAAATTTTTTAGAATTTTTATTTATGGAATTAAAAGATATTCAATACATTTCATAGCATTTGAAACGTCCAGTTTTAGAGCAAGAAAATAAGAATGAATTAAAAAGACAGAAAGTCGTCTTTTAAACAAACATCAGTCAATCAAAATTTTGTGGGAATAATTTTAGAGAATTTGTTTTTGAGAATATTATACAACTTCTGTATACAACTTTAAGGATGCGTTTGTCACAGCTTAAAAGAGTATATTCGATTTGGTGCTCAAAGGAAGCACTTTCTGGCACTGTGGGGTTAAACGCTTTGGCGCTTGGCCAGAGGAATGCGTAGCTTTGTCACCGACACCGAAAACAACATTTGCTTTGGTCTTTGGGAGGCGCGTTTGTGTATTTATAGAGCTGGTCCACCCGCTAACCCACTAACAGCACTCACACACTTCGAAATAAGAAAACGATAAGTAAACAACTACAATAAATCAAAACATATACAAATTTAAGTAGATTAATCACTGTTCTATCATAGGCATTAATTGTGACCAGCCCCTTAAATAGCGTTGGCTATCAAAATTATCGATCAAGTTTTAAATCGAATTGTCGATCGATATATCGGCAAATAATACCAATGTATCAATTTTTTGATCGAGTTTTCCCAAATTGATTTTCCCTTTAAAACGTACAATAATGATAATGATATAAATATAGGGATGTAAATGATATGATAAAATCGTTAAAGCAAAAATTGAGCTGTCGATATATCGGCAAATATTTCTATTTTTTGTATCGAGTTTTCCCAAACTGGTTTTTTATTTTAAAATAAAATAATGCTAATTATAAATATAGTGATATAAATCTTACTGTTGGATCGAGTTTTATTCGAAATGCTAAAATCGTTAATGCAATAATAGAGTTGTCGATTTATCGTAATTTCGATTTTTAACAATCGAAAATCGAGTTATCGAGCGATTGGTTTTTCGATGTTTTTTTTTACATCACTAGCCTGAAGTATAATATAAGATGTTAGTTAAGTAAATATTATATAAAAAAAGCAAATCTAATCTCTCTTTTCGCTTTTCCTTTTGTTTATCTTAATCTTGATCCGCAGCAACGGCACTCGCAGCCGGAACTGGAGCACCATTCGCTTGTCGGCGTTGTGGCGCCCACGGCGCGCAGTCCCCGGCCGCTGTCCGAGGCGAACAACTGTGAGGCGGCCCTTGAGGCGCCCAGGTTTGCCAACGGCGACGGCTCGACGGCGGACAACAAGCGCGCCAGCAGCAATAGCAACTCACAGGACACCGCCTCGGCGGGCAGCGGCAGCGGCAGCAGCAGCGGCGCCGGAACCGGAAGCAGCAGCACGGCCAGCGCCAATGGCGAACGGAAGCGGGCGCTGCCAAAGCATCAGCGACCTTTGACACGTTACCTGCCCATCTTCTCGCCGGATCTGAATCTGCGGCATCACATCGAGACGGCCGGACATCAGATCGATCTCTGTCCGCATGTCTTCGTTGATGCCCAGAGCTGTCGCGGGTGAGTTTCTGAGAACCAACAACAATAACAACAACAACAACAATAACAAGGCGCCGAACACAAACAGTTTATGGCAGCAGTCGAGTGTACTCGACTGTAGGTTATACCCTGTGCCCAAAGACTTCGATAGTCCAATACGTATTTCCACAAATATTCAGAAATATATACATTAACAAAGCTTTTGATGCCCATTATCTAATTTTCGACTGAAAAACTAGTTTTTGACAAAACATTGCTATGGTAAAGTAGACCGATTTTAACCAAATTTGCTCAAGATAATATTCATCCAACCCAGAAGAATATTCTGTCAGATTGGCTGAGATATCTCGAATATTCCATCTTATAGTGGTACGATTTGAATCTAAAGACAAACTTGATCAGCATCTGGCATTTCAAAAGCCTGCATATAAATTTTAAAGCCTCTAGCTCTTTAGCTCTTATAGTCTCTGAGATCGACGCTGAAACGCATCGGCTGTTGATACTGATCTAGAATATATATACTTAATGGGGTCTGCCACGTCTTCTACTGCCGGTTCACAAAACCATTCTACTCTCTCTTTCAATGGACACAGGGTATATAAAATATAGTAGTTAGAAATTATAATTTTCTTTAATTTAAAGTTTTTTGTTAAACTTGTTAAAAATAAAAACAATGAATGAAATTGCCGTTATATTTGTAGGCTTGCAGAAAAGCGAAATATATATTTAGATATTTTGAGATTCTTGAGAAATGGTGACACGCCGCTCAAAAACTGCTACCGTTGTTGTAGAGCTCAGCGAACAAGATGACGCTCAACTTATGTCTCGGTTGATCTTTCAGATATCTGCACAAATTGGGCGCCACGTTTCATGCGTGGTCCAGACGCTGGTTTGTCCTGGATCGCCAGCGGAGTGCCCTCATCTATTACTCGGACAAGTCGGAGCGGAAGCCACGGGGTGGCGCCTACTTTGCCGTAAGTGTTTGAAAATATTGACAATTTTGGAGTGCGAATGGTAACTAATCGTTATTTAATTAATTTACAGACCATAGATGAGGTATATCTGGACCATTTGAATGCGTCGAAGAGCGGCCGACCACATTGTACCTTCATTGTGAAGACCAAGAAACGTAGCTACAATTTGCAGGCTGCCTCCGATGCAGCGGCAAGGATTTGGATTGATGCCATCATCACGGGAGCCCAGGGCAATTTGGACTATTGAAAAGTCCAATTGATCCATTTCATATTGCTCAATTCAATAATTATGTTAATTGTGAAACTATTAACTGTGTAAACTCTAAACTGTAAAGTTGTAGACATTTAAGTGAGCTCAATCTATTAATATGTAATAGTCTCTAGCCAGGTTACATAACCATCAATATGTATCCAACAATGGAACAAACAAACAAACAAACAAACAAACAAACAACACACAAGAAACTAAGCAACCAATTTTGGCAACTAACGAAATCCGAGATTTCAGTACTGGACCAAAGTGAAGAATGTATTTTTTATGCTTTTAATTTTGTCATAATCTAGTTAGCTAAGCATTATTTTTAAACACACACACACACACACACCCACACACATATACATACAATATATGAAATATATACATTATTTTATATACATCATAATTATTATGGACAGACCCAACGCAAATAACACAACCAATTCATCAACTACATAAACTAAACTACATACATATATATTACTAATAACCAAATGGACCTATGACTATGTTTATATATATATATATATATATAGTATTTAATTGAAGTTTTGATGTGAACTTAAATTAATTATACATTTTATACATACATATATGCATATGTATAACTGTGTGCACTTTTTTATAAATGTTTGAGCAATGACACTGAAGAAATGAAATCGATTTTCAATTGATGTACTGTATTATAAACCATTCTAAAGCAAAACGGACTTAAAACAAAAACATGCATTGTGCTCAGGCAACAGGCAAAACTGTAAATGATAATCAAAAATATTTAACAAAATTAAATACAAATCTATTGAAATAAATCATTGTTTTTATTTGAACAAACCAAATGAGTTTTTAGTTGTGGATTTTAACAAGCTCAACAACAACTTGAACGTTTTTAAATAATTTAATATATATCTTGTATTTAGCTGAACGTGTTTACGATTATATAAACTTATATATTCAAGAACAGCTGATATTTCCCGGTGTTATTTTCAGAGTATTATGTATATTTTGCTATCTATCAGCGATTGATCAAAATCAAAACACGGATCGTAACTTACACAACATTAACATGGATTATTCTTAGTTACAAAATGAAAGCTACGAAAATCGAAAGTACATTCAGTTTTACAGAAATGTAAAGTTTAATTAGTAAATAGGTTTTTTCTGTAATAATAATAGGTTTATGAAACTTAAAAGGCGTTTTCGCCAATTGTTTCTTCCTGCTGAAAACTGAAGGCTGTAAACATAACTAAAGAAAAATATAATCATTTAACATGGATACGAATGAAAAGGAATATTTAAATACCGACTGGGTAGGAATTAAAGTCTCATAGTTCAGCTCAATATCAAAAGACTTTTTTTATAGTGTAAAATGAATTGGGAATATTTTAGCTTCGCTTATGGGCAAAGTTTGCCAAAGGAATACGAGCTAACTAAATCGACATATAATTGAATCGAAATATAATTTACAATAATAAAATATATATTTAATTGAAAGTGACAATGAATGTTATCAACGTTGTTTTTCATTTCATTTGGAATCTTTGCCAATTCATTTCGTTTAATGTATGTTTAATGTGTGACTCTACAACCAACAGTTTTACACGGACTGTTCAAAGTTGTGTACAGTTTGATAGCGACTGTGCGCCACTCACTTGGCATGCAATGCTGTCCGTTAGCCAAGTCACTTGAATGTTTCCTGTGTGATTTGCATTTTTCTCGTATTTGCATTTATTTATTTATAGTTTTTGCCAAAGACAAAAAAGAAGAAGTAAAATTAAAAACCAGAAAACAATAAAATAAACCTAAAGTAAAAAATAAAACAATAGCAACATTTAATTGGCGCGCAAGTAGCGTAGCTCGAGGAACAGTTTTGTTGTTTGTTTTTATTTTTTGCTTGCGTTTTCTTCCCATTTGCTGTGACTTTCTTTCTTAGCGACACCCACAGCCCCATGTGGCATACAAATGAAGAGCTTCGCCAGCTTGCCAAGATCTCTCTCTCTCTCTCCCTCCCCCCTGTAGGCACACGGCCTGCCCCTTTCCGACGCGTTGCTTGGCCCTGGCCAAAAGCCAGCAGTGGATCGTCGTCTGGTCAAGTGAATTGAAGTCTCGAATTCAAATTCAACGTGTTCCGCTTATGCAAAGCCAGCAAATAATGAAAAAAGATAGAAGAAAACAAAAGAAATGCACAAATTATGTGAAGCAAATGTCGAAAATGTATGGTATGCTGAGATAGAGGAGAAGATCGACTAGAAGCTACCCTGTAAGCTATTAGCCTGCACTTGATTCTTAATAGTCGAACGATTATTTACAGCTATCGATTACATGGAAGACTTATGATCTTTGATGATCGATAACTCTACCAGTCCAGATTCTGAAATTGACTAAACAATCGATGTATGCGATACTTAATTAACGATTAGTTATCGAATTATTTATAATTATTATAAATAAATTTGTAGTTTTAGCTTTTCTGTCAATATGAATAAAGTTATCGATTTCACAACTCATTTTACTATCGATATAAAGTTGTTATCAAATTTAAAGAAAATTGCTCTCTTAGATTTGTTGACAAAAGGGGATTACAAAACATAATATGTACTGTTATTAATCCATACTCATTAATAATTATACTTATTTTCTTTTTTTTGTAATTTCTTCGAAAATCAATTGAAAAACGGTTGGTTATTTTTTCAAACGCTTTGCAGTTTTGAATGGCTTAGAATTTAATAACTTTCCAAAAACAACAACAAATTAAGACTAAATATATTATCTCCAATCTGTTGCATACATATACATGCATGTGTGTATGTACATGTGTATTTAAACTAGTCTAGAATACCGACACTGAATATTTACAGGGTATGACAACAATGAAACATATTACATTTTAGTTAAATATCGCTGTCATAATCGCTGTTAAATTGTTGTCGTTGACCGACGAAAACCAAAGCAAATGTAAAATAAAGTAATTAAATAATTTGGACTGGCCACAGCTGGATTATATAATAAATATTGCCCGATTATGACGCTTGTCATTTTATGTTATTATTGTTTTAGTTTTTGCTATGTTGTTACTTCTCTCTATTGTCTTTGTTGAATCAGTGGAAAAATTGCGGGTTTTTCCTAATACTTTTTCGCTGCGTGAACATTGCAACATCAAATTCGTTTTGGCCAAAGCGATTTTGGCCAACACTGTTGAGTGCTATGAAAATCAAACACTTTCGGCGTGGGTGTGAGAAGAGACAAAACGATGTGCGCATCTCTCTCGCACTCATTGCGCCATCAACACTTTGGCTTAAATGGAATGAAATGAAAAGTGAGCCCACAAAGATTGCGCAAATCAAATAATGAGATAAGCTACAAGTTCACTTTCCATATTATCATGCAAAAAAATTGTAAAAAAATAAAAATAATAAAAATAATTCATACCTTATAATAAAAAGTCAATGAATTTATTTATTACAAAATTTGACAACTTTTCAAAGAATCGAGCTGGCAAAATCAAAATCAATTTTTACATTTTTGGCTGAAATTGGTAGAAAAATTGTTGTCGAATTCTAAAATATCAGTCATTTAAAATTTATGATAATAATGCATTTATTATTTTATATATTATTTTTAGACTGATGATGCTGAAAATGTAAACAAAACGTTTTAAAACCTATTGATATTCACACTAAAAATAATTCTAATATGCACTCCCATCAATAAAAATACTATTACTTACTGATCTGATTGGATTTTTTCTGGGATTTCTCCAATCCAATTGCAACAAATGATTAAGTTTTGAGTATTTTGAGTACCCGCAACTACAATTTTTTTTTATTGTATTTATTTGTTTTAGTTTTGATTTGACTTAAATATAATTGCAGTTGTTAATTGAATATATTTCTTATAATAGTAATAGATTGTTATATTATTTAAATAAACATACATATATGTGAAATATATATTTATTTTTTCAAGCAAAATATTGAGAAATACTTTTGCTAATTTAGTTTAATATGTAGCATTAATAATAAAATATGAACTTAAGGGGAAAAAAAATATTTTTTTTTAAGTTTTTATTTAATTTCAATATTGTTATTTTTTTGGAACTGCATCTGCCTACTTTATGCCGCAGTTCTCAGAAGTTCCAAAAAAATGTCAAATTCAATCAACTAAAATATGTATTTGTCAATATATAATTGTTGATGAACAACAACAAAATTGCGTTGTTATTGCCAAAATTAAGTTGAGTGTGGTTCAAATTAATTGTTAATAAATTTGCAAATATATTCGAGAGCATTGAGCATTGAGCATTGAGCATTGAGCATTGAGCATTGAGCGAAGGATGTCCAGGGAGAGCGTGGCACCGAGGAGCGCAATTCTTGGCGCATTGCAGCCGGATTTGAAGCCATGGCAACGCATCGATTGGCCACTGTACACGCAGTCGAGGATCTTCAAGGACTGGGGACAATACTACACGCAGCGACTGTTCAACAAGAAGGCATTGCAGTCCTTTGGTCGCTCCTTGCAGGCCAGCAAGGGAGCTGCGAGTGAGTTCAGCACCATCAGCATTCCACGCTTGGACACCGGCAACTCGTTGGTGCCGCCCTACGATCTGGTCCATGAGGCATACACGACGCTGGATAATCGCAGCAGGTGCCTCAGGGGCATGGCCCAGCCGGAGGCGGCCCTCAAGGACTCGGAGCAGGCCCAGAAGCTAATGGCCAACGAGGGCTTCCACAGCTCCAGCGTCATATTGGCCAAATGCGATGCCCTCTTCGATTGCAATCGGTTTGAGCTGAATCTCTATCAGCTGCACGAGGAGGAGCGCAAGTTTCTGGGACAGTCCATCAAGGAACGCTTCAAGCTGCACAAGAATCGAGTGAGTTCCACGTCAGATTGATCTGAGATCCCTAATCTTGGATTCTTCTACCATTGTTCTGTAACTGACTGAAAGAGTTCCCATTAAGTATATATAATCATCATCAGCATCAAGTTGAATCGAAGTTGGTCTCTTTGTCCGATCGAAAGGATCTCGGAGACTGTAAGAGCTAGAAGTATCAAATTTGGTATGAAGGCTCCTAATATGTCCCGCTAGATCTATTCTATTTTTAATCTTGAATGACACGATCGAAACTAACACAAATACAAAATGGACTGAACCATCGAATCTTGTATATATACTCTCATCGTTTCCCCCTTCCTTTGCTATATATGTATATATATGCATATAGTCTTCATCTCCTTGTCTTTCCTTCCTAATTTTCTTTTACTTTCAACTTTCCTTTCTTCCCTTTCTTTCTTCATTTACTATTTCTTCTTGATATCTATCTCTATCCTTTTCCATTGACTATTTCTTTCGGTTTTCCTTCTTTTTTTTAACTTTTCTCCATTTCCCATTCTTCATATTCCTTTTATTTTTGTTTTGTTTCCATCTCTTGTTTTTCATCTCTTTCCTTCACCATTTACTTCTCTTTCTTGTTTTTCTTCTCTTATATCTTCTTCTTTCTCATTATTCTCTTTTTCTTTTTCCATTTTCGTTTTCTTCTCTTCCTTTTCATTCTTATTTACTTCATTATTTCTTTCCTTCTCAATTTCCTTCTCCACTCCCTTCTCCATTTCCTTCTCCATTTCGTTCTCCATTTCCTTCTCCAATTCCTTCTTCGTTTTCTTCTCCATTTCCTTCTCCATTTCTTCTTCTTTCTCATCTTTTTCTTATTTCATTTTCGTTTTCTTCTCTTCCTTTTCTTTCTTCTCCATTTCCTTTTCCTTCTCATTTTTCTTCTCAATATATTGTCTATTTCCTTCTCCATTTCTTCTCTTATTTCTTCTTCTTTCTCATCTTTTTCTTGTTTCATTTTCGTTTTATTCTCTTCCTTTTCATTCTTCTCCATTTCCTTTTCCTTCTCATTTGCCTTCTCAATATATTGTCTATTTCCTTCTCCATTTCTTCTCTATTTGTTCTTCACCTCTTCTTTAGCTTTTCCATCATATTCAGCTTCCTTTGCCTACTCTTCCTTAGCCATATCGATTTCCCTCACTCCTCCATTCTCTTACATTCTTCTCGCTCTCTCTCTCGCTCTCTCTCTCTCTCGCTCTCTCTCCTTTAGACGCTCGCTGTGCTCGAGGAGAGTCTCGGCAGCAGCCTGAATCCCTTCCTGCTGGAGAATTGGCCCTTCATCACGGATCTGGCACGACAACGTCGCGAATCCGTCGCCTTCATGCCGCGTCCGCTGTGGCAGCAGCTGCGCGAGAATCAGGACTGCGACGTGGAGAGCGCCATCTACGAGAAGAGGGCGTCGCTGCCGCCGATGGAGCGGGCGCGTCGCCGGGTCGCCGGGAATGTCTACAACCACCATTACCTGGGCAGCAGCGCCAACGACGTCGCCATGTTGCGCCAACTGCGCAGCGACAGGCACTTCCTGAATCCCTCCTATCCCGAGTCCACGCCCAGCATGTCCGAGTACAGTGCCGAGCAGTACAAGATCGTACGCAAGTTTATGGTACGTCTTTTGAAAGCATCACTCAGAGAAATGCAAAAAAAAAAAGATTCTTAAATCGATCACGTGTCGTTCTTTAATTTTCTAAGAAGGATTCGTTCTTTTTCTAATTTTGATTACTTTAATAACAATTCGCACTGGAAAGCATAAATAATATAAGAAATATATAAATGAAGAAAAATACATTTCTGAACTAAAGACCGATCGAAGTTCGTAAAGTCTTAAGCCAAGTTCTTTAATGCTAAGCATCTTTTTAAGGTTTGCATGCTTCGAATTTCCAAATCGTTTTTTAAGTAAAGACTATATTTATTAGTTCACTTACTTTCTCGTCATAACTGAAGATTTTCAACATACACCCTGATGATTTGAAGAATTTTATTAGTTTATTAGTGTTGCATAATAATTAAAATAATTGTTTAAAAAACAAATACAATACAGAAATAAGTTAAGTGTTAAATTTGGAGCATAATAGTTCCCAATAAAACTACCTTTTGATCTTAAAATAAGATACTATAGCCGTTATTTTAGTCTAATACGTTATTATTACGAGCACACAAAATTCTTTAAAAACTTCCTGAAACTTCTTAACTTATTCGAAAGCCACTAATAAATCGAAAATTTCGTACTTGGATAAAGAATTTTTCAGAATCATTGAACCTTTTATACTCGAAATTCTTGATTTAAATTCGAAACAACTTGATGTTTCTCCCAGTGATGTCGGCGTCAACTGAATTTCCAACTCGCATTCCATCTAGAAAATGATGCACTCTCGCAAGCCGCTGTATCCGATCTCGGCGAAGAATCGGGAGGAGTATCTATATCGTGTTGAGTATCAAACGCGTCGGGATTGTTATCGCATATTGCGCGACGTGCGAAGACTTCGCGAGGGGGGCGACATCGATCGGCTCACCGACTACGTGGAGGGGGCCATGTCCACGAAAATCGAGGTGAAAACCCAACGAACGCTGCCCTGGAAATGCGAGTTCATCAACGAGGTCTACAACATGTTGGCCTTGGCCCACATCGATCAGCGTGGCGTGCCGACCAATGTCGATTTTCTGGATATCAAAAATCATTCCATTCTCTATTTGCTACCAAAGGATCGCATGCGAGACGTTTCCATAGCTCATCAGTTTGGCGGTCACAATATATACGAGGAGATCGACAAGGACGACGAGCGTTTGGCTCGAGTCGCGTAAGTGAACAAACCTTCAGCTTCTATAACTTGGCTAGAACTCATCCGATTGCTAAGTAAAATGTCATTTCGATCAGGGTTCGGCTTCTTAATTCATTCTGCACTCAAATTATATTGATTGCAAAATCTTAGATTTCTATAAGACAACATTTTAAATTTAATTCTGAGACGATTCCTTTTTAAATTTTTTACCCAGACCAATTTACAACTATCATAACTTTGTTAAAACTCATCCGATTGCCAAGCGGAATGTCAGTTTTATTAGGATTTGGCCTCTAAATTCATTTTGCTTTAAAATCTTTTATTAAATTGGTTTTTTCCCCAAGATTGTGATTTTTTCGAAAATAAATATTAGAAATCAAGCGAAGGTTTAAAAAAAAGAGACTCTTAAAATTGTTTGATGAACTTAATTTGCATCCCTCTCTAAATTTCGAATCTATTCCAAAATTATGGAGGTTTACAGTCCTGTCAATTCTTATAAATTTTTTCTCTCTCTGTCTCTGTCTCTGTCTCTGTCTCTCCCCGTCTCGCTTTTCCAGCGTGAAGGTTGGAAAACTGGAGGAGCGTCTGCTGCACTCGCGTTATGGGATTGAAAGGGCCTATTTGTTGTTTGAGATCGCTCGCTGTCACTTCAAGGAGTCGCGCTTCGGCAAATGCACGACGCTGGCACGCAAAGCGGTTAGAGGTGAGTGTATTGAGCGAGTCTGCAAACCGCTTTTGAACCGGTTCGGTTCGGTTTGGCTCGGTTCGAGTTGATTGGGCTACGCGAAGCGGATCATGAAACGATCCTCTGAAATAGTTAAGCAGGCGAGCCCGAACCCAAACCGAACCCATTTCTTGAATAAGAGGTTCGGTTCAAACAAAAATTATAACCGAGATCGAAAGTTTTTCTAGTATCGTATAAAGATTTCAAATATATATCATAATATGATAAGTCATATTTAAATCATAACATTATTTACAACCAGGGTAATAAACCCATAACCCGTAATCAATATACGATATAAATTAAATTAGGGCTTAATTAAAAATTAAATTTATAAAAATCGATGATTACACCATAACAACATAATTACATTTGATGCATGACCGAACCGAAATTAACCGTTATGCATGAATCGGTTCCTTATCGGTTATGAATGATTTCGATTTTTGGGTTTCGGCATAATGAAAAAGTTGTGTTTCAAAACGGTTTCAGTTACGGTTACCAATTTTAATCGGTTAATACCGGTTAACGTTTACGGTTGCAACATTTTCATTTTTTTTATTAAACAATTAATTTAATTTAAAAAAAAATACAAAATATATTCATTTAAATTGAAGCAAGGCTCGAACCGAACCGAACCGAACCGAACCGAACCTAAATCTGGCTCTACGGTCGGCAGCTATGAACCGAACCGTAGCCAAAACTAAAGCGGTGTTAAGTGAATCGAAAGGAAGGTGAATAACTAGATTGATTGATGCGATTGCAACTTGCCACATTGCAGAGGCGCGCAACTGCAACAGCATCATTTGGCGGTTCAACAGCACATTTCTGATCTGTCAGGTGCACGCGGCTTTCAATCGCTTCGAGCGCCTCAGCGATTCGCTGGTGAAGGCGACCCGCTTGGCCCAGAAACTGAAAAGCGCCAAGCTGTTGGCCTATTTGACACTCTGCACGGCGATCAACGATTATGAACTGGATCATCATCGCAAGCGGCAGCCGGATTTTAATGGACGGCGGCAACGGAAAAGGAAGGGACGCTTTTCCCAGAGCTCTGTGGATTCGGAAATTGTTTGAAATGAAGTGACAACAGCAGCAGCAACAGTTGCAGCAATAACGACAGCAACAATTGCTGCTGCTGTTGCTGCTGTTGTTGCTTCTGCTTTACATCCCCCTTTTAACAATTTTATTTCGCACTTTTGGTTGTTTTTTTTGTTTTCAATTTTATTTCTATTTTATTTGTAATAAATATGTATTAATTAACAAAGCGTTTAGCATTAACATTTCATTAACAATTATAATAAACTAACAAGCGGCTGCAACTGTTGCTGTTGCTGTTGCTGCTGCTGTCGCTGCTGTTGGTGTTGCATTTGTTGCAATATTTTCTTTTATGCATTTTGCTTTTGTCTCGGGCATTTCGTTTATATTTTATTTATCTAAATTAATAAGCAATAAATAAGTATTAATTAACAAAGCATTTAGCATTAACAATTCATTAACAATTATAATAAGTTAACAATCTGTTGCTGCTGTTGCTGCTGCAATAGTTAAACAACGCTGCGTTGACGCAGACGCAGACGACGCCAACGTTGTTGTTGTTGTTGCTGCTGTTGTTGCTGTTGCTGTTGTAGCTTAACCTGCAGCTCATTAGCCATGTCATCAACAGTTTGGCGAGTTGGCTCATTGTTTAAACTGTTGCTGCTGTTGTTGCTGCTGCTGCTGCTGCTGTTGGGCCTCACAGCACTTTCATTGCTATTAGCAATTGCCGTCTCCTGGTCATCGCCTTGTTTATCAACTGCTGCCTCATCAACCACATCGTTATCATTATAATCATCATCATCCTCAGCTGCTGCTGCTGCTGCTGCCTCCGTCTGTGTCTCCCCCTCTGTTGCCAACTCTGTTGCTGCTGTTGCATTTGCCTCAGTTTCAGTGTCAACGTCTTCTGCGGCTGCTGCTGCTTCTTCTTCTTCTTGCTCTACTCCTTCATCTTCGCCATCTTCTGTTTCTGCTTCTGCTTCTTCTTCGTCGTCATCGACATTCACTTCGTTGTCACTATCGTTTTCCATTTGTGCAACTTCAGCTGCTGTTGCTGTTGCTGTTGTTGTTGCTTCCTCTTCATATATTGCTTTGGGCGTCTGCTCCTCCTCCTTCTCCTCTTCCTCTTCCTCCTCCTCTTCCTCCTTATCTTGCTCTGTTGTTGCTGCTGCTGCTGTTGTTGCTGCTGCTGCTGGCGCCTCGTTGGCTGCTGTCGCCTTGTTGCCAATTGCTTCAATTACTTTGTTCAGCTGCAATTCACTCTCGCCAGCAATATTATCAGCTAGTTGTTGAACCTGCTCCTTTCGTTTGTCCTCCTCTGCTGCAGCCGCTTCTTCTTCTTCATCCTTTGCTTCCTCCTCCATCTCCATCTCCTCCTCCTCCTCCTCCTCTTCGTCATCAGCTGTTGCGGCCTCTTGATCTCCCGCCATCAGCATTTCACTTTCAATTGGCAATGGCTCCGGCTCCGGCTCCAGTTCCAGTTCCGATTCCGTCTGCAAGTCTAACTCCGTTGCTGTCTCCGTTTCCAGCTTCTGTTCCGTCTCCAACTTCGTCTCTATCTCCTCTACCAGCTCCGTTTGCTCCTGTTCTTCCTTCGGTTGCTCTTCTTCCAGCTGTTCATTCTGCTGTTTCTTTTCCTCTTCCACTTCTTGTTTCTTCTTCTCTTTTTCCTTCTCCTCTTCTTCCTTCTTCGTTTTTTCCTTCTCCAGTTTATCCTTTTGCTCCTTTTCCTTCTGTTGATTTTCCTTTTCCTCTTTTTCCGTCTTCTGTTTATCTTTTTCTTTTTCTACTTTTTCCTTTTCCATTTTCTCTTTCTCCAGTTTTTCGTTTTCCTGTTTTTCTCTCTCCAATTTTTCCTTCTCCAGTTTTGACTTCTCCTCCTGCTCCTTTTTCTGTTTTTCCTTTTCCTTTTTGTCCTTCTCCTGTTTTTCCCTCTCCTGCTGCTCCTTCTTCTCCTGCTGCTTCTCTTTCTCCTCCGATTCCTTCTTCTTCTCCTGCTCCGTCTCCATCTCCTGCTGCAATTCTGCATAATCATAGTCAATAATATTCTCTTCCTCCTTATTATTCTCATTCTCCTCTTCCTCCTCCGCCTCCGCCTCATCCACATCCTCATCCACAGCCTCATCCACAGCCTCGTCTGCCAGCGTTGCCACACTCAACGCCGCTGCTGGTGGGGGTGGCAACACTGGCTTTCCATTCTTATCCACATACTGCAGCCCATCGAGTCCCATTCGCATGCACTGGAAGTGCATCTCGAAGAGATCCGTCGTCGCGAGGCGGACGACAAAGTCCATGCACATGTTGAGATTGTTGTTGACCATGGCTATATCCGTCAGCTGGACGCACATGGCCATGGGCACGCCCATCATGACGGGTATGCAGAAGGGCGTCGGGTTGCGCAGCGAGATGCCATATTTGGATGAGGGCCGCTCGTTCAGATAGACCTCCAGTTGGGCCTCCTCCAGTTGTGGCACAAATGTGATGTTGGCGCAAACTGCAAACGAGCAAGAAAAGGAAAGCAAGCATAAGACAGAGACAGAGACAGAGACAGAGACAGAGACAGACACAGATAGAGAGAGTGAGAGTGAGAGTGAGAAAGAGAGACTGCTGCAAAACAAGCGAAAGTTGCGGGTGTATGTGCGGCATGTGGCAACAGTTGCTGCTGCAACAGTTGCAACAGTTGCAATTGTTCATTGCCATTGGCAGCGGCAAACAAACAATTTCTGGCATTTTGATTGGCAAATGCAAGCGTGTCACGTGACATGCCACAACATGTGGCATTTGGCATATGGCATTTCGCATGCCAGACAGCAACAGAAAAAATACCAAAAAAATTGGCATCACTATGTCGCCGTCTGCATCGTCGACAGGCAAAATAACAACAAAGATCAAAGCAGTAATACATAAATATGATTTCAAAAACAAACAACACTAAAAAAGAACACAAACAATTGATGATGATAAAATCAAAAATTGATGTTGATTAATTGATGTAATTACGGCTTTTTAAACCCAACTCGGCAAATATTTTGACTATCGGAACCTTATAAGAGTTTTTTCAGTGAACTCAAACGATTTATTCTTTTTGCTTGGCTACTTTTCTGGCTTTTTTTTTCGCTAGTGCTAAGTGTTTGCCATTTTGACCGCACAAGAATTTCCTGAAAACATACTTCAAAAATATATGCTTAAATCAAGAAATTAAAGCTTGAATTTTCGAATGACTTTTCCTGAAGATATACTTTAAAAATACTTGCTAAAATCAAGAAATTAAAGCTTGAATTTTCGAACAATATTTCCTGAAAACAAGCTTGAAAAATTCATGTTAAAGTAAAGAATTTAAAGCTTGAATTTTCGAATGACTTTTCCTAAAGATATACTTTGAAAATACTTGCTAAAATCAAGAAAATTAAAGCTTGAATTTTTGAATAATATTTCCTGAAAACAAGCTTGAAAAATGCATGTTAAAGTAAAGAAATTAAAGCTTGAATTTTCGAATGACTTTTCCTGAAGATATACTTTAAAAATACTTGCTAAAATCAAGAAATTAAAGCTTGAATTTTCGAACAATATTTCCTGAAAACATACTTGAAAAATGCGTGTATTTTCGAATGACTTTTCCTGAAAATATACTTCAAAAATGCATGTTAAATTAAAGAATTTAAAGCTTGAATTTTGAATGATTTTTCCTGAAAATACACTTGAAAAGTTCCTGTTAAAGTAAAGAATTTAAAGCTTGATTTTTCGAACGACTTTTCCTGAAAATATACCTTAAAAATACTTGCTAAAATCTAAAATTTGTAGCTGATATTCGAGTTTGATTTCAGATATGACAAGTTGCTGTCTTGAACCTAACGGTAACGTACCCTTCTGATCGAACTTGTACTGATCGACCTTGAGGCCCGCACAGCAGCCGCAGGCGACGCCGCGACAGACGCACGGCTGGCCGAAGGTCGACCAAATGGAGCCCTTCTCCGAATACTTGACGCCGGCCAGGTTGCGGCCCCGGGACACGCTCACCGTGGGCGGCAGATACGGCGTGTTGCTGGCCAGCTCATAGAAGATCAGTCCGTTGCTGTAGCTGCGCGCCACCGACTGGGGCAGCAGCAGCAAAGCTGCACATGCGCACAGGCAGGCAATGAGTGCAACACTCGCTGGCAACATTGTTTCGTTGGGGCTTTTTGGCGACACTTGCAACACTTGCAACACTTGCAACACTTGCGAATATCCGTGCAATGTGTGGGCAAAATATTAAAAAAAAATAAAATAATGTAAATAAACACAGCACTTGAAAAAATAAACAAAAATTCGCGTGAGACGCTGGTGACTCCGGCGTTGTTCTCCGTATTATTTCAGTGGTGCAACTTTTTTTTGTTTTTCTTTATTTTTTTGAACGTCGCGTTTGTTCGCAATTGACAACCGTTCGCGAGCAACGACAATTAAATATTAAAACGCTGAACGCGTCGAGCGTTTGCTTAAAAATGAAATGGAAACTGCCAGGCGACGTCGCTGTCACTGTCGACGCCAGCGTCGCCGTCGCAGCCAGCGTCAGCGTCAGCGGCGACAGCAGCAATAACAACATTTACAATGACAATAACAGCAACAATTGCTGTGGGTTTTATTCATCTTCTTTTTGTTTTACTTTTGTATTTTTGCAAACAAACTCTTTTCATACTCTTTGCATTTGAGATCTTTCGTTATATATTAATAATAATAATTACTAAATTATTTTTAGCAAATCTCTGTAAGTTTAGAATATCTCATTCTCTTCTTTTTCTCTCTCGCGCTCTCTCTTTTGCTCTCTCTCAGTCTCTCTCACTCTTTGTCTCTCGTACTCTCTCTCACTCTCACTCTCTCGCTCTCACTCTCTCTCTCACTCTTTCTCTCTCGTTCTCTCTCTTTCTTTCACACACTCTCTCTCTCACTCTATCACTCACCTTTTCTCTTTGTATCTTCTATCTCTCTCTCTCTCTTTCTCTCTTGTCTTTCTCTGTCTGTGTCTCCCTCTTTACTACCTTCCCTCTACCTTCGCTGTGTGTTTATCTCTTTCTTTATTTTTCTTTCACCTTCTTCTCTCGCTGAATCTTCCTCTATTTCTCTTTCTCTCTTCTGATTTATAAATTTCTTCTCTGGTTATATATCTTATCCTTACGGCTTTATTCTCTGAATCTCTCTCTGTCTCTGTTTATAACTCCGATCCTCTTTCTCTCTGTGTCCCTCTCCCACTTTCCATCCATATATATTTGTGTTTTTCTCAATATCTCTTCATATGTCGCTCTCTTTCTTTCTTACTATTCTTTCCATTTCCCTATATTTTTCTCTCACCTTCTTTTTTCGCTCTTTGCTCACTCTCTTCGTTTTCATTCCATCCCTTTCTCTCTTCTCCGTCTAGACATCTAGTGCTTTGTTCTGTTACTCTTCCTTTCTCTCTCTCTCTCTCTTCTCTCTCTTTCTCTCTCTCTCCTTCTTTCTCTTCATTTCTGTCTCTCTCTCTCTCCTTCTTTCTCTTCATTTCCCTCTCTTTCTTTCGCTTTCGCTTTCACTTTCACTTTCTCTCTCTATTTCTTTTCTATACTATCTGTCACGCTCTTTCTCCCTCCCACTCACACATCGTAGTGTATTCGATTGTCGGCTTGCTTGACAAATACCGTTAACTCCCAACTCCCATTTGTCTGTTATCAGCACGCTGCAATCATCGACGTCGCTGCCTCTGTCGCTGCCTCTGCTGCTACCGATGCTGCTGCTCCTTCTGCTGGCTGTCAGCTGCGACGTTGATGTTGACGCTGACGTTGACGTCAACGTCGACGTCGACGTCACTAACTGCTGCTGCTGATGGCCCGCAGCTGTTGTTGTTGTTGTTGTTGCTGCTGCTGTTGTTTTACTTCTTTATTGTTGGCGTTTGCCAGTTGTCGCCGTTTTTGTTGTTGTTGTTTGTTTGGCTTCTTGACTTCTGTTAGTGTTGTTGCTATTGTTGTTGTAGCTGTGCTTGTTGTTGTTGTTGTTGTTGTTGTTGTTGTTGCATCGCTTTGTTGCGTGTGCCGCGCGTTTTCATTTGACTTTGACAAGAAAATTGCGCCGGTCGTGACTCGCTGGGAAAGCCGAAATAAAAAAAATGCTGCCACTGTTGTTTTTGGTTTGATGTTGTTGCTGTTGCTGCTGCTGTTGTTGTTGTTGTTGTCGCTGTTATGCAAAGCACAACTCTTGGGCCAGGTCAGGGTGCCTGTTGCTGCTGCTGCTGCTGCTGCTGCTGCTTCTTTTTCTTTTTCTTCCACGTCTTCTTCATTTGTTTAATCTCTTTGTTGTTGTTGCGCATTTGGCATACGGGTTCTGCCTAAAAAACAGAAACTGCAACTCCCACCGTTAAATAAATAAAATAGCAAGACATCATGCGCGAAAGAGACAGAGAGTGAGCCGATGAACAAGAAGAAGAAGAAGACAAAGAAGCAGCCGCTTGGTAAAAGCGTCTGATTTGTGGCCAAGTGTTTTTCTTTTTTTCGTTTTTTTTTTTTTTGGCCATATACACTGCTGATTTATCAATGGAAAGCAGCGCAATTGTTTTCGGCCACATTTACGGTTTGTGCAATTTGGCCCAGACGACACCAAGCAAAGAAAAACGAGCCAAAGTCAAGACGAGACGAGGTCTTCAACTTGAATCGCATTAGGCGCAACGAAGCCCCGTCGCGATTGCATAATGAGTTAAATTTACTCCTCCCCCTTTCATTACACTCACCTCCTTCCCCTTCCACCTACCCATCGAAACCCCCCCCCCCCCCACCCTATCCTCATTACAGTCTCTCACCTTCCCTTCTTTTAAACGACCGCTGCAGGCGCAACGCCTACCGCAGCTACTGGCAATCTGGTTAAGCGTTAACGGGACGCCGCTGCACAGTGGGACCAAACAGCTAATTAAACGAAAAATAATCATTATGTGTTAGATATCAAGTTTAAAATACTTAATTTTTTTATGTAGTTTTTTTGATTGTTTTAAAAAAAATCAGTATAAAATTCAAGTTTAAATCTTTTGATTTTAGCATGTATTTTTTTTTAGCTTGTTTTAAAAAAAAAACAGTCTAAAATTCAAATTTAGATTTCGTGATTTTAGTTAGTATATTTTTTTAATAAGTATGTGTCCAGTATATTATTTATAAAATGACAATCAATCATCATAAAAATATTCAAAACAGCTCTAGACTTCATAGAATAAATTCTTACAGAGACCACATCAATCAATCAAAATATTAGAAAAAAATGAATTGAAAAATCGTACTTGAATCAAGTATTTCGTACTCGATTAATACAAATTCCGAGATTACTGATTTTGAAAATGTTTGGAATTGATTTTATCCCGGAATCCCGGTTTTTTGACTGTGTACAAAAAATGTACAAGAAAAGTTAAATTTAAATTTCAAATAAACAATTTAATTGTATAATATAAAACGGCAAATTCAAAAATGGTATGATTTCTTCCATTTGTAATACTACTACAAATTTATGCATATTTATGAAATCTATTTAAACATTTTATTTTAATAACAATTGAGTAAATTCGAATCATATTGGTTCCACTGTGCAAGGGGGTAATGATTGAAAACATTGTCACCGTGGTAAAGAGCTGCGACAATTAACGTTAATTCGACGTCGTCATCGTCTGTCACAGCGACTGCGACGGCGACGGCGACGGCGCCAATTGCTATCAGGTGAAGTGAGAAATGCAGGAGAGAGAGAGAGAGGAGTGAAAAGGAGTGTGCACGGAAGGGGGGGGAGGGCAATCATTGGTGCAATGCGCCTCGTTTATGTAATGAGTGAGGATCGTGGCCATTGTCATTAGGCATTATTATTCATTATTCAGTTATTCAGTATTCATGTACTACAACAGATATTATCAATTTTGAATGCGGCCTCCTTTTCTCTCTCTCTCTCTCGCTCCCTCTCTCTCTCTCTCTCTCTCTCTCTCTGTGTTTCTCTTTCATCCCATCTGTCTGTTATGGGACGTCATTAGTTAGTTGTCCAATTCCCCGCGACAAAGTTGATCAATTGTTGCAGGTGGAACAGTGGAACAATTGGACCGTTTTTTTGTTGCACTCGATCTGGGTCAAGTGATGAATGCGTAACTCAGTCGAGAGCCGATTATCGCGACACATGCAGAGCGAATGGCAATCAAGAGACAGACAAAAATAGCATCAAATATCGGTTCAATTTTGGGCAACTCTGTGACATAACTTGGCCATAAGTTCGGAGCTTTCCTAAACTTGACCCCATACGGCAAGAAGGCGTGTTGGGAACGGCTTTCGAAAACTGTCTTTGATCAATTGATAGAAAAGTTATGATAATCATTTTGAAATTGTTCTGAAACTCAATGTCCGACAGGAGGTCAAATATTAAAATGTATTTCAATAAAAAATGTTTTCAGTTTTCTAACACTTTTCGTGTTGATGACTTGCAAGACTTTTAACGTCAGACTGTACAAATTTTCAGAACAAAGCAATCAGTGAATTGCCGGCTTTTAAAATATAATAAAGAAGTAAGAAAATTTCACTTCTTCAATTCTAGCTTTAACTTTTCGATTGTAGCAAATCAAGAAAGAAGTTGTTGACAAAATAAATGAATCCATTTTAACAAAAAAGAAAAACTGAAAATAAAAAATATAAATATAAAAACTATTTTTGAGATCCAGTAAGTTAAAGTGTTAAAACACGAATATAAATAAGTTCATCCTTTTTTGAAGTCAGACGTTTTCACAAAATCAAGCTGCAAGAATAACCAAGAATTATCGTCATTTCAAAGTTGTTTTTGAGTTAATTTTCTGGTAATTTTCTGGAATTTTGACCATTTCTGGTATTTTCAAACAAACTATTTCCAAATCGACAGAAAAACGGGCAACTCAACATTTAAAAACCAATTTCGATAACGCAGCCAATGCAATCGGGATCAAAGCACGGACTTTTGAAAGTCCTTTTACTGTTAGCTGGCCTAGCAGTTATCGGGTATCTTATAATGCCCCATATCAATAGCAATAATGTGAAGCACCTGAGCATCATATTGGCCCCATTGTTGAGTGGCCTCGTTGTGGCGAGTTTCGCATACGGAATCGTTTACGTGGACAATCTCAATCCGGGCGTGACGTCACCAGCTCCGTTCTCCGCCGATCTCAATGGACGCGCCCAACTCCAGCTGTGCTATGTGGGAGCAATTGCCTCGGGAGTTATCGTAACTCTCATAATGTATGTAAATTCCTAATCATTTACGGCTGATCAGATGTGTTAGTCAGTTGTAGTCGAATTTTTTGAAGCAGTTTCCGTTATTATTATGAATAATAATAATATTAATAGAATTCATTAAAATGTCTACTGTTGTCAAGTAAATAATAAAAATAATTAATGCTTATTAATATCCAAATATCTTATTAATATTTATATCCGAACATATGTATGTGAGAGTACAAAGGGCAATACATAAAATAAAAATTCACAAGTATAAAAGAAAAATATTCTCGGAAAAAAAATAGAAAATATAAAGAAAAATTGTCATTTCAATGGGGTAAAAAAAATCTAAATACATTAGAAAATTTAATTATTGGATGTTATCGTAAAACCGAATTTAAAGAAGTATATTTTTGATAATAACCAAAATTCTTTTTACTTATCTAATTAACAAAAAAAAATTATAATAAATAATACATTTCTAATTTTTTTTCCAAAACACAAAACTCTATTTTCGCCCCATTTAACTCATTTAATTAATGCATGGAAAAATAATTTAAATATGATAAGTTTTATTTTTAAAATAATGACCAATTTGATCTAAAAATAAGATAAAATAAAACCTTGTCGGTTAATGATATACAGAAACATATAAATCACTCTCTGAACTATATAAACTTTATATAGGTTCAATGATGTCGACTTCTGTGTATTAAATATTACTGCACAAATCTATATCTGAATAAGCGTAATGAAAATATAAACATATAACAAATGAATACAACCAAATCGATTAGTATGTGTTTTGAGTTGATCGGGTACTCGTAACTACGAATAACAGTGAATAAACATGTGCCTACATATACATACATACATATGTATATGTATACTAACAGTATGTGTACCCATGAATGTAATATTCGCATTAATCTGTAACAAACGCTTCCTTGACTTGGCCAGATATGCGATATAAATCAACATCGAAATCCGTGCTGGAGATGCACGCGTGACACGAAAATTAAGCTAGGAAGAAAAGAAATACATGAATCATCATAAGTCAGATATAAAAAAATTGAGCGAGCAATTGACTAGTTATACATTTAATGCATTTAAATACCGCAAGTAAGTAATTAAAATAAGTAATTCAGAAACAATTTAAATTTCGTAACAAGTAATCTTCTAAAAAAAAAAACTAGCTACGAGACAAAAATCTAGTGTCGAAAAAGTTATAAAACTTAACATTTTTCGCTTATCAAATTTCTTGACGAAGTATACTAAATTTACATATGTATATGTATCCAGTATTTTCATCTAAATAACTTGTTATAATAATTTATCAATGTACTTATATACATTTAATATATCCCACTTACACATTGTTATCTAACAAACCAGGTGAGTTGTTAAAAGTCTTAGGGTCCTACTTTATTGGATGAGGCTATACCTTACGATTGATATATAATTCGATCTGGTGGGACAGCCGTAAATAATTTTCCATTCTTCCTGTATATATTGCTAGTCGCCTTTCGCAGCCTACGTGATGCTTTCGTCACTAGCGAAATGGATATTTCCACAGCATAAGTAGATTTTATATAATTTTAAATATCAATAGTCTCAACAGGCATATAATATTGATCTGATCTGATGCCAAGGATAAATTTCCCTTTTTTTTTTTGTTATCTAACTAATTGTCGTGTCACGCCACACACGCCCATCCCCAACTGGACCATCACTAATAACCGGTCAATTCCAAAATGTAATACTACGACGATGCTTTTGTCTCGTTACAATTTGCAATACGACTGGTTTCTGCCGACGGCGCCTGTCCAGGAATTGGCCCACGCTGGCCTGGGCAGTTGGCCATTAACAGCAACCGCCGCAGCAGCAATCAGAGGCAGGCTAGCTGTGGATAGACTGGACGATACCCTGTAAAGTGTCTACATTCATATAAGTCCAATTTGAGTTGTTGAGTAACCTTTAAATCAAGTCATAAATTTTAATAATGAAGCTCACTTTTTGTATGACACACCATATTGGCCTAATATGGTAACCCTAATTCTTATAAACCTAAAAGATGGACTGAACTTTAACTGTAGTTCAAACAGATAGTAATGAAAGTATCCTTTTTTATGGAATAATAATGGAGCAGAGTTCAAGACATTAACAAAATATGGATACCCTATATTTATAAATAGTTAATTAAATACATTATTGATAATATACATATATCTAAATATTTATTATAGCAAATATTGTTACTTTAATTTAAACCAAAATGCAAAATGTAGAGCTCTAAAATGCAATAAAAGTGTGTTAATGTCAAATATGGTCACTCTAATTTATACAAACCCTAAAATAGAGAGCGCCCAACAAATGTACATATTAATTTATTTTGTAAAAGCTGACTACATAAATATCTTCCTCTGTCTATTGCATACTTAGACACATGATGAATATGGTCACTCTAATTTGTATAAACACTAAAACAGAGAGCAACCAGCTCATGCACATAGTTATATTAATATGATTTGTTAAAGCTGACTTCATATATAAATATTTTCCACTGTCAATTGCATACTTAAACACATGACGAATACGGTCACTCTAATTCGCATAAACGCCAAGTTAGGTTGATCTGTTGATGCATTATTATAGCGTAAATAGCTTTTCCTGTCCGTCGCATACTTAGGCACAAGTCGTTGCTACCCCATGTGTGTGGTTTGAGGAATACAGGGTATATAAAAAAAAGTAGTTCGCTGACAGGCTGAATATGTGACATGAACGTGAACGTGGTCGTGGACTTGGACTTGGGCATTGGCTGCATTACACTTTTGGGTAAGTGTCTGCAGCATGGATTAGAGTGACCATTTTGGCGTGTCTTTAACCAGTTCACCCGCTGCTTGCCATGCATTTCATTTCATTTTATTTATCTAGTCAATTTTTTTAAGAGACTGCACTTCCGTTTTCCGGTCCAGGCATTAAACTGGATCATAGTGCAAAGATGGGTATATAAATGCGAGGCGATTTCGATGGGGATCAACAAACGTGGCACAGCCAGCAACATGATGACACGACTCCTGATCCCGTTCCTGCTGCTGCAACTGCTCGTTGGCAGCTTCGCTCTGCAGCCACTGATCTTTGCGCGTATTCCGCGCTCCGTTTTCGGTCCGCCATCGCCAGCATTGGGCTGGAATACAGTGAGTAGCTTTAGTCCCATTGGCATGGGCCATATGACCAAGGATGAGCTGTTGACGCTGCTCGAGGCCTGGCAGGAAGTTGAGGACGACACAACGCACCAGGAGCCGGAGCCGGAACCGGAGCCCATTGAGACGACAGCAGCGCCGCCAAGGCGTCCGGTGAGACCAACCCGCCGACCACGTCCGCGTCCACGACCAAGGCCAACTCAAGCACCACCGACTCCGGGTCCCGTATTGCCACCGCCCGGTGCACCGGTCTCCGTGCGTCTGCCCGCCTTTGTGCCCATCCAGCTGTCGGCCTTGTTTACGCAACCGGCGGCAGCTGTCAATGGCGGAGGATTTGATGGATTTGCTGGAGGCGGAGGCAGAGGCGCAGGTGGAGGAGGAGGACGAGGCGCAGGATTTGGTGCCGGAGCTTTTGGAGGCGGAGGTGGTGGCGGAGCTGGCGGTGGAGGTGGAGCTGGAGGAGGAGGCGGAGCCGGTGGCGGCGCCGGTGCTCGCATTGGCCTTGGCTTTGACAATGACTTTGCAGATTCGGACCTAATTGGTCAATCGAATGAGGAGGCTTCGCCGCGACTCTTCCGTTACATGCAGCTGCCGATGACGGACGCCCAGCCACGCCCACGTGCCGCCCAGCCGCACGTAATGCGCAATACGCTGGAAAGCGTCGACACGGGCATCGCCCCGCTGGCGAATTTCATAGACGTCAAATCGAAGAGCACGAGTTTTAGGCCACCAATGAGCCTGCCCGTACAACAACAGGCTGCAGTGCATCATCAACTGCCAGTCGGGCGACCCAGGTAAGCATAAAAGTCATGTCTTCAACCCAAAAGTTACTTGTTCTTATTTTAATTGTCTTTCGATTTCTTGCAGATTTGGGATGCCACCACCGCCGCCATTCCTGGCCAATGCACCTGGTCCACTGGAACTGGTGCCCTCATCCCAGATCATTGGCAATTGGCGCGAGTGAGACCAAAAACTATGAGGCCATCTCCCTTAACATTTTTTTTTCTTAGTCATAATAAATACACTTATTTATATATAAGAATGTAATATATTGTCGGTATTATAAAGTCACAATACCACAAATTCTATTAATTGAAACAAATACATTTTATATTCAAATTTAAAATTAAAAAGTAACGACTTTTTGTGTTGTTTAACGAAAGAAGCAATTTAACGAAATTCATATTATCAAGTAACAGCAATAAATACACAAATTAAAAATTGTAAATTTCCAATTTGAACTTTGTCTTTTATATACGGACTGACAAGTTTAACTTTCTGCATAAAAACATAAGTATACTAATTAAAAATATATAAATATAAAAGCAAGTGTTGCTGCTGCGTTCGTCAAGTGTGTGGAGCAGCTTCGTTTAGTGTGGAGCAGCAAGTGTCAGGCTTGTCCACTCGCTTGCCATTGCCAACAGTTGGCAGCACTGCGAGCTGAGTACTTCAGATAGCCGTACCATAAGTACTCGATACTTTCGATAGCAAAACAATAAAAATTTCGAACGATTGACGATGACGAACGTTTAATGACCAATATTTAAACAAATTAAATAATTCATTAACGAATTACAAAGTGTGCGCGTGTCGTGTGCATGTGTTCGTATGCAATCATATCCAATACCGTGCATTTAAGTCAGCGAACAAAGATTTACGGCCGCGTCTTCCGCAATCAGAGAAGGCCGTCAACGTAAACGACAACGACGACGTCACGCTGACTCCGGTGGCGGCCAACAAGACAAGACGAGAGTCGACAGAAGAGGCGTTAAGATGACCGCCTCGGACAAGTATACGTATCAGCGCACCGTGCTCTGCTTAGCCCGCGTTCTGGCTGGCATACAGCCCACGCCATGGGACAAGGTCGGTTCCCTGAATGTTGCAAGCCAGTGGTTGTGTGGGAGGTGGGACAGAGTGGTGTAACTGTGTTATCATTCAGTGGCTCTACGTGTGTGTGTCTGTGTGTGTGTGCGAGGGGGTGGGGGGTGCGTTTATGCTGGAAGGAAACGCTTGTAGGCTGCAAATTGAAAATCGAATTTTTCGCGCAACTAACGTTGACCTTGGAGCCAAAACAGCAGTGTTGCCAGCAACAGCTTTTTTCCAGTCAAATATGGCTTCTTTTAAAAGCTGGCAGCGGGAAGTGTGATTTTATTTTTATAAAATGTGCAACGTTTTCTTTATAATATACTTTGAGAAAAGTATTGAATATTTTTGAAAATTTAAAACATTTGAAAGACAATTGGTTTTGAAAACAAACGAACGAACAGTTTAAATGTTACAGATTTAATTTTTCAAAAACCCATTTGAAAGTCACACTGGTGGCATACCATAGGTTTATTTCAAATTTCAACAATCTAATAATTTTTGGTATATTTTGTATAATAAATATTTGCATATAAAATGTATCGCATGCCATTTAATTCCATTTAATCAAATAACTTAGGATAAATATTTTGAAATATTTGAAAGCGAAACAAGTTGGAACAAGATCAACGACAATAGACTTTGATTTATTATAGATTTATAGAACCTGACTGAAAAACATGATAAAATTAAAAAGTAAAAATTTAGCAATATTTATTTTGATTTTATTACTAAAAATTTAGTGCTTTTTCGAACCACTTTCCACTAAAAACCAGCTTTTTTTGACTGTCAAAAGTGGACAGCACTGTTTAAGAGACATGCGTGTAGTGTAAACGGTTGTTGTTTTTGTTATTATTATAATGATTATTCGTATCGTTGTTGTCATATGCCCGCTGTTGACCTTTGACATATCGTTGTATCGCCACAGGTGCAAACGCTATTTCGCTACTGCCCGCAGGAGAATGCTTCGGGTGTCTTTTGCTTGGACTCCCGTGCCCAGGATGCGGTCGTTGCGTTGGGCATATATTTCTTGGAAGGCGGCTGCCAGCATGAATCGCAAATTGTGCCCTATCTGCTGCGGCTGGCCAAGAGTCTGCCCAAGGCCAGAATACACGATGAGCGCAGCACGAAAGTTGAACGTAAGTCCAAAGGAATTGAAAACCTTTGAAAAACCAAACTTTTCACTCATTCCTCCATTTACAGGCGTGCGCATTCCCGCAGCGGAAAAGTTTAGCTTCTGTTTGAACACACTGCTCTCGGATATAGCAGCCAAATGTCCAGATTCCCGGGAGGAGATCATACTGAATCAAGTGGAAACGCTGGGCACTCTGGCGAACATTGTGAAGCCCAGCAAGGATAGCAATTCAGCGCCATCTCCGCATGTTCTGTGCAATGCGACGGTGCCGCTGCTGTTTGGCTTGGCCCGTTCGATGGGCCGCTATGCCAGCAATGATCCGCCGCTGCTTTGTCGCATCTTTCCGCCCGAACAGTTGCCCATTATGCGCGCCAGCGTTGGCGGCAGTGGTCATGCCCATTGCCATGGCTCCTTTAGCAGCAGCGAGCGTTTGACGACCACACAATTTCGACCCATTATACCACGCTCGATGTCCGGCAGCTTGGCGCACAGTCAAACGCCAGCGGATCAGGAGCATCGGATGCGTTCGCTGGGCAGCAAACCATCGAAGCCATCGCTGCAGAGTTATTTCTCGGTGCCGTATGATCCACGCACGCATTTCTTTACACGCTACGGCTCCAGTTTTAATCAATTCCCACATATGCGTGTCAACATCTGCGAATCGCCGAGCAAAACTGGCACTAAGCCATTGTATCGTGTTCCACCGTTTCCCATCCAGCATTTGCAGACCATATTTGCCGTCTCCAAGAAGCTGCTGACCAAAGATACCCTCGAGTATTTGGATGAACTTGGCAGTGATATCTTTTCATTGCATTTAAACAACGGCAATTGCTACAAAAGTTTCTCGGAAATGCTCAACTTGGTGTTGGTTACACTGCTGCGAGAATTGCTACAACATCAGGTTGATTTGCCCACACCCTTTACCAAGGATGTCCAGGAGTTTGTCAAGCGTCTCTTTCTTAATGGCCAAACGGAACTGCAAAACAAACAACAGGATCAGGAGCGTGAGAGACGCGAAGAAAACGGCATTGCGGTCGTTAATAAATATAAAATCAATGTCATGGCCAATGCCGCCTGTGTGGATCTGCTCGTTTGGGCCATACGTGATGAGACAGGTGCGTATGGAACTGGTTTCCACCTTAACTGATGCTCATCTTAAGTTTTCTTTTGATTATTGTATTTTTTTTTCTTTTCTTTATTTTATAGCTAATTTTATGCCTTTGCAGTTGGCTGAAAGTCCATGTGATTTTGATTTTATGATTTTCTCTCTTGGTTAACCAATTTATTTAAGTTTTGAATTGAATTTCTTTATTTATTCACTTCTGTTTGTTTTAGAACTTTTTAGTATATTTTCTACATTATCCACATCTGTTATAATAATTACAAAAACTGTCCGCTTAAATCTTTAAAAACCATTTTAAAAATCCATTTGTAATAACATTTACAAAGATTAGCTGCTGAACTCTTAAGAAATCATTCTTTTTCTAATTTTTAAATGTTTTTTGTTTGTTTTTAAATTAAATTTTGAAAGGTTTTTTGTTTATATACTTAAAGATTCCATATTTCTAAACGTTATATCAAAGCTTAGTACTTAAATTTATGAAATTAACGGCCGACATTTATAAGAAACAAACTGTTAAAAAATTTAGGGTAAATTTTTAGTCAATCCGAATTAGTTTTATCTATTTTATATTTTCGAAGCTACTGCCTAGGTATATCTGAAGCTTCGGGATTAACCGATGAACGCTTTAAATTTTCACAATATTTTTGTACTTTAAGTTGTGTGTGTTTTTTTTGAGTTGATACGGAATATTTTTACAGTTGACGTCGACTATAACGTGCCATCCTTGCAAAATGGCTTGCATTTTTTATTGAATAAAGGTCAAGAGCAGTTCCCGTCGCCCCCCATCCCGATTTACTTGAATTTTACCAACTCCTCTGTCTCCACCGTCAAGCAATTGTTTTTTTTTTTTATAATTAATTATTGTAACGTTGTTGCGTTTATTTTGTTTCGTGTTCTCGTTGCGCTCACGGCATGTTTTCAAAAGGGGGAATTCCCCCCCGCAATTCAAATAACATTTTCAGCTCATGAGCTGCTGCATGCCACAATTTAGTCTTATCCCTTCTTATGTTGAGGTTATCGTTTAGCCTTTGTTCCACCCTCCTTGATCCCATCATATTTTAAAAAATGTAATTTTTCGATATTAATCGTTGTTCACATTCACAGAGGCGGACAAACTTTGCGGACGCCTCTCGCAGAAGCTGAATCTGGTGCTAAGTCATAAGATCGTCATGGATCACATGCCCCTCCTGATGGTCTGCCTGGAGGGCTTGGGCAAATTGGCCCAAAAGTTTCCCAACATTGCCGGCACATCGATATCGTATCTGCGTGACTTTCTAGTCGATCCAAGTCCCATTCTGGGGAAGCTTCATGCCCATGCAATGCAAACGCTGGCACTGCAGAAAAAGGAAAAGGAATTGACGCCCTTCAAGATTGTCGTCCAGCATTCCGATTCACGTGCCGTCGTCGACATCTTTGGGGATAGTCAGAAACAGGCCGGCGGCACTGGACGTAGTGGATATGCCGCCTTTGAGGCGCTACGAGATGCGGCCATTGAGAATCTATCGATTGCTCTGCGTGCCGCCCACACATTGGATCAATTCTGTGTGCCGGCTTTGGTGGCCAATGTTTCCAATCGTCTGTTCACGGCGGAGAAGCATGAGAGGTGAGTTTCTTGCACCTTGACCCTAGAAAAAAGCATAGAATTGATAATTAAGTTGCATTTTAGCTAAATCTCTAAACGAATCACCTTTATTCTCCTCCACAGTGAATCGACGTTGGTTAGCTTGAACATCATTGTGATGCTGGGTCACGTGGCTGTCGCCCTGAAGGACACGTCGAAGACGACACAAAACATTCTGCAGTTTTTCATCCAACGCTTTTGCAAGGTGCCGTCTGAGCAGAATGCATTAATTGTGGATCAATTGGGCTGCATGATCATCTCGCAGTGTGAGACGCATATCTTTGATGAGATCATGAAGATGTTCTCGCGCGTCACCGTGCAATCGGCCTCGTTGGCCTATACCTCGGATCCGGAGCATCGCAAGCAATTCCATCACGTATCCGATGCGGTTGTGAATGCATTGGGCAATATTGCAGCGAACATTCAGGGAGATTCCGAAATGCTGGAGCTGCTGGGTAAACTGCTCGAGCTGTTTGTTCAAATTGGATTGGATGGCGAGAGATCGTATGACAATACGCCGGGTGCCCAAAAGGCCAGTTCACGTGCTGGTAATCTTGGAATGTTGATACCCGTGATCGCTGTCCTCATGCGTCGCCTGCCACCGATTAAGAATCCCCGCCAGCGTCTGCACAAATTGTTTAAGGACTTTTGGGCCTATTGCGTTGTCATGGGCTTCACAAATGCCCGCTTATGGCCAGCGGATTGGTATCAAGGTGTCCAACAAATTGCCGCCAAATCGCCGCTGCTCATCTCCCAGACGGCCCACAAATCGGATATGCGCGAACTTAATTATACTCTGGCCATTAAAAGCGATTCCGTTAATGAGCTGCGCAGTCAGATTATTGTGCTACTCGAGCATTCGTCGGACAATGTGGCCGCTTCCATCAATAAATTATCCTTTGCCCAGTGCACTTACCTGCTGAGCGTCTATTGGCTGGAAATGCTGCGCGTCGAGAACGCCGATGAGCCGAGTCTGGAGCCCATCATGAGCTATCTGTGTGACACCGCCCTGCAGAAGGACAAAACCGGCATCTGGCAGTGCGTCAAATGGTGAGTTCAATGGGAAATACTTATTAGCTCAGAATGGAAACAATGAAATGACCAAAACTTGGCCTAAATTCTGGCTGGAATATGCAGTCACAATGACTGCACAACGAAATTGTCTCAGCTATGTTGTATGAAAATTTCAGCTTTCTATCTTTAGCGGTTTGGCCTACACGTTGATGCTCAGTGAGTCAGTCAGGACAAAGAGTTTTATATACATATATAGATTTCGAGTTATACTAATAAGAAAAATCAGATTAAGCTCAAGATATATATATAAAGTGTTGACTAATCTTGCTTTTGTCTTTATATTCAACAGTGTGGCCGATCAGGTGTTTGAGAAGTTCCGCAATGTGTTGTACGCCCACGACGAGATCCGTGAAAAGGTGTTGGAATCGCAGGCGACACTTTTGCTGGTCTATTTCAATCACATACACAAACAGATCCAACTGGTCGCGGATCAGTATCTGTCCCAGTTGGTGGATCGTTTTCCCCATTTGCTGTGGAATCGTCGTGTGCTGTGGTGCATGTTGGACATACTGCAATTGTTGGCCTACTCCTTGTCCCTCGATCCGAACGAGGAGACGCCGACATTGAGAGTTGTATCGACGCCGTATACGTTACAATTGATGGACTCGCTGCCGGCCAGGGAATTGCGACTCAAGGATTTCGCCGATCGCTGTCAGGGGATTGTCAATGAGGCCATGAAATGGGCGCCACGTTCAACGCGTTCGCATTTGCAGGAATATCCAAATCAGATACCAACACCTGTGTTGGCCCATCACAGTGGCTTGGCCTTGGCCTTCGATTCGGTGGTTAACAGCGGCACTCTACAACCGGGCAATACGTTAAGCAATCTCAGCAAGCGACCCAGTTGCGTCAACTCGGATACGCCGCGTTTTGTGTCCGTGCTGTGTTTGCGCAGCAAATATGCGGGCGAAATCAGCGGACTCTTGTCCGTGCTGAGTGAACAGGATAAGGCCGGACTCGCCGATCGTTTGGTCAACGATGTTTGGGGCGCCTGTGCGGAGAGAAGCGATGCACGTCATCGTGGCGCCTTGTGGCGTGCCACAGCCTATTTAATTATCTGTGCCAACATCGATCGCAAGCTGCTGCATGCGGTGGCCAGTTCCCAACTGGAACTGTTTACGGAATCGGCCATGGAAACGGCTGTCGAATGCTGGCAATGGGTATTGACGGCTAGACAGGACTTGGAGCTGTGTTTCATACAGGAAATGGTTAGTGCCTGGCAGACGACATTTGAGAAGCGTATGGGTTTATTTGCCTGGGAAATGGAAATCACCCATCCATTGGCTGCCTACGAAGGCTGCAAATTGGTCAGCAAACCAATTTTGATAACACCACATCTAATCTGGCTGCAATTGCTATCGGAAATGGTGGACACGGCCAAATATTGTAATCGCGATAAGGTGGAAATGTTCTGTCTGCTGCTGCATCGTTGTCTGCCCATCCTGAAGAGCAGTCGACAGAATCGTCAGGTGGCCACTGTGGGCTGTCGCTTTAAGCTACTGCAGTGTGGTCTGTCCCTGCTGCAGGGCAACACAATACCCAAATCGTTGGCCAGAAATATTCTACGTGAACGTATCTATTCGAATGCCTTGGATTATTTTTGTGGCCCGCCCACGTGTCCCAACCAGAGTCGTGAGCAATTGTTGGAGGATATTTTGATATTGTTGAAATTCTGGCAAACGATGCGCAGCGAGAAGAAGCATCTGGTCACCTCCGAGGTGGGTGATTATGATATAACCAGCACCTCGGTCAGTTCGACACAAATGCTGGCGGTACGTCACAATCCCGAGACGGCTTCTCTCATCAGCGGCGGTGCAGATTATGGACGCTCCATGAGCGCCACTGGCAACACTGGCGGCTGGTACAACACGATTCCCCACTCGACATCGACGCTGTCGAAGCGCTCGAATCGCTCCAAGCGTCTGCAATATCAGAAGGACTCCTACGACAAGGATTATATGAAGAAACGCAATTTGATACTTGAACTGCTCGCCGTTGAGCTGGAGTTCCTCATCACTTGGTATAATCCCAACAGTCAGACCGATCTGATAGTGCCAGGTAAATATCTATTTATCACTATATAAATTATACCCAAATTCAGTTATCTGATTGATTGAGTAAATCGTAGATATACTACTTTTCATCTGTTTTTTGTTAGTTAAATTGTAATTTTTTAGTTTACATGCTAACCATTTGTAATTGTCACAATTTAGTGTTATCTCTTCAATGCTTCACATGAAAGTAAATTGCGTTCAATTTGTTTTATCAATTCCTCTTTATGCGGCATTCGTAAACGTTTTATGCTACAATCAAAAGTTCTACTCTCACACGCTTGCTTTCTGACTAATCGTCTGTCTTATTTTTCTGCTTCTCTGGATGCTCATTTCTTTTTGTAAATTCATCTTTCTGCAAATTCTTAAATGTTTCACTGGCATGCGGAGGAATACAAAAACAGAAAGCTTACACACTCTCTCTCTCTCTCTCTCTTGATCAACTTTTGTGTTATCTAAGCTGTGTGTGTGATTTATTCAAATGTTAACTGGTTTCTTCTTTCTCTCTTCCAGGCGAAGAACAGATTACGGAGTGGCGCAATCGTCCGTATAAACCGAACGTGTGGCGAGATTACGCCCGTCTCGCCTGGTGCTATAATCCGGCGCTGGCTGTCTTCCTGCCGCAGAGGATCAAGAATGCGGAGACCATTGACGAGGAGGTGTCACGTTTGGTTTGCTCCGATCCCATAGCCGTCTGTCACATTCCCGAGGCATTGAAATACCTGTGCACCACCAAAAATTTGCTCCAGGAGAGTCCCGATTTGGTTTATATTCTCTCCTGGTCGGCGGTGACGCCCATTCAGGCATTATCCTACTTTTCACGCCAGTATCCATCGCATCCATTAACCGCACAGTATGCGGTTAAGACGTTGAGCTCATATCCGGCGGAATCGGTATTGCCGTATATACCGCAATTGGTTCAGGCGCTCAGACACGATACGATGGGTTATGTGGTGGAGTTCATTAAGAATATATCGAAGCGTTCACAGATTGTGGCACATCAATTGATCTGGAATATGCAGACAAACATGTACATGGACGAGGATCAATTGCATCGTGATCCGAATCTCTATGAGGCATTGGATTTACTATCACAAAATATTATTGCCTCCTTCTCTGGCGCTGCGAAACGTTTCTATGAGCGTGAATTTGATTTCTTTGGCAAAATCACAGCCGTATCCGGCGAGATTCGTTCCTTTCCCAAGGGCATCGAACGAAAGAATGCGTGTCTCGCCGCCCTGAGTCGCATCAAAGTTCAATCCGGCTGCTATTTACCCTCGAATCCCGAGGCGATGGTCCTGGACATTGAATATAGCAGCGGTACGCCCATGCAGAGTGCGGCCAAGGCGCCGTATTTGGCACGCTTTCGGGTTTATCGCTGTGGCATCACCGAACTCGAGACCCGCGCCATGGAGGTGTCCAATAATCCGGTAAGTCGATGACCCGCCTATCGCTATTTTATTAGGGGTAAACTTACGTATTCGGATCTTAAGATATATTATAATTTTATTTTCTTATTTTTACTTTCTATATGTTGTAGTTGAATTTTCCAGTCAGGATATAAAATCAAAACTAATATCGGTTTCAGTTATATATATATTTATATTTCATTTCTTATCATTATTTTCTATATAATGTTGTAGTTGAATCTTCCAGTCAGGATATCAAATCAAAACGCATATCGGTTTCAGTTATGGTTACGGTTATGTTCGCATTTAGGCTTTCGGTTAACGGTTAAACAAATTAAAATCTTTTTATTGAGATCAAAATATAAATTAAATTGGGGCAAAAGTAACAATTAAATTAATTTTTGAAAAAATATGATTACACCTTAACAACATAATTAAATGTTAGGCTTGACAAAACCGAAATCAACCGCTATACATAAATCGGCTACTAAACGGTTATATCGGTTGGAATAATTTCCATTTTTATGTTTCGGTATAATACAAAATTTTCGTTTCGAATACGGTTTCAGGTATGGTTTCCTATTTCAATCGGTTAATAGCGGTTAACGGTTACGGTTATTTTAACGGCTTTAGTGCCTAGTCCTGAGCAAACAAAGTGTTTAGAAGTATTTGAGTTAGTAAAAATTTTAAATATTAATATTGATTTAAGTTATATTTTTACTATTGCTATTTAATAGTTTAAATAATTTAAATAGAATAGAATATACTTGCTTTCACTCTTTGAATCAATCTATCTTTAATTGACTATCTGACTCACTCTAACACCATCTATCGCTGTCTCTGTCTTATGCATGTCTTCAGAACTCACAGGAGGATGCACACATGACATTGGGCGTTGAGTCCTGGCAAGCGGCGATCTTCAAGGTGGGCGACGATGTGCGTCAGGATATGCTCGCCCTGCAAGTGATTACCATATTTAAAAATATCTTCCAACAAGTCGGCCTGGATCTGTTTCTCTTTCCATATCGTGTGGTTGCCACAGCACCCGGAGTAAGTAAATTCCCCAAAAGAAAATTCAATGATGTGCGGCAAACTTCTCATGAATGTATCTCAAATCTGTTAGTGTGGCGTCATTGAGTGTGTGCCCAATGCCAAGTCCAGGGATCAGTTGGGCAGACAGACAGATTCGGGCCTATCCGAGTACTTCCAGCATCAGTATGGCGATGAAAGCTCCAAGGAATTCCAGGCGGCAAGGGCCAATTTTGTGAAATCGATGGCTGCCTATTCCCTCATCGGTTATCTGTTGCAAATCAAGGATCGACATAATGGCAACATTATGATCGACAAGGATGGACACATTATACACATAGGTAAGTCTCTCGGACACACTACTTTAGAATTTCACAACTTCTGAAATGGAAACCAAATTTAGAATCCATATTTTAAAAAACAATATTTAATTTACATTTATTTGAATTTTCTTCTTTTTTTTTATTATTTTCACTTTCAACCATATATTATATATATATATGTATATATTTATATATATATATTGTATAACACTTTTTTGTATAACACTTTTTTATCGAATTTAGTCCGTGAGCAATTCAAATATGAGTGAGAATCTACTCTATTGTATAACACTTTCTTTTCTGTATAACAGATTTTGGCTTCATGTTTGAATCGTCGCCCGGCGGCAACATCGGCTTCGAGCCCGACATGAAGCTCACGGACGAAATGGTCATGATAATGGGCGGCAAAATGGAGGCGCCCGTCTTTAAATGGTTCTGTGAACTCTGCGTCCAGGCATTCCTGGCAGTGCGGCCGTATCAGGATGCGATTGTATCATTGGTATCGCTAATGCTCGACACGGGCTTGCCCTGCTTTCGTGGGCAGACGATCAATTTGCTGAAGCAACGATTTGTGGCAACCAAGAACAACAAGGAGGCAGCTGCTCATATGCTCGCTGTTATACGCAATTCGTATCAGAATTTCCGAACACGTACCTACGACATGATCCAGTACTATCAGAACCAAATACCCTATTAAATGTACATTCATATAGTGCGTCAAATGGGGTATACAGGGCTGGGTTTCATTCTATGTTTATTCTTTGTTTTTTTTTTTTTTTTTATTATTATTATTTTTTAGTCGGGTATTCATTAATTGTTAGCCAATTATTGTGTATTTATGCATGTAGTATTTGGCAGTACTTACGCTTTATTATTCTTCTTCATTTTTTTAATAATTACATAATTTATTATTTCTGTTTTGTTTTTGAACTTGCATAGGTGTTAAAAACATTTTCGAAGATTTTACGATGCATACTAAATCAATTATATATGGTTCAATGTATTTGTTACCTACATATATACGTATACACGAAACATATTACTTAACATTACTTATATATATTATATATTAACGATATACATATGATAATAACGGGCAAAAAAGAGAAAAACCCCAAAATAATTCCATATTTCAAACAAGCGAAATACCAACATATTTATTTATCTAATTGTAAACATAACCACTGTGTAATTATCCATATATATAAACATACATATATATTTCATTTTTTCCCTCTTGTTTCGAACAAACCAATGTTAAAATATACAAGCCACTTTGCAATGTTTGTTGGGCAAAAAAAATCTTTTAAATTAGGGCGCTCTTCCTTAACAGCGTTACTCCGCCGCTTAACAGCGCGACTCCACGCGGTTGACAATAGTGCGCATTTTAAGTCGCTGTTAACGCAATTTTGTGTCGATGGCCAGTGTTGGGCAGCGTTAATTGTGAATAAAGAAGAAGCATCAGCAGACGGGCTGGTAGAAAGAATAGAAGCAGCAAAGAAGCTAAAAGTACGCCTACAATATCGAATAATTATCGTGCAATGTTCTTTTCATTATCATTCGTTTGCTTTGACACTTCATTCGTCGTTTAGTTGCTTCTCATACACGAACGAACGTGAACGTGGAACGCGCGGCGCATATTATTTTTCGTTTAGTGAAAGTGTAAGTAGTGTTGGCTCGCTGTGGTTGTTGTTGTTGCAGCAGCAGCGCAGCCCAAGCAGTAGCGACGTTTTGTGCACAATACACACACGGCCGCCATATTAAAATGGCAAAAAAAGGTAGTCGATAAAACGAAAAAAAAGCATACGCATAATACACAATACTCTTTTCCTTATTCTTGTCCGAAAGTGCCAATAAATGTTGTACAACTACAGCAAATACACGAAACTACCAAAAAGCAACGTGTGTGTGAGCGAACAGCGAAAGTAATTAGAACGAAAACGAAGCAACCGCAAATGAAATGTACGAAAATGAAGCAAAACCCCCAATAGCAATAGCAGCGAGAAGTGTTGCGTGTGAAGAAGCAGCAGCGCATAGGTAGAGCGAATAAAGCGAATAAAAAAAAGCGAAAAAGCTAAAAAAAAAAAAAAAAAAAGAAACTCAAACACCCAGCTAAAAAGTGCCATTGATTCAAGAAAACTGTGCTAAAAAGTTGAGAAATTCTGTGCTATAGTGCCGCAAAAATATTTCAAAAGAAAAAAGAAATATTTTATACAATTTCTGTTGTACTAACAGCGATTCTTTTTTTTTCACAACGACACAACGAAAAAAGTATATACGGAAGCAAGGTGTATAGCGAAAGACGAAACGAAACGAAAAAAGGCAACGGCAGCGGGTCGCGCTCTGCGTGTGCCTTTATGTGTCTGTGTGTGTGTGTGCTAGTGTGTATGTATGCATGTATATTTAACTCTACTGTGTGTGTCGCTACGTGCAGCTGTGTGCGTGTGCGTGAGGCGGCGGCGGCGACAGCAGTAGCTAAAAGAAAGCAGTGAAGAAATACATATGTGAAAAAGGAAAGAAAGAAATGATAGCAGCAGCAGCGCAAAAACGAAAGAAAAGTTATACATACATATGCAAGTATGTACATATATATAGATATATATATATTTATATATATATATATGTATATACATGATGCATATATATACAGTATGTGTATATTGTACCCAAATGAAAAGCAATTCTAGCCACAAACATTTTTCTTTAAGTTTTTTTTTAATATTTTTTTCTTGTGGTCATTGAGATGAGAGCAGCGGACTGAGCAAAACATTCAAATTAATACGCACACACATTTTATGCCAATGCAAGAGACGAAATTGCGTTACACAAGCGCCGCCACAGTCACAGTTTGTCTTTGCTGCCTGTGCCTCTCTTTTTGAGTGTGTGTGTGTGTGTGTGTGTGTGTGTATGTGTGTGTGTGAGTGTGGTGAGAACAAGTGCCTTAATCAGCGTGCGTGAATGTGATTGCGGGTGTGTGTGTGTGTATGTGCTATTTAATAAACTATATATTTATTATTATTATTATTAGTTAAAAATATTCGAGTGAGCTAGGAAAATTACATTAGTTGAACTGAATTAATGCAAATGTAATAAACATTGATTCGATTCTGCGTTGGCGCGCCGTTATTTTTCAGCATGTCTACGTCATTATTGCCCCCGTTGCACAGTGGTACCAGATCAATAGGCAAATGCCTGTTATTGTGGTCACTAGCAAATGTTCATTCGTTGAACAATAAATTTGTAAATGACAAAGTGCACTTGAAAATTAACACGCATAACAAATGAAACGGAATTGAATTTAAATAAAAAGGGAGATAACGTTAATCAGTTACTTGCTTTTCTTGTATTTGTATTTATTGGGTTGTTTATCACAATAAGTTATCAACACACACGCAAAGCTAACACCTTGCTTAAGAATTGAAATTGTTCACATGTTGAAAAATATTCCTTTTGTTTTATTGTGAGTCAAAAAAGAACAGAAATTAATCATTTAAATTTGAGATCAAGGTTACTTGTTTGGTTTTTTTTTTGAGTCTTTTTGGGGTTAGTGCTGCAAATGCGTTTGCAACCAGTGTGCAAGGGGTTCTGCGCACACGCTGGTTAACTGGTCAAAGGAATTTCAATTAAATAAAACGAAATTTGTGCAAATTTGCCGCTGTCACGCTGTCAACGTTGCAAAGTGCACTAGTCACAGAACACAAACACACACATTGACAGACAGGCGGACCAGACAGACACGAACATGCATGCACGCCAGAGTTCTCAACTAGGCTGTGCACGTGTGTGCATGAGTAAGACACAAGTGCGAGAGGGAGAGCCCCATCTGCCTGGCAACGGCGTCGCTCTGAACATACTTTTTTTTTATTTAAAAATATGTTTGCAAGCTTTTACTTGCTACAGCTGTTTCCATGCACGTTCCTTCAGTGTGTGTGTGTAGGTGTGTAGGTGTGTGTGTAGGCTGGCCACACTTTTACGCCTGAGTTGTCCTTCGCCTGCGCGTGACATTCCGATACATTCTTTGTACACATTTGCACGCCGCAAACTTTTATCGATTATTCAACACAGCCAAAGCAGCAGAGCTCATGTATATGTGTCTGCTGTGTGAGTGTGTGTATGTTGGTGTTTGGCTGTGACTTTAGCTTTGTTTCCTTGCAAATCGATTGGAGCCCGTCGTCAGTGTTGTAAAGCAGCACTAGTTGCGCCCATTGCAGCACTGACAACTGGTAAGCAGGGCAAACACGAACGACTGCCAGGCTCGGCTCGGCTCTCAACAACAGCAGCGGCAGCAGGAGCCGAGGCAGAGACAGAAGAAGCAGAATCAGAATTCGGCAGCCGAAAGGCGAATGTGAAATTTGAGCGTTCAGTCAACGCTGACGCCGCCTTGACGCTGGCGTCCTGTGCTCCGCGTGCGCTCTCTTCATTGCGTTAAACGTTTTTTTCACGTCAAAATCAGCAGTAGCGACAGCCTCCCTCCCCCCAAAGTAGATTATAACATAACCTTTTGTTGTTGTTGTTAGTTTTCTTAATTCAATTGTGAATTTGTGCATTGTGAAATTTAACACATTATTGTTCATGTTCTTCTTCAACTACATACATACATAGTTGTTTGTTGTTGAGCGAGCAGGTGAGTTAGTAAGTTAGTCGGTCGGCTGCTTAGTCAGCTGCTGCTTACATAATTGCTGCATTTTATAAGTGTTTGTGGTGTAGGTGTGCGTGGATATGTGTGAGTGTGTGTGTGTGCGTGTGTGTCTCACGTGCGTGTTTTGTACTCAGCTGAGACTGCACTGCTTCTTAAACTGCTTTAATCTTTGATCGTGATAATTCAGCAAAAACTTTGCCGCTTAACCGTTAATGTGCTCAGATCATTAAATCAAAAGAGAGACAGAGAGTGAGAGAGAATGCCTTCGATCAGCTGTTGTTGCTAATGGTAATTAAATTTCAGGAATACCTCTACTGAAAATAAAAACAATAGACTAATTTAACTTTTATTGTCTTTGTTTGTTTTCTTTGTTACCTACTGTCAAAATGCGCCCCCGCGCTTATCAATAAGAATTTTACTTGATATCTGCTGATAGAAGGCACTCAGCTTGTGCTCGTTGTTGTGTTGTTCTTCTTCATATTGTTGGTTTTGTTGTTCCCTGGGCGTTAAGATTTAAATTTAAAACTCCGTCAAACGAAATAACCTTACACACTCGCATTGGGGGCTGGCGATAAGATTATAAATAGGAACCCAACCCATTCCTTGACTTCTTTTTCTTTGCTTCACACAAAAACAAAAAAAACAATGTACAAAAAAAAAGATATGCATAAGTGTTCATATTTGAACATATTATTAATACATGTACATTTGTTTTTCCATAGCTTGCTTTTGTTTAACTTCCAGTAAAAAAAAACAGTGACAGTCAGAGACCCAGTCTTGAAAAGCAACCGCAAAGTCTATAGCACAACTAGATATTTCTTGAATTTCTAAAGTCCAGGCTTCAAAGCGTGCTTGAGCTGTAAGTTATCGCTATATTTTAGTTAGTTTAAAAACCAATCTGAAATGCCTCAAATATTATTTTATGTCATAAGTGTTTAAAAAGAGATAATAATAATAATAACAATAATGGTATAAATCGATCAAATTAAAGTAAATAAGATTGTCAAGGGCAATAAATACAATTAATCGATCAATAAGTCCGAAATAGAATATGAATCGATAAGTGTTGCTAGCACTGTTTCTGGTTTGATGACCGATAAAAAAAGATGCCATTCACAGAAATCGCACAATTCGTAGCTTGCTTTTTGGCGCTATTGCGAGGGGATATTGAAAAGCAGTAGCTTTGGAGGGAGATAGGAGGCACTGTGGTGCAGATGTTTAAGATCTGCCTCCTCGAACAGATGATGCCCATTATTTGGGTAAATGGCACGCAAAACGTTTTTCGTTTCGCGCGTGTGTCAATAAATAAAGCGACTAAAAATACGTGTAAAGCAGCTAAAGAAGAAGAACAACGGCAACAAAAAAACGAAAAACCGAACCAAAGAACAATTTGAAAATAAGAAGCGCGCGCGGGGGCGTTATCCCCACCCTCCCTTCTTCCCACTGCCGCCAGGTTATCGAAGTAAAGAAGAGGAATAAAAGAATGCCGCAAGTGGCGACAAAATGTGCCACCCACATACACCCACACATACACATACATAACGCAAAGAGCATGGGAGAGAGAAAGAGTGAGTGCGCAAGGGAAGCAGTATAAGGAAGAAATCGGCGGTTTCTGTGTACATATGTGTGCATGTGCGTGTTTGTTTGAGTATTTGTTTCGTTTTAAATTCAATTAAGCAACTCACTGTCAAATTGAATGACTATCGAATTCAATCCCTCTCTCACCTCTTACACTCTCTCATTTTCCTCACTCTGTTTCTCTCTCTTTCTTTTGCTGTTTGCTGCCAAAATGTTTGCCATGACGCTTTTAACCTTGATGGATTTGCTGCTTGCTTTTGTTTCCTTAGCACTTTGATGGTGCAAAAGAGCGAGGGCGAAAGAGTATGACAGCAAGAGCGAGAGATTGCTGGAGTGTGCCCATGTGTGTGTGTGTGTGTGTGTGTGTGTGTGTGTTTGTGTCTTTGCGTGTGTTTCATGTAAATGCCATAGCATACTTTTTGGAGATTTTAGCTCCCTCTCTTTTCGCATCGGCCTTCTCCCACTCCTGCTGTCCACTTGAAATTTATCGAAACGTTGTTGCTCTTGTTGTTGTTTTTTTTTTGGCCTGTCGTCTTGGTTGCGCATTGATTTTATTTTGGCGCCTAGGTTGCCACGGCTGCCAAAAATTGATCTAATAATCAATATGTACAAGAATCGAAAGAGGTACGAGAAAAACAAAAACATGTGTATTAATTACTGTCATTTCAGTAATTTACAGCTATTTAATTGAGTAATAAGGTGACCAGAGCTTTTGTTTTTGTTATTACGTGTGTTCAGATTTGCATTTATGCGTCTGAAATGTATTTATAGTTTCAAATAGTTACAAATTTAGCGATTATTTGGGTGACCATTTTGCTATGTAAATTATATTTGCATATGTTGAATTTATAATCTGTACTGGCCGCTTAATCAATACATTAAAGTTGACTGTTATTGAGAAAACCATATTTGTTTGCTCAATCGATAAATAGCTATCGATAGCACTGAAATCTCATTGAGCAAATTTACTTTTATATGCTGGCGGCGATTGTAATCCCTTTTGGAAAATGAGCTCATGACGGCGACAGCGCTGCGATGACACTATTGTTGACACACCAGTACACACACACACACACACACACACAAGCACACACGCACATAGTGAGAGAGGGAGAGACAACGCAACACACACACAAACACACACTCAAATGCTGCGACATTTACATTGTTTTGTGGGTCAAACGGCTGCCGCATTACAATAACAACAACACACACACGAAGAAGTAGAAGAAGAGCAACAACAAGAAGAAGAAGAAGGAATAGAAAAACAACAGGGCCGACACTGTCGACGACCATCGTCATTATTCTTGTTCAACTGACAGTTTGAGAGTTGCCCCCCTTCCCCTTCACCCTTTCTCTCTCTCTCTCTGTCTTTGCCATTTATTTGCAATTTCATTTTTTGTTTTATGTATTTTCGATAAAATATATTGCATGCTGTGTTGTCTGTGTGTGTGTGTGTGTGTGTGTGTGTGTGACAGCAGCAGCAGTTTGCGTGGTCGCTAGTCATAAATTTTGGTAACTGCCCTCGCTTCCCCTACCCCACACACACTCTCTACTGCTTGGGGTCTCTCTTCTCTCTCCCCCTCTTTTATGGGACTGCTCTAGTTAATTTCTAATGGTGTCATTGTCAGGCAAAGCAGTCAATCGCTCTCTAATATGGGACTTAAGTGAAACCATGAAAATCAAAAACTAAAAAAAAAAAATAGAAAGACTATTATGCTTGACTGATTGATTGTATTTAAGCATACGACTGAAAAACGATAATTACTTCATCTTTAATTTTTTATTTAAACATTGTAAACACTGAAAATATATTCAAAAAATCGATGCATCAAGTTCAAAAGTTCAACGATGATGGTTTTCAACATCTCTACTTCTACTTCCACTTGTTTCTCTCTCTTTTATCCTCTTGAGTTCTGCTTGTATCTTTGCAATGTCTGTTATTTGAATGCATTTCTCTAGTAATTTTACAATTTGATGTGCATTTACTCAATTACTGAATCAATCGAATCGAAACGTTCAATCAGATTGTCAGCTTGTCCTGAAAGTAAATTGAATCTTTGTGCACTTTTTATTGCATACGCATAGGCGTCAGGAGAGTGTGAGATGGAGAGGGTCAACTGAGACGTTGCCGGCGTCAGCTGTCAACGCGGCGTCCATTTAAAATGGGGTCAATCATTGAGGGGCTACGAGTATATTCAGGACAGCCACGCCCAAAATGCAATGTGTGAAGTGACCCCCAGAGCAGAGTAAATGTTTAAGTGAGAGTGTTCGCCTGCATGTGTGTGTGTGAGTGTGTGAAAGTAATTGCTAGCAATTTATTTATGTGACAGCAAACAACAACAACTAGGACTAAAAGAACTGCCCTCGCGCTTTACTAATGGCAATCGTACAAATGCCGCTGCATTCAGTTACCCCCCACCCCCCCCTACTGCCACACACTTCACTTCACTTGCCTTTTCGCTTTTTACATTTTGCAAGTAAAGTTGAAGCGCTGCCAATAAGAAGAAACAAATCAAAGCAAAGAGCAGCAACAACAACACGGGATGCGGTCCAACTGCAGTGCTCGCTCTCTCTCCCTCTCAGCCTGTGTGTATGCATGTGAGTGTGTGTGTGTGTGTGTGTTGTGTGCAATTTGCAGAGAGCAACAACAATATGGCGACGACGCGTGGCGAAGTTGAAGACGTAAGCAAGTCGTTGAAGAAGAAGAATAACAAGAGCTGCAATTTGTGCATATGTGTTAAATAAATGCAAAGCAATAACAACAACAACAACAGCATCAGCATCAACAGCATAGTCACATACATGCATGCGGGGGCGAGAAAGAGACAGGGCGAGCAATAGAATTGCCGCGAATATAAAATTGAAACAAAAAACACGTGATTTGTCTGCCATTGCTTTAGTTAAAATATATATACATATGCATAAGTATACGTATAAATTGCATTTATTTAGCTAATCTGCGTTTTTGGCAGAAACTGTTTACAGAAAAACCTTTTTTTTACCAATTTTTTTATCGCTTGTTTACAGCCGTTTAACAGTAACAAAAATTTGAACATATTGACGAGTGTTGTGTCTGTGTGTGTTACCAACAAACAATTAACTGTGTGGCCAACCGCCTCTTTTCCCCACAACGACAACAACAACAACAACATCAACAACAGCAGCAATTATCATTATCCATCAACAGCAGACGCAGAAGCGACAGCAGAAAGTGGCAAAGCAACAACAACAATAAAAAAACAAAACAAAAGCAAAAGCAAAAAAAATCGAAGCAAAACAGAAATCAAAACAAATCACAATCAATAACAACAACAACAACAACAAGAACAGCGGAAAGAACAACAATCACAAATAATAATAGTAATATTAATAATACAAATAATTGAAATAAATAAATAAAAAGTAATAAAAGCAGCTGTGAAAACGACGCGTGTGTCTTGTGTGTTGTTTTACATTTTTTTTAAATACATAAATAAATACAAAGAAAACAATAATAATAATATTAATAAAAACAACAACAATTAATAAATTGCGACACGCGCGCTTTCAATTGTCGTTGTTGTCTGTGTGTGTGTGTGTGTTTTTTTTTTGCTTCTGGGACAAAGGACAAGTTTATCCTAAAGACTTGCCTGCCAAAGTATAAAAAAGAAAAACAAACAACAAAAAATAGACAATTTTTGATAACGCGTGTGTGTGTGAGAGCGAGCGAGCAAGAACGAGTGCGAGTGCGAGCGAGGCAGCAACGTTGTCACCATGAGCGGTCGTCCGAGAACTTCCTCCTTCGCCGAGGGCAACAAACAGTCACCGAGTATGGTGCTGGGCGGCGTCAAAACATGCAGTAAGTACCCAGATCACATCAAAGATTCACCCTTTCAAAATCCCATAGGACTATGTTTCTATATTGACACAAAAGATACATCTTCTCATACAAAGTCTTCTAAAATCAATCATATGCATTTTTTTTTGCTAAGTAAACTTTTAAAAGATCTTTTTACAGAAAAGATACACCCTCTCAAAATCCCATAGAACCATGTTTGTATATTGACATAAAAGATACATTTTATCAAGATACATCTTCTCATACAATGTTTTCTAAAATCAATCAAATGAATTTTTTATAGTTAAGTAAACTTTTAAAAGATCTTTTTGCAGAAAAGATACATCTTCTCAAGATACATCTTCTCATACAAAGTCTTCTAAAATTAATGAAATAAATTTCTATGGTTAAGCAAACTTTAAAAGATATTTTTACACGAAAGATACACCCTATAAAATTCCATAGAACCATGTTTGTGTATTGACATAAAAGATACATCTTCTCAAGATACATCTTCTCATACAAGGTCTTCTAAACTTTTGAAATATCTTTTTACAGAAAAGATACACCCTTTAAAATCCCATTGAACTATATTTGTATATTCACTATCAATTGAACTTCCATAGCTTATAGAAAAGATATAAAAATTCCATAGAACTATATTTGTATATTTGTATATTTTATGTTATGTTAGATGACATAAAAGATACATCTTCACGTATTAAGTCTTCTATCAATTGAATTTTCCTAGTTTAGCAAACTTTTAAATGATCTTTTTACAGAATTAAGACATTTAATTGGATTAAAGCGACAATACATTCAAAAGTATCTTTAAAATTCGTTAATCAGTTGTATTATTCTCTTACTATTCAAAGTAACATTTTAAAAGCATTACATTGAAAAAAAATTAAATATCAATCTTCTAAAGTTTTTCCACATTGTATGTTCCAATTTCTTAACATGGCGCGTGTCTTGGCAGCTTGGCAGAGTAAGAAAAACTTCTGATAAGACTAAGCCTTAGCTTGAGTCTGAAGTCAAGGGTTGTCTTCATAATTTTCACAAGAAAAATAATCAATAGGAAGGCTGTAAAGCTAGTGGAGAGAGACAGAGACAGAGAGAGAAGAATTTGATAAGGCTAAGAAAGTCGAAATGAAATAAAAACACTCAGATCAGCTGAGAGATACTTTAAAAGAACCCTACTCAAATACATTTTATAGTTAGTTGGTGTGTGTGTGTGAGTGAGAGAGAGAGAGAGAGAGAGAGAGACTGGAACAGAGTTTAATGTAATCAGCAGCTTTCCGTTAATCGTTATCGTTTCTTATCAGCTACAATCGAGAATTGCAACACCAGCTGATTGAGCTAACTGCACTTCAGCACCTGAGAGAGCAACCTTTACCCCTTTCCACCATTTGCCTGCTGCATTTGAAACGCACCATTCATCCTCCCCCCATTCCCACCACAAGCACAGTAACCCACCACACCGCCAGCTGCTCTGTCATCTGACTCCTCTCTCGCTCTCTCTCTCACTCTGGTTCGCTCGCTCTATGTTTATTGAGCTTTCAACATGGCACTAAGAAGTGTGTAATAAGAGGAGCGGGCGAGAGAGCGAGAGAAGTCAACGGTTGTGAGAGAACCACGCGCTGATCCGATCTGCGTATTTTTATTTGTTTAGCTATTGTTTCTTTCCTCTTTTCGTTTTTTTTCTTCTTTTTTTGCGTTGTTGCATTTCTCTCGGTACAAACAAACAAAGGCGAAAAACCTAATCTGCAGAACTAACTGTTTTTAACTACAATCAATTTGTTTTCATTGGATATATATGTATGTACATACATAATATGCGAGAGTTGCTCAAAAGATTAAAGACAGTCAAAATATCAAAATCAGAATATAATTTGAAAATTAATTTATAGAACATGTCTAAATTCAAATAATACACATATGATTTACAAACAACCCTTTTAATTTATGATTTTTAAAATTCTTATTTAAATTTACTATAAAGTTATATAAAATGAATACAAATAAATGCAAAATATATGTATTTATTATTTAAGTACTAAATACATCCAATTGCTTAATACGGAATTTCTTAAACAACCCTCGTGTATTAGCTTCTTCATATCAAATGCCATTTGTAAGTAAGCATTTATGAACGGTGTGCGCGGTTCGCATTTTTATCAACATCAGTGGGTCGTCGTTGACTAAGCAGCAAATCACCCCCACCCCCGTTGCCCCAGCCACACGGACACAAGCAAACATACACACACACACACACACACACACACACTCACCTCTTTACGACATCTTCACCCTGCAAGCTCTTGCTTGATCCACTTGCCAGCAGCTGTCAGAATATTCATTTGCTGCAACGCCAACGAGAAGTTCAATCGATTTCACACTCACACAAATGCAAACAAGCACAACGCTTACTCACCACATTCTGTCTCTTTTTCTCTCTCTCTCGCTCAGTCGCTCGCTCATTTCTCTATGGCAGTTGCAAATTTGCTTTGCGTGTGGCACAGTGGTGCAATGCAGTGGCCGCGTTGCCGGTCCCATTACTGAGCGACCGCGACCCCACTGTACACACAAAAGGTGATGGCGCGCACCGATTGCGACGCCGACGTTGACGTTGACGTTGAGTGCCGCTGTTTTGTCTGTTGCTCACCAATAATACATTTCATATTCCAACACACACACACGCACACATACACAGAAATATGAAGCTCGCTGCTCTCGCCGTCTCGGGCCGCCACCGCATGGCGAGTGTGACGCGCATGCCAGCACAGCGAATTCGCACACAGATACACAAACTCACACACACATGCGTGCGTTTCACCTCGCACGACCTGCTTGCCGGGCCGGACTCTCTCACTCTCTCGTTCTCGCTCGCCGCTCTTTCTGCCCGTTGGTCGTGTTCTCTACGCTCAGCTTAGTGAACGGGAGGTTTGTGTGTGTCGACGTCTTCGACATCGATTCGTTACATTTGCTGTGCTGCTCTGCTCTGCTGCTGCCGCTGCCGTTTAGTTGGTTATTCGCCGCTAGATTCGCCGCCAGTGCATACAGCAGTTGTATGACGAGTTGAGCTGTCGCTGCTCGTGTTTTTTTTATTTTCGCTCTGACTTTCAGTAGCACGAAATTCGTCGAAGTAACGCTGAGAACAACGCAGAAACGCGCGCGCGTTCCCAACTTCACTTTTTTTTCCACTGTTCGCATACTAAACTTGTAAATTCTTTTTTGTTTTTTTTTTTGCGTTTTGTTTTTCTCGTTTATTGTTTGAGTTGTTTTGTGGTGTGCGTGTGTGTGAATGTTTGTGTATGTACTTTAAACAACAACATAAATGCACATGAAAAAAATGCCTAGAACATTTTGGCTGTGCAAAACGCAGCAAGCAAAACACAATATCGTGTAATATTCTCTCAATCCTCTCATCATATTGCATTCTAATACATTCGTCTCGTTGTTCTCGGTCGTGTGTAACTAACCACTCTTTACTCCCCAACCCCCCCAAAAAATACCCCAACGAGCGTGTTCGTGTGTGCGTGACGTTACACGACGACGGCGACGTCGATGCTGGCGTCAAAAGTTGGCAGCAGTTGAAAAATATTACTGCTACCGCCTGCTGCCTCTGCCAATCCCCTCGCAAAGAAAGTTCTGCAATTACAACAAGAATAACAGCAACAATAGCAACGACAACGGCAACGGCACTTGAGTAAGAAGGTCAGCCGCGACGCTTGGCGCTCTCAAGCTCTCTACTCTCCCAGCTGGTTACGCTCTTTCGCTGCTGCAGCCACAACAACATAAACGCAGCGCAGTGGCGGCACTGCATAGCGTATTTCTCTTCTTTCGCTTCTACTGTTGGTTGTTGAAGGCTACAAGAATGTTGTTCATCAACAGCGGCTCACTTCTTGAAGGTAACACAATTAAATCAAAAAACAATTTTAAATAAAAAACAATGGCAAAATATGTTGTTAAAATAATCACTTTTTAATTGTTGCAAACGCTGTGCGAAGAGAGTTAAAAGAGCGATAACTTTAGCCCGTTACCTGTTGAAATTGTCTGTGACTCTCTCTCTCTCTCTCTCTGTCTCTCTCTCTTTGAAAACATTTGTTTGAGTGTGCGTGTTTACGTGTGTGTGTTTGCACTGCTTCGTCTCTCGCGGTTTTCTTCAACCTGTCGCTCTCTCTCATTTGGCGATCGCCTGCGTGAGAGAAAAGAAGAGACTCTGTGGGAAGGGGAAGGAACTAAATTAAATTAATAATTATTATGAATATTGAATATACATATGTATGAGTATTTACGTGTGCGTGTGCGTGTGTGTGTGTGTGTGGGAGCAGGTGAGCGTCTTAATTCAATTAACACGCTGCTGCCTATGACGTTTGGCTGTGAGTAAAAAGGAGGCGGCAAGCAGTGTTGGGAGGCACAGTGGGACGATATCTATTATAATATGTACTGCTATTTTAATTTCTCTGACATTTATGTAAAAATTAAAATTTTTCGGCTTTATTAAAACATTTAGGTATTAATAAATTCAAATAAATTGTGTTGTCAAAGACTTCAAGAAACGAAGAATGAAATGTATCTTTATTTGTACCTCTACTTAATTTTAAAATTGATTGATTAAATCTTAGTTGATTGTATTTCCTTGTAGTCCCCAAAAAGTTAATCTTTTCAGTAGAAAATCTCTTCAAATATTTAACCATTGTCAAGGCCTACCATAATACGTTCACAGAAAGCATAAACATTTCCAAGTCACCTAATGTACCAAAAATCAATAAAAATTGGACATGTTCACATGTACATATCTATCGACGTAGTGAATGATTTTATTTGTATCACCTGATCAGTTGACTGCGATTTCCGACCATATATAATCACAATGTGACGTCATTTTTAAACCATGAAATTACTTGAACTATATTGCATCAATTCATACTCGTATGCTATCGATATGACCTCGCATTCTCCATAAACACAAATATATACTATTTATATCTTTTTCTCACACACAACCAAACAGATATCCGAAACAGTAACTAGATACACACGTATGTTCATATGTACAATAATAATTACAATAATAACACATCTTCGATTTTTCTGGGATTCCCCATTGATCAATTGATGGATCAATTAAATGTTGTTGTTTATCGATACAAAGTCGTTGCTTGAAACATGAACACGATTTTGAAATGTGAGTTGATAATTTGTTTATTGCAATATTATCATCGTGTTTTAGATATTTTTGAAGCCCTATTTATTGGTTTTTTTTTTGTATTAATAATTGGGTGTTTGGGTGTTCACTATAGTCACACACTACTGTATTTACAGTAATCATTTGAAAGTAAGTTCCTTTAAACTTTCCTGAAAGTTTAGTGCAATTTGTGCAAAGCAAATCAAATTAACTTGAAAATATGCTTTCTGGTACATTAATACATGCGCACATGTATGTATGTGTGTGTGTTTGTGTGTGTGCATTCAATGCACATGTGCTTTATGCTCATCATCAGCTTTTGCACACAGTGCGCAAAAATACTTCAAACTGACAGTCTCTCTCACTCACTCTCTCCTGCTGGCTGGAGCGCAGTCTCTTTCTCTCTCTGTCTGTCCTCGCTCTGCTTCGCTTTGATCGTGCGCTGCGATGCTTCTGCTGTTGCTGCGTCACCGCACTTCGCTGCTGCTGTCGGCGGTGGCGTCGCTGTCGCTGTCACTGTCGACGTCGACGTCAGCGTCTTTTGGCGTAAACAAGATAATGACCCACATAGACAGACGGGGGCGCATACCGTGCGTTAAAGCAAGCGGCGCATTGCAATGCGAGCGAGATGCAAGAATATTGTTGTTCTTGTTGCTAATTTTCTTCTTTTTGTTGTTGCCTTTTCATATTTATTTTATTTATGTATTTATATTCTGCTGCGCTCTCCTTGTTGTTGCGAAACGGTGACCACCCAAAATAAAATAACAATGCAAAAAGAAATAATAAAAATTCCGTCCGTGCGTCGTCTACTCCAATTGAGATTCTTATTTATTTATTTATTTTCTCTTTTCCTTTCTTTTCTTATTTTGTATTTTTTATTTTTTTTTCTCTGGCTGCTTGCCAAATTGTTGCCCTAATTTACGAATTTGATTAGTGTAATTTTTTGTTAATTCAAAACATTTTTGACTCGAATGTGAATATCCTGCATACTTTGTTTAGCTGTTCGGCGACCCCTTGCAATTTTAAATTCCCAGGGTATTGCACTCAACTGCCCCAAAAATCCATTTTATATTTTACTAAAAAAAAAACAACAGAAAATATCGACTACAAAAAACCTAAGGAAATTTGATAATTGTGCTAGTGATGTAAATAATTTCCCTAACACTTGCGAAAATTCAGTATTACAGTCTAGCTTTCATATCCGAACTTCTATGCCTAGAACTTTCGCTAACTCGAGCTAAATCGAAGGACAATAAACTTAAGAAAAAGAATATCATAAGTCGAAGTCTCTATAATTCGAACTTATACTTAATTTTTCTATCATTGTCAAATCAGTCAAAAGTTGTTTTTTTTTTTTTTTTTTTTTTTTTTAACTGTATGTTGATGTTTATGCAGTAAGCTAAATTTTGCTTGTCTAAATTTTTCTTTGAATTAAATTAATTATTTCTGTCGTCATTTTCGTCGTCCCCTATTGAAAAAAGATAATAAAGCCCCCCAAGTTCAACAATTTTTTTTTTCTCGGGGACGTTGGGCAAAATTCGTTTTAACGATTTCGGAACATTAAGTACTCAAAAAACTAATGCAAGCAATTAAAATAAGAGAAAAACGTGAATTTGAAAATAAAAAAAACAACATCAAGACGGCAACCAATCGAGCTGTAAAGGTGAAAGGTGCCTCCCGTGAGGATGGCACCACCAAATTCGCCACAACAAGTTCAAGCAAGCAGGTGACACCCCTTCATCCACCCCCTCTTGTTACCAGCCAGCACAATAGTTCCGTTCGAAACTTTGATAAGCATTTTGTGCAAAACATATCGGGTTAGTAGTGCATATATATATCGATTTATCTATTTTGCCAGACATAGAACTTGACCTACACAATCTTTTTAAATATTTTTCAATTTAAAATTGTAGCTTTAATCGAATTTCATTTTTCCTTCTCTTTTTTTCAGGTAAGTTGACAATCTATCGTCTATCGATAAATAACAGTTATCAATTATTATAAGTGCGGGTAAGCGAGCAAACTTTAAATATAATACATCGACGCTCTAAAGCTCTTTTACTGTTACTGTAAAGCTTAAAGCAGTGTTGGATAGAGACAGGTAACGGTATATCAAAACACATTTAATCGATAGAAACTTATTTTGCTTGTTTAAAAGCTCTGTTTGTAAACAAGTTCAGACAGTCTTAAATATTAAAAATGAAACTTGTGGTTAAGATAAATAATATAGCATCGATAAAAAACGATACATGAAGTTTGAGTAGACATCGACTGATATCTTTGGATAATTCATCGATTGTGTGCAATTGCTAGATAAGTTACGAAACAACCGAATGATTAAGATAATCCCATTTTATTGTTGTTCCATTTGACATCTATTTTAATTTAATCACTTTTGATCTAAATAAAAATAATACGATGCATACGTGTAATATCGTTTACTAAAGCCTTAATAGTCGAAAATTTTACATTTTGGCTTAGATTTTAAAGAAAAAGAGGTGTAATACGGTCAAAAGTACTTTTTTGCCCTAATTTTATCACCTGGAGTCGATTTAAAGCATAAATTTAAGTTTTACAATTTTTGAAAATTTTCGAAAAATGTAAAGGGGTAACACTGTAAAAATCGTCAAATTTTCGAGAAAAAAATTTTTGCCTCAGAAACATAAAATTTGAATGCAAAGTCAAAGTACGGTTAATATTATGAAAAATAAGACATTCCTCATGGAAATCGGATGAGCTTTAATCAAGTTGTGCTTGTTGAAAGTACAAAAAGTCAACATTTCCCATAAATAGATAATTGACACATTGTGACACACAAACTATTTTATTCATAGAGCTATCTCAACAAATTTTACAGAGCATTTAATTATTTTAAATTTCTATTTAGAAATTATAACCTTTTTTTTATTATGATTTCTAAATATAAATCGATATTTTTAATACAAAATTTCATAGTTTTTATGCTTTTACAAATATTAAATAAATAAAATTCCATCTATGGATTAAAACAAATGTAACAAACAAATATTTTTATTTTAAAAATTAATATCATAACATTCCCGATAATTGTGATTTTTAAAAGCTGTTGCAGAACTTTTTAAGAATACCCTTTTTTAGCTGATTATCGATTGATGTTTATCGATTGCCTTTAATACTGCGGGAGGTCGCTGAAAATGCTTTGAAAAATCACAGTCAATGCATTTTTTCGTCGCATACTTTTAGGCGCTGCACGAAAATTGACAGACAAGCTTCGTTTATTTTATTTTGGTTTGCATAGTGCACGTGTCCTTTTCGTTGTTATTTTTGTTTTGTTTCATTACAATTTTTGGTGTTGCTTTTGTTGAATCATTCGCCGAGAGCCACGCTTTGTGTGTGTTGTTACCTAATTATAATTTTCACGGCGACATCGACGTCATCTAATCGAATGCTACACAAGTTACCGCAAGTCACGCTCACACAAACACACACACACAAATGCAAAGCGCTGCCTACTGTCCCCCTTCCCACACTTCCAAGAATTTCTAGCATGCTCTTGCTGCTTTGACTCTCACTTCTTTTTGTTTTCGCTCTCTCTCTCTTCTGTGCTGGCGCTCTCTCCCGCTCTCTTTGTGGCGCTCTTGCGGTTTGTTTGCTATGCGTTGGTTGTGGATCAACTTGCGGTTCTTTGCAACGTTCAATGCTCCAGGGCAATAACAACAACAGCCGCAACAGCTAAAGACACGCACACACACGCATATGAGAGCGTCGTTGGCGTCGCTGCCATCGTCGTAGCTGCGTTTGACTTCAGGCGGCAACATTTTTAGTTCAATCGTGTTGAATCTACCGAACAGGCGTATACGTACTTTCGTCGTCGTCGTCTTGTCTCGTCTCGTCGTGTGTCTTCGTTTCGTTTTTCGTAGTCAGTCTTTTTGTCGTTTTCGATTTCGTCTTTGCACATTTCGTTTCGTTACGTCTGCACACACACACAAGTACACATATACTTAAAAGCCGCCCGTCCCCCACCACTCCGATTGCCCAGCGCTGTCAAACGGAGCGCGTTAATCGTAAAAATACATGCATAAAAAAAGCAAAAAGCAAACGAAACAGTGAGAAAATGAAATGAAATAATTATACTTAAAGTGAAACAACAAACGTTTTTTTCCCACTTTTTTTTGGTGATAAATAAAATACAAGTTATTTACTCTAATTTATTGTTGTTGTGGTAATTATTATTAATTGTGTAGTGCAGTGTAATTGAAAAATATTGAGAAAAAAAAAGACAGAAAAAAAACACAAATCTAATTTAAATTTAATTTTATTAAATTCCATTTTTTGTTCGTTTTGATTTAAGTGTTGTCATTGTTGTTGTCGTTTGTTAAAAATGTATGCGTTCATATATCAGAGAAAAAGTAGAAAGAGAAAACAAATGTTAAAACAACAACAAGCAAGGTTTATATTTTAAGTTAATTGAAATGTTTGGCTGCCCATCAAAATTCTCCTTAAACTTAGGGTGTGATCGATTAATTGGTATTTGATTGGCAATCGTTGCCGGAAAGTTCTCGAAACATTTGGCGTGTGCAGCACAAAAGGGGCCTGTCAGTAAGTCAGTGGATGAATTTAGAAATATATATCGATAACCAAGTCAAACCTAAATCGATATTATGCGCTTCCGATAATTGAGTTATGCGCGTTAATTTCGTTATTGTTGTAAAGGTGATTAAAATCAAAGACTGCCAACTTTTAACAGTCGAAACTTCCAGAAAACTTTGTTCACTTCAAGAGACACTGATAGAGTTAACGGTAAAAGCCTCGACTGTCTGTCGATAAATGTGGTAATCGATAGCAAATAGATAATCGCTGAATAGAAAAGAATTGGCGTATGACCAGTCAGAGCTTTAGGGAGTCAGACAGGCAGTCAGTCAGACAGGCAGTCAGTCATTCAGTCAGACAGTCAATGGACCAGCCGCTTCAAACTCTCCCCATTTTTAGCACCTCTCCCCCCTCTCTGCCGCACCAACCACAACCGCATTCAACACAAAATTCATCAATGGAAAAGTTTGCAATATCGCGCTCTCACTCGCACGCCACGCAACAAGTGAGCAAAAATAAAGAAAAGAAGAAAAAAATAAAACGCCAGCGTCGGCGCAGCAGCAGCAGAGAGCTTCTTCAAACCAGTTTTGTTTCACATTGTTGTCGTTTTACTTGTGCCTGTAGTTGTAGTTGTAATTGTTGTTGCTGCTGCGCCTGCGCGCTAATTGGGTGGCTTTTTTTTTTGCTAGCGAGTGCTTCCCCACTTCACCCTTCTATGTCACGACTCTCTCTTGCTCACTCTGCAGTGGCTGTTTGCTGATCTCTGTGGCGTCGCTTTTGCGTTTGTTTATGTGCAAAAAAAAAAGAGAGAAGTTCTTTTTTAGTCAGTCCGTGTGTTGATGAGCGGTGATTGGGGAAGGGGAGGGGAAGCGAAGAGGCGCGTGCAAGTACGTGCATGCAATTTCATATTGGCGACAATGTTGAAATACACACACACACACACATAGACACAGACGGACAAGCAAAGCGCATGCCTTGGGCCAAAAGTGAATTATTCATGTTGTTGTCGCTGCTGCTGCTGTTGGTGTTGTTTTTTGTTGTTGCTGTCGCGTTGCCAGTGGAAAATTCCCAAAAAAAATTCGCATGAACTGGGTCCCCATCGTGTGTTGCCGGCGTTGTCGCTGCTCCCTCTGCTCCCCTCGCTCCTTCCCGCAGCAACAGCAGCAGCAAGCACAAAGCAGAAGTCAAGTCAGTCAACGTTGTTGCTGCTGCTGCTGTTGCTTTTGCGCGCTCTTTCGCTTCAGTTTATTTTTTCTTGTTTCTTTTTTTTTTTTTTTTTATAAAAATAGCACAGACGAAGAAATGTTTGCTTACAACAACAACAAGAAATAGCATTTCGTCTGCTGCTCATTTTCATGACTTGTTTTTTTGTTGTTCTGTGTATTTGAACATATTTTGTATGCTTCTCTGAAAACAACAACAAATTTTTGCATTAAGCTTGCAAAAATTACTCTCTTACGCTGTTGTCGTTGCTCTCTTTTGCGCTCTCTTGGGACGCGCACCCACGCGCAAAATGTGTCAATGGTTCAAGGCAGCGCTCTCTCGATCAAAAGCTTGTTGAAAAAAACCAATGAAAGCTTTCCAGCTGAGCTTTTTTTTGGCTTTGTGCGACGTCTGCATCAGCTCTTGCTCTCGCTCTTTCTATCGCTCTGGTGCAAAATGCATTGCGCTCTTTTGGCAGATTTTGTTTATTACGTTCTTGTTTCGATTCTCACGCGTTCCGCAAATGTGCAACTTGTGTTGCCCTTTTTTATGCTCTTTTTTTGTGCTGCGTTTTATAAATAATTTTGCGTGTGTGTGTGTGTGCGTGTAAGTTGTATTTATGGCATAATGACGCTAATGATGACGCCCATAAGCGTACGAATTTCAAGTTGTTTGCGATTTCTCACGCCCATTTTTGGAGCCTGCACTTTTGTACGCCAGAAAACCAGAAACATTTCCAACACAGCGATCAATAGCATAACACAACAGCAACAACAACAAGTGCAATACACGCGTCGATTTGACGTCGACAACGGCGACAAATAAAAATAAATATATTGTATATATAAAAAAAAAAGAGGGGAATTTCATTTCTGTTGCTGCCCTTTTTAATTCTTTAACGACATTTTCCGGCGTTATTCTTGTTCAATTAAAATTTCGATTTGCAATTAAAAAACCGAAATAAAAGTCACATATTCCGCACACAAGGGAATGCCGGGCAAATAACGAAGCGAGCTGTTTCATTTCCAGCGTTCCGCTGCAAATGGCACACGTGCAATACGTGATAAAAGAAAACCTTTAAATTACAATTGAATTATGCATTATTCAAAATATGCAATTCGGAACGTATAAATACCCTGTAATGGGATAGTTGAGACAGGCAGATTGGCATACGTTTTTACAGGGTAGCAGCTAGTCTAGCTGGCAAAAGTTTAGCTAGTTTTGCTTCTTTTTTTTCCGGTCCGTTCACGTTCATGGCAAAGTTCATGCTAACTTTACAAGGTAGTTCAACTGCACAATAACTTTTGACTACGATCAAGAAATCGATCACATTCCAAAGTGTGCAGCATTAAAAAATGCGAGGGATAATAAAAAACTTGGTTTTTTTATGTTTCAATTTCAAATTGACATTTGTGGCATTCAACTGGTTTTTTTTTTTTTTTTTTTTTTGTACTGCAAACTGTAATTTCTTGCAATTTGTTGTAGGTGAAAATAATTAACTTTAGCTAGAAATGTCGCATGAAAGAGAGAGAGAAACGGAGGGGAATGGAACATTGTCGTTGTCGTTGTTGCAGTATTTACGGAAATTTCTACGTTGTTTAATTAATGCAAGAATGTGGAAAATGTTATTGAACTTTAAGGAATCCGCGCACGGGAGAAAGCCGTTTTTCCATTTTCCGCAAACAAAGCGCCATAAATTTTTACTTTAAAGACAGCTCTATAAATACAAATTATATTTAAATGTATAGTAAATATATTTTAATGTTTTCATGTTTATTTGTTTAACCTTTTGTGGTTAATGAAACACAAGCGATATATTAAATATGTGCTTAACGATATACGATAAACGATATGCGATACGATATATGTGCATTTTGTGTTTTATTATACACAAACGATGTATTGAATATGCACTTGACGATATGCGAAAAACGATATACGATAATCGATATACGATGTGCGATACGATATATGCATGTGCATTTTGTAGTTTATTAAACTCAAGCGATATATTAAATATGTGCTTAACGATATACGATAAACGATATGCAAAATATGATATGCGATATATGTGTGTGCATTTTGAGTGTCTTTCGGCTTTGGCTTTGACTGTTGTTTTGCGGTTCTTTTGTTATTGTTTTTTCCTCTTTTTTTTATTTTGTATCATTGTGAGGCCAGCAACATTGGCCAAAACAGCAAAACCAGTTAAAAACACCCCTTGAATTGTGAACCACCCGTAACCCCTTTTATTATCCACAAGGCCATCGAACGATTATTATCGCAGGCGATGGCCGTCGGCGGTGCGAAACGTTTAGAAAGTTACAAAGCAATTTTAAGTTTTTTTTTTTTTTTGGATTGATTTTTGATTGGTACGGCAACCCCTTTTGGCCCTCTCTCCCCCACTGCCCACTTAAGAGCTCTTCTAGGCAGCTCTGCACCTGCCAGCTACAGTTATGAATACGTTAGGGTTAATGGCTTTTTGCATAAGACAACACACGAGATACGGTTAAAATAAGCGAAAAAAAAGCCAAAAAAAAACATTAACTTGACTTAATACTGCACTGATTTTTAGCCTTGGAATTTGCCGTGTTCTTTCTCCCGTTTTATTCCGGTCCGGTTTATTGTTGTCTTTGTCCTTCTCTCCTCTCCATTTCTCTCGGGGTCCAGAATCGATTAAAGTAAACAATTGAGATAAAAATAGACACGATGTATCCATTTTTATTACGCCTTCCGTCCACAATTATCGCCTTTCTTGGCTATTTTTAAAAACGCACATTTGCTCAGCCGTGTGCCCAGTGTTGACTAACGTGAAGAAGAGAAGTGGAGTGAAGAGTAACATGATTAAAATTAAAAAAAAAAATTGAATATCTGCGTCGCGTGCAACTCAATTTGTCACATGATTCAATTTCATCCAATCCAAGAAACTTTCCAGTCTGTTAAATGTGTGGAATATATGTATGCAGGGGGTAGGGAAGGGAGGAACGTGTGAAATGGAACAACAAAAGATTTGCAAGCTTCATGTCTTTGTTAACATTGTCCCATGCCCAATTAGCGTTGCGAGCCCATCGAAATTAGCACATCTCTAATGGCGAGTGTCGTTCTGTCTCACTCACTCTCTGTTTGTCAAGTACAAATTAAATTAACACAACGTGAGATTAAACGGCAAAATGAAACCGACAGGGAATGACAAGAAGAAACTACTTATAATAAGATGTGCCCGTCTTTGAAACGCATGGAATTGGAACAAGAATATTATTAATAATAATAATATGGAATTTACGTCAGCACTTTACTTTGTCTATAGGATCGATTGATTAGCACACTTTTTAAAAGGATCTTTACTTTAAATTTTCCACTGTTTGTTGCGCTTCAATTCAATTGTGTTCCCTTTGCCAATTAGCACTTTGATATTTATATGTCAAAAATCAATATATGTATACAATATATATAATACAAAGTATTTTCCGCCTTGCTCAAACTTTGGAGTTGGAAGAATCTTTGTTATACAAAAAAAAAAAAATCAAGTTTAAATTGTATCTTTTCCCATTGGCCTTAACAATTAGCAGCTCTCTCTCTCTCTCTCTTCCTCCTTCTCTCTGTGTCTTTTTCTCTTTAACACTATATACGTCTCACGTGCACACAGTTGCATGATAACACAAAAAGTCATCAACATCATCCACCCACTCACGCACACGAAGAAAATTACGTGCTATCGATGGAAAGGGTGGTGGGAGGTGGTGATGAGGGGTATTCAAATCTGTGCAGTATTGGAAAATACTTGGTTAAGGGTTGTGCATCACACTTGAGAAAGTGGGTTTAGTTTTATCTTATCTAGTTACATAAATCTGATTCTGGGTCAATTCAAATGTCAATCGATAACAATAAAAATTAAATGTGTCGGTCAAGTTACAGTTTGTAGATGGTATCTATTCTAGAGACAAAGCACGTGACATGTCAGTGTTGCCGAATGTCTTATTAGTGCTGTGGAAGCTGTGTTACAAATGTGGATCGTATTTTTTTTTTTTTTTTTAAGAATATACGTATTTATTAATTTGGAAACATAAGAATTCAGTGCTGATGGTGGATTTTTATCTATTTGGGCGTTAAATTTGTAGTGTTGACTCATGTGGAACTTGTTAAGTTACACAAGTGTTGCAAAACGTTTAAACTGCGTTCGTTGCTAAAGCTTTTGGATGCTATGTTAAAGCTGTGAAACGTATTCCGAATTAGTGTTGTTAAGCACTTTAAGTGTTAGTTATGCCAGTGTTAAACACTTCAACGCATTTGTGGATGCTAATTTTCAGCTATGCATTTCAGACTTACATTCCACTTTGGCGACCATGTGATTTTCTTTTGTTGGAATGCAGTTCACATGACACAAATTAACTTTACATTTTCATCATGATCTTATCACAAATATATGTATGTACTTACAAGTACTTACAGCCAGCCCAGCAAAGTGAAATGAAGCGAGAGTCGCAATCAAATGCTGCTCCTCTCTTCTCTACTTCCGATCCCCCAGCACGCCACTTATCGTCGTCGTCATAATGACTTCTTATCAGCAAACAAACTGCACTCTCAACTTGTCTATGGCTTCACATGTGTTTCCCTCTCTTTCTCGCACTATCTTTCACTTCGTCGCCCTCACTATGTGTGCTAGTATTATTGACCTTTGTAACGAAATTGGCGCCGAGACACAAAAACTAGAAGAAAACTTTTATAGAAACTTTAACTTCAAAGTCGCAGTCAGCGTCTCAGTCTACGTCGCAGTCGCAGTGAACGTTGCCGGTCGACGCAAATGCAGCCACGCATTGCGTCACTTGACTGACATAAGAAAAGAGCGAAAGAGGGTGACGAATTCAAGAGTGTGTGTGTGTGTGTGGCGAGTGTGAAGAGCGAGCAGTGGCGTTTTTGTGGTGTTTTTGGTTTTTATAAGAGAGCGAGCATAGGTATTTTGTATTGTTGTAGTTGCTGTTTTTTCTTCTCTTCTTTTTCTTTTTCTTACATTAGTTCGTTTTCGTTTTTTGGGGCGCATATGGTGACGCATGGTTCAGTCATTCACGCCGTCAGTCCAAGGAGAGTGGGAGCAAGCGAGAAAGAGATAGAGAGCGAGTGGGGAGTAAAACAGACGGGTCAGAGTAGGCCCGGCAAACTATAAATATACGCAAGTCTTGTAGTGGTGGTGGCTAATATGTGGTGTGTGGTTGTGGGGAGATGTTTGCGATGGGGTGGAGTGGGTTGGTGTGGGGTGAGGTGGTTTTACTCAGAAATTATTATGCGTTGCGTAAAAGGAAAATCAATTTTCGCTTTTTAATAGAAATATTTAATAAATTAAATGTTTTGTCTATCTCACGCTTACTCTCTCTCTCTCTCTCTCTTTGGTTTTTGTTTTTGACGTTCTCATTTGCTGGTGGAGATCGTCTCAATGCCGCACGCGACATCTACAAGTTGTTGGAATGAGTGTAAACACATACATACATACATACATATGTACATATTTTTATGCGTCTGCATCTATGTATTTGTGTATGTGTGTTGTGTAGAGTTTGTGTTTGCGCTTGTGCTTGTGTGTGTGTGCCTTCAAATTGGCTGATGCAATTAATAACTCAGCTTGCAAATTCATCAACGCGATTTGAACGGACGGCGCCAAGGGAAAGACCACAACAAAAAACAAACAAACAAAAAGCACACAACATAAATTGTAGAATAATGAGTGAAGGCAAGGGAAGGGAAAAGAATGGGGCTATTTCTGTGTCACAGTTTAGTCAGCGGCAAGCCGCGGATCTGTTTCAGGAATTCAGCTTAATATGAATCAGCCAGCAATTTTTGGTAAGCAAAGTCAGACGGACAGAGACTGACTCAAAGAGACTGTGAGGCAGACTGTTAATTGGAATAACAGTAACTGTTGATGGGTATTTCCCTGATTAAAATAACATATGTCACATATGACAATAACATGTAATGTCGATCTGCACTTATCGATAACAATTATTTTTATTATCACGTGATTATTGGTAGAGCTATCGAAAATACTAAATTGCAACATGAAACGTTTGCGTACTTATCGATAACAGTTATATGTATTTTTTAGTAGCAAATACATGCTTGTATATTTATCGAAAAGTCTAATATGTATAACGATTAAAATATAGACTCACGTTTATCGATTGCATTAATTTTAAATATCGAAACACATTCAGCTGTACTCAATTGTAAATGTCATGACTTGTTTGTGGTTTACACGATGAAATTACCAAAAGATAGTCCCAAATTTTGGTATTGGCAAACTTTCGCAGAAAAATATTAAAAATGTTTTTGTTTTTATCGACTCATCGAATAATCGACACGAATTTTTAATAAGGTCAATTTACAATTAGTTATTCATAAAACTTGTGTTGCTGAACGAAATGGAAACGAAGCATTGTCAACATTTTTCCCACTTGTGATTTTGACCATCTAATTCGCTTGACATTAATGGGTTAAGACGGTTAAATGGCGAATCATTCGAAAATAACAACAACACTGCACAACAAGAAGAAAGAAACTTGACTAACGAATGCACTTGGAATGACAATTGTTGAACTATTTGAACTAGTTTTTCAATTGGATGCTTGACAACTCTTTGAGACTTGCTCTTTAAGTTGGCGAGTGGGAAAAAGGAGGGAAAACGAGGGAACGGAGGGAAAGGGGGGAAAAAGAGTGTGTGTTGAGTCATGCAAAAAGAAAGAAAGAAACAAAACATTTTTGCATTATGTAAATTTATTGTTTTCTTTTTGGGAAAGAGAGAAGACTTGTTGTCTCGACTGTGTCTGACTCTGTCTGGCGCTTTTCACAAAACTTCATACTACGAAATGCAATATTGTAAAGTCTGATAATCATTATCTGCTCCTACTCTTTCTTCTTATTGTTGTTGCTGTTGTTATTATTTACAGTGCGTCGCTGTTTTTGTTTACGGATTTTGTTTGTGTCAATCATGCAAAACAATTATGACATGACAATAATTATAGCAATAACAACAATAACATGTTTAGTACTAAACGAAAGTATGAAATATGTTGTTCAATATTTATGTGATTTCATTTATTGTAAACTTATTTAGGGTTGAACAAAACTATTTCAAAATTATAAGTATGGATATTTACTTAAATAAATTTAAAATTCATAAAAACAAAATAAATACAAATAAAATAAATAGCGATACCCATTGTTAGTTATGATATGTAATGTCAAGTAGTTGTAGGCCCCAATTTTATTAATATTTTTTTATTTTTATATATTTCCAAACATATTATATAAAATAAAACAGTGGCTGTGGTATTTTGTTAACGCGAATTTTGCATTTAGCGTTACGATTTTCACGTTTTTAGATAAGATTATGATGAGCCTTGGGTATCGTTTATGATAATGCCACCCAATACCCGAGGAACGACTAGAATTGAATGGAAACAATCAATGCAACTTGCTCTGCCACCTGCTGCCGACATTTATTTACTATCTATCAATAAGAATTCATCGCATATGTGTTGCTCATTAATTATTGACTTTATTTGATTTCATTTTAATTGCATTTTATCGTTAATTGAGGAACTCGAACAACAATCTAACGATAACGACGAGTGCATTACATTTCACTTTGTCGATTTTGTTTATTTTTTCTTTTTCTTTTTTGCATTTCAAATCAATCAAATGCATTCACTTTCTGTTTTATCAACGACCTTTGACATAAGGGAAATCTGTTAATATCAGTTAAAGTACTCCATTGCCATTTCGATTCATGTATCGAATTTGAATAGTTTCATTGGTAATCTCTAGATATTTCTTTGTGTTCAGAGGGCTTGTTTCATTGCCAATTCGTTTTCAGACTCAATGGAGTTGACTCTTGTTCCAATTCCACTCGTTCCACTTCATTGATAACTTTTTAAAATCGCATAATGATGTTTTGTGTATTCTCAAGTTTTGTTTCATTTTTCATTTTGTTTCGCTTGACTTAAAATTTTCTGAACTTGTTCCACATTCATTTCGTTCCCCTTTGTTGAAATGTGCGACATTAGATATATATTTTTTATATTATTCACTAGTTTTTAATGCATTGCATTTGATTTGTAGGTTTTCCACTAATATATATTTTCTTTTTGGACTTTCCCACACTTTGTTCCATTGCCATTTCGTTTCGTTTACACACAAATTATCGTTGATGAGTTCAATTCACAAGTCGCATTGTTTCTTAACAATGTATTCATATCACGTTGTTATCAAATTGGGTTAAATAATTAGCATATATTTAAACTGCTAAACATGTGCTGTTGTCTCGCACTAAATGTTGAAATATACTTATTAAATATAGCGACTAAATAATATACTAAATGTGCATATGAATATTGCTCATAATAATACTCTCAACTAAATATTATCGCATTTCAAATGTCTAAGACGCAGTTTTCTTCAATTCTCCTGCCAAATGCTTTTGTTCTTCTTCTTCATCAGCTTCTTTGTTTCGTTGTTGTTGTTGTTGTTGATGCTCTTGTTGCTATTTAGAACATGACAATGATTATTATACTCAAGTACAGTCAAGTCATAGACTGCTTGGAAAATATAAAGTCCACAAATCTCGCGTGCTTTGCATTTATTTTTCACTTCATTTTTTTTTCTCTTTTCTTTGGTCTTTTTTTTTTAATAGACTAACCTCAAAAAAATAGACTAGTAATTATGTATGTGTATGTGTGTGTGTGTGTGTGGATCGTTTATGGATGGTATTTAGTATGTAAAAAATACTTACATTCCACATTGCTATATATAAATGGTAATGTGACATATTCTTTGCCTTATTTGATATTCCGACGTCAGACAGCTTAACAGTCCGTCAGTCTGTCCATCAGGCGACGTTGACTGCGTCGGCGACGGCGACTGCGACGTTGACTGCGATGGCGACAGCACTGTGGTGTCTCTTATGCATTGTCTTTCCTTTCACTCTACTTCTTTTATACCAATTGACTTTGTTCTTTATGTTTTGCCTTTTTTGTCGCTGCTGTCCTATTATTGTCTTTATCGATTTGCGTGCCACACACACACACACACACACAAATTCATGTATAAACATGTACAAACATGCATATATTTGTCAACATTTCGCATGCTCAAGAAACTAACGGCACCAGTTGTAGTTGTCGTTGTTGTTGCTGTGTCGTTGTCGCTTTAACCACGCCCCAATTTGTTGTTCCCTAATAGTCGTAATCTGTGGACTTTAGTCTACTCTCTCCCTGTCTCTGTCTATCTCCTTCTCTTGCTCTACTCCTATCCAATTACTTAACAAAGGACCAATCCCCTATTTGCCCAGTTATGCATGCAGATATGCTCTATAAATGTTTCATAGTTTCTTGGAAATTCACTGAATGATTCTGCTTGAATAGAATTTCTTTAGGAATTTCTTTACGAATTTCCCATTACGAATTTTCCTTTACGAATAGATTTGCTCTACTGCTTAAAGTTCCTAGTTTTTTCTCACTTATTTTATTTTTATACTTACCATCATTAATGGTTTTCTTTTTAGAATTTTACAATTTTAAGTTTCTAAGTAAATTCGTTAGTTTTTAATATAAAGATTATTAAATTTCCAATAATAATGTAACTTTCAAGACGTTTCTTAAGATTCCTGGGTATCTACTTGGGACATTTCTCTTGAATTTCTGCTGTTCCTGTGCATTTTTCTTTTTATGTTCTCTGATGTTTTACAATATTTTGAATCAACTAAGAACTTTAATAAAAACATTTGAGTATTAAAATCCTATGAGAGTATAATTAATTTGGCACCATTCCATTTGAACCGATCCCCTTGCTAAATCAAACACAAGTCCACATAATGCTCCTTGTTCCACATTGAATGTGATTCTAGTTATAGCCGATAATTAACTGGTTAACACTGGATTGTCAACCAGTTTTTATCTGGGGAAAACTCAATTAGCAACTGGTCAGCAGGTGCGTCCAGGTTTCCGTCTCTGTTTGAGTTTCATAAATGGCTCTGCATTCTGAGCGCTCTATCAATGCGTAATTGCTTTTAAATGCCAAACGAACGCCCACCAAATGCAATTATTGATAATTGACAGTTGTGTGTTGTCGGTCATTAGACGATATAGACAAAAACACAAATAGAACGATAACAGTTTATATTCCGTTTAATTCCCATATTCCTTCAATTTCCTTCCAACCAATGTAGAAGCGCCTAAAGCTGCTTTTTTTTCGTTTTTTTTTTTCGAGTCTTTGGCAAATATTTCTTCCAAATCCCCAAAAAAAGAAAAAAAAAAATCGTTCGTTGTTTCACAAATGAAATGCAAATATTTGTTCGTCGTCTTTTCTTTCTTCAGCTCTCCCTTTGCCCTGTTTCTTTTTTTTTTTTTTTTTTTTGTTGACTTTTGTCATGTTAGCTTTTACTTTTATTGGCAGTTGCTCTCATTTTTGCCCAACAACAGATGGCGCTGCAGTCGTGAATGCTTTCAGATATTTTTGTCCTGCTCCCAGATAAGAAAATTGGCGATTTGTTATTTTTCTTTTTTTCTTTGTGTGATTATTTATAGTTGGATCCAAGATCATTGGGCTCACAAAATTTGGTAGATCGCCAAGCGGCCTAGACCCAAAAAGAAAAAGAGTAGAAAAAGTCGCGAGAGAATACACGCTTTTTCCTAGATACCCTGTAAAAACAGGAAAAACTTGTATAGTTTTCTATTTCTTAATAATAAAAAAACCTGCGAAATTATTGAGTAGTTCAAGTTTTTCTTATCATGGCAGTTAAACTATAGCAAAATTTTACGATGCAGCTTTAAAATACCCTTTAAAATCAAGTTGATGTGCATAGGGTATACACTTAAAACTATTAATAAAGTTTTTTTTTATTTTAGTTAAATTTCAATAGCTGCATTTCTTGCCAAATAACTTGAATTTCGAAAATTATACCCCACAAACTTTGGATTAAGAACTTAAGATATAATGTAAAGTGATATCATTTCCAAGACATTTGAAATATTTAAAGGATATCCAAAATCACAAAAAGTACTAGTGATAAGTAGTTCCAAGATTTTCATTTCAAATATTGGATCTCTTATATGATGTTTTTGATGATATTCAACATTATAACTTTAAAATATTTTTTCTAAACAAAATCAATTGCCAAAAAATATACGCTAAAAACTTTGGATTAAAAAATCGTTTGCTATAACTTGTAATTACAGGGTATAAAAACAGTTCCTAGTAGTTTCTTTAAACATAAACAGAAACCACAATTTTAATTACTTTGAGCATTTCTCAAGAATCGATTTGAATAGGTTGTCGAAAAAAGAGGGAAACGAGCCGAAAGAGGTGAGTTGGATTGGAGGTGGGGATAGGTTAAGGGTAGGGGGTTGTAGGGTGTAGGGTGTAAGGTGTCGTAAGCCAGGGACAAAACAACCCTTGCCTGATTTCAGTTTCTATTTATACATATAGTTAACTGGCGCCTGCTACACGTGTCGCAACTACAGTAGGTACACGCTATATGCTCCCCAATCCACAGGCACACAAATACTTACAAGGGAAACGTGGAATTATCGACATGCAAGTTCAAGTCCGTTAACAATCAAGAACAACAACAACAACGACGACGACAACAAATGACGACGACTCAACTCATTTGCCATGTAAATTGAAGTTGACTTTTTTTTATAATGGCGCCGAGCCCCCTACCCAACAATTTGTCCCCTTTCAAAGGGGTTGGTGATAAGGTGGCTGTGGGAGGAGGAAGGGGGGGGGGGTTGTTGTGGAACTGGACACGTGGAGCTCAACGCTTCAAGAAAGACGAAAGTCATTGCCAATGTTGTTGTTGTTGTTTTTGCTAGTTGCACGATTTATGTTTAATAAATAACAACTAAGAACGCTTGATTCGAGTAAGCTCGACTTGGGAATACCCTGCACACAACTGAGTACATATGGTCTTGTAGTGCATTTTTTTTAAATTTATTTTATTATTAATTTTATTTATTTTTCTTTTTTTTATTATTTTATTTAATTATTTATTTTTTATTATTATTTTTTTTATTTTTTCCTTTTTATTATTTTTATTTATTTTTTTATTTTTATTATTCTTTTTCCTTTATTTATTTTTTTTTATTTAAGTTGATCTGCGTTAAGTGTTTAGAAATCTACTGCTAGACAATGATTTGTAAAATCATAATAAAAAAAACTACATACCAAATTTGGAGCCTCTAGCTCTTGTAGTCTCTGAGATCGATGCTTTTAAACGGACAAATAAATTTACAGGGCTAAATCGACTCGGTAATTGATACTGAAATAAAATATTATAAATATTTTAGGTTGGTTAATGCCATATTTCATGGGCACAAGGACTAAAAAGTTCAAAAAGGGTTGACTTTTCGGCAGGAGTCGAGTGCCACTTGATTGATATCTGTGTGAAAGTTGGCACACGTCACTCCTCACATCGTCACACTCTCAATGTCAATAAAAAAATATATAAAAAAAAATACTAAAACAATAAAAACTGCGCACTTGTTTTTGATATCGCCAATGGACATGGGGAAATAACAGCAGTTAAAACAATAAACTGTAGAATAAGAAAAAGAAGGTAGAAAGAAAAGCAAATAGAAGGTAGACAACTAAGATAATTAAGGCAAATGTCAGGTAAGGTGGTCAGTTTGGGGTCAAATGAACGAAAGCCGAAAGGCTCAAAATGATTTGTGGTGCAATTAACGTAGAAAGTTTTCAAATGTTAATAGTAGAGTTGAGATTTAAATAGATTTTGACTTGACTATATTATGAATAACGTTAATTTGTAAATAAGATATAGTAAAGTCGATATATCCAAAAGACGATATATATATCTTTAAAATCTGATTTCAATTCCATTAATCTGTTTTTTTCTGACTGTTAATTCTGTCCATTCGACTCGAAAGTTGCTACCCTGTAAACCACTTGACCCTATCCCCCCCCCTCTCTCTCTCTCTCTCTCTCTCCCTATTTCTCTCTCTCTCTCTTAATTCTACTTTATGACTTGTCTAAACTGAAATTCAATATCATTTTGAGTACATAGTATTTGATGGTTATGTCTCTATTACAAACATCGCATTCCGTCATGTTGGAGACTCTGTTCCATTCCATTCCGTTCCGTTCTATTTCCATTTCGGCTGCGACACTCCTTCAATTTTCGCTAATGCGACGTTGACCATCAATTTCTATTGACGCTTTTGATGGGTGGTTCCTTCCTAACCAACACCCCCCCCCCCTCCCCCACACTCACCCTTCTCCGCTTATCACTTTTTCTATCCCTTGTTTTTCTTTACCAACAATCCTTTGTCAACAGTTTCTTGTTGTGCATTGCAAAATGTTGGTAAAACAAGTGCAAAACAAGCAACAACAAAAAAATACTGGCAGCAGGAGCAAAAAGTGGAAAACGAAAGAGGTGGAAAGGGAAGGGGAAGGCGGCAACAGTAGGCAAAAATTTTCCACTGTTTTGCACTTGAGCAACGAAGGCAACGGAATGTTGTCTCAGTCTCATTGTTGTTGTTGTTGTTGTTGTTTATACACTCGAGCGCGTTTTTTACTTTATGTACATAATTAATAAGTTTAACTTGGTCTCTCTCTCTCCTCCTCCTCCTCCTCCCACTGCTTCTTCCCCCATCGCACACAGCCCTTTTATATCATTGCTATTCTTCCCCTTTTATTTTTTGAAAAAGATTTAAAATCCCCCCCTTTGTGTTATCTTTTCTACACCTCTGCGTCGTTGTGTTTGATTTAACACCTTTTGATAAATTTTTAGTACACTGCAATTGTAAATGATTACAGTTGGAAACAAGTAAGAAGACTAGTGAAGAAAACAAAAGATTCTACAGACTTCACACTCTCCATACTCTGATTATCACAGAGTTTTTGGGTCGTGGCGTGATAAGATTAGCACAACAGTCAGTGCATAAGTATATGCACACGTGTGTGTTGAATTTACTACGGAACTTCCCCGCTTGTCACGCCCCATTTGTAGAGCTCTGCTGCAAGCGCTGAAGAATGACAGAAACTAGCTAAACAGAGTGTTGCCATTTTAGCTATTTTATCCCTTTTTTTTTTTTTTAAAAACTAGAACTTTTTTAAGCATGTTTGATAAATGACATGACCAAAAAACTACAATTCAAATAATTAATGTTCACAAATCTTATAAGTATCATAAATACAATTTAGTTTCATTTCAAATAAAATATGTACATATCTCCAAATATGTATCTTCAACATAAGTGTCGAATTGTTTTTAAATGACTCTTTGTTTATAAATTTGCTATATTCCAGACAGTTTTAAACATTTTAAAATTGTTTTGTGACATTTTTGATCATAAGCTCTAAAAAAAAATAGCTAAACGTTTTTAAAAGTGCTTTAAAGCTAAATTATACACACACTTGTAGCACTAGCAAGTAATTATATAACTTAATTAATAATGCAAAATTTAATTGAATACAAAACGAAGAATATTATAACTAAAAATGTTACCATTTAAATTTTTAAGTGTATTAGGCTGCTAAAAGCTAGAATCTCACTATTTTAGCTAGTGTATTTCTTAGCCATTTTTAGCTACTTTTTAATGGGATTAAATAGGCAATTTGTGTTTTTCAAAATACTGGCAACACTGGCAAAGCAGCCAGCAGTGGCGTCGGCAGTGTCAGCGCTGCAACTAAACGTTTCAATTCCACAATTCTTTTAACGTTAAACGACGCACGCCGTTACAACAAGAACAAAAGCAACAACTAGTAATTTAATGACTTTCGCTTTTGTGCTTTTTGATTCCCTTTGAGTGCTCTCCCTAAATCGCTCTCTCTCTCTCTCTTCGAACAGCGAGCGCGTTCTCTTGATGTCTTCCTGCGTTACGTACTCATTTGGTGTTTCATTGCCATTTTGTTGCGTTTTACTCTTCCTCTCTCTCTCTCTCTCTTTAGTGCTGTTATTTTTGTTGTTGTTCTTATTGTTATTTGCGTTGTGTGTGCGTTGGAAGTGCGTCAGAAGGCGCCAGCGCCAGCGGCGCCGTCGACGTCGCGCCGCTGTATTTGATAATTTGGAAATTCAGTTTCAGTTTCTGTTTTCAGTGTGTTTCGGTTTCTGCTTCTGTTTCAGTCTCAGTTCAATCGCGACCTCAAGAGCGACCGCACACACATGTTGATTATTGCGCGTTCACAGAATTGAATATATATATTTTGCAATAACAACAACAACAACAGAATAAGAACAACAACAAATTGCGCGTAGTCAAAGAAAAAGTATTTAGCTTTTCCTTTTTCTAGCTGTTTTTTTTTATATTTTGCCTTAGTGTGTGTGTGTGTGTGTGTGGATTTTCTTCACTTGTGATTTGTTTTTATTGCGTGGCGCAAAAAGCTAAATATCCCATGTATTTCTATTTCTATTTTTTCACTTAATTTTCTTCTTATTTTTTGTTTGTTTTTTGGTTGTTTTCTTTTTGTTGTTTGCTAAAAATAGCAGCAAACGTAAAAGGAAAAGTGCACGAAAATAAATGGAAAAATCACAAAAAAAAAAACAATGTTTACATAAAGCGTAGCAGCTACAATAACGACAACAACAACAACAATAGCAATAAAAACAGAGCAAACAAGAAAATTAAAATTTGTAGTTAATAATTTGTATAAAAAATTAAAAATGTTTGTTATCGCTTATCGATTTATTTTGATGCAGGCAATGTGACTCTGAGGCAACAAAGTTGTCAGCGCAGCAGAAGCAGTGAAGAAAATTGCCAAAAAAAAAAGCAACAAAATAATATAAGAAAAGTTAAAAAGAATTGAACTAAAAAGACTCGTAAAAAAAAGCAGTTGTAAAAAAAGTAAACTGTGGAAAATTGTAAAAACCTGATGGCAACAACAGCAACAACAAAAGCCGCAGCAGCAGCCGCAGCAGCAGCGCCACCAACTGTTGTCAGCGCAAGCAGCAGCAGCAACAGCAGCAACAACACTAATAATAATAAAAGCAACAAGAACAAGAACATCAACACAATTATTAGTGCACCTATCAAAATTCCATTGAGCGAACGATTCTCAACACAAACATCAACTGGCTCTGCCGACAGCGGCGTCATCGTGACGAGCGCGTCACAAAAGCAGCTCTGCGGCAGTGGCGTCGGCAGTGGCAGCGGCATCGGCACCTCACAGCAAACGCTGCTGCCACAGGTGCGCAGCAGCAGCGGTTCGCTGAGTCTGCATGGTCCGCTGCCAAAATGGCAACGCCAGCAGCAACGTCAGCAGCAGCAACAGCAGCAGCAGCGTCAACAGCAGCAACAGCTGCAGCTGCAGCAGCAAAAGCAACAAAAACAAAAAAAGCAACAGCTGCTGCTCAGCCAGGACAGCGGCATTGAGCAGCGCGGCGGCGAGGGGGCGTCCTCTGGCGCGGGGGGTGGCCAATCGAATAGCAGCAGCGAATCGCTCGGCAGCAGCAGCGGCAATGAACAGTTGCTCCAAAAGGGCGCTGGCAGCGCGGCCGGCAGAACGCGCGCTGCTTCTGCTTTGGAGCTGAGCAGCGTCGGCGTTGGCGTTGGCGTCAGCGTCGGCGTCGGCATCGGTGCTTTGCGTCGCATTAAATACAAGAGCACGAACAGCACAGGAACACAAGGATTCGATATGGAGGATCGCATTGAGGAAGTTGACATTGGGGATAATGCCGATGCTGATGACGATGACGATGATGATGATGATGATGGAATGGAAGAGGAGGAAGTAGAGGATGAGGAGGATGAAGAGGATGATGGCGTTGCTGTCGATGTCGATGAAGTGGACGATGTCGATGAGGATGACACACAGTCGGGCATCGTTATAAACATTGGTGGCCATGCCAAAGAGTTGGACGCCGAGCAGCAACAAATCCAGGCAACGATTGCGGCCAATATAAAAGCCGAGGAGGAATTGCCACTGGAATTGGCACCGCTGACGGTTGCCGCGGCGGCGGCGAAGCGACGAGATGTACGAAATTTGGCGACCGATGGTCATATCTATTTCCCATTGTTGAAAATCAATGAGGATCCGCATATTGATGCCAAGCTGATCAATCGCAAGGATGGTCTGCAGGATACCATGTACTATCTCGATGAGTTTGGCAGTCCAAAGCTGAGGGAGAAGTTCGCACGCAAGCAGAAACAACGACAGGCCAAACAGCAAAAGGCAATGCTCAAAAGGGAGCGGGAGGAGCAGCGGAAGAAGCGCAATACGACGGTGGCATCCAATTTGGCAGCCAGCGGCTTTGAAACCAAAGATGAACAACAGCAACAACAACACAACAACAACAACAACAACCCAATAACAACAACACTCACTGTGATAGAAATCGTTCAACGATTATTAACAAACAGTTATCGGAACCCGATAACAATCATCATCTTCACGTCAATGACGTTGATGATGATGATGATCACAATGATGGTGACATGGTCAAGATGCGTGTTCGCAGTCATAGCCATGATAATCATTATGATACCAACATTAGCAACAACTGCAGCAGCAACAACAGCAACACTATTCATAAAACCGCCCGCCGTCACTCCAATGATATCGATATCGATAACATCGATGACGATCTCGATGATATCGAGACGGGAGCGGAGGCTGCACTGGATGCTGATGCTGCTCTCGAGAGGGTTAAGACTGCGAAATTGGCTAGAACACAATCCTGCGTTAGTTGGACCAAAGTGGTGCAAAAGTTCAAGCATATATTAGGTAAACTATCGATTTATCGATTAGCATATAAATTACATGTACATATATTTGAAAAGTTTGCTCCTTCCGCATTTGTATTTAATATTTGATCTTTATAATAATTAAAACTTGTTCTAATTACATTCTCTCTCTTTTTCTCTTTCTAGGTAAGTGTCTCGATTCCAAGTGTGTCTTAGTTTTCAAATAAGATAAAATGGTATCTGGTAAGCTGCACACACATTATTAAAACTTTTGTTTTTGTTCTGCGGAACAAGTGGAAGTGGAACATTTTTGTAGTTTTAAATGTCTTCTATAGTATAGAATTTATATTCTTTTCTTTTTATTCTGCAGCATAAATTATGGCTTTATTTAATTGCAAATTAATCTGCTAAACAGCGGAACAAGTGGAATTAGAAACCTTTAAAAATCAATTTCAATTATAGAATCGATGGAAAAATGACATTAAAACATAAGCATAAGACCAAAAAAAATGCCTAAATCAATAAACGTTTTCTATATCACAATCTTAAGCTGTTTAGTCCATAATCTAATTGGCTAAGCTATAAATATCATTTAATCGCACGGAACAAGTGGCAATGGAACACGCTAACTGCGATTTCATTCAATTGAACGACGTGTGTACATATACTTCAATTCAATTAGTATTATTATAATGCCAGCATTATTTGTTGTTGTTTTTTAATGCCCTAATCACGAGTTCTTTATAATCTTCCAACATACAATAATAATTGTGGGCAAATGGGGAATATCAGAAACAAATGGCATGGAAAATGACTATATAGATTATAAAATTCTTGCGCTTTGTTTTCTTTTTGTTTTCTCTGTCTTCTTCTGATGAAACTCCTTTGTTGGTCGATTGAACTTTGTATTGCTCTGATAAATGAATTAAAACACATACATATATATATATTTATATAAATGTATATGTATATTACTATGACCAGTCCAGTTCCACTCGTTCCAAATTAAACTGGAATATCATAATCACTGTTTTTTTTTTTATATTATTGTTTTGCTGTTGCCTAAGTGTGTTGTTGGGGCGGCTGATAAGTGAAAGCACCGCCACCGCCGCCCTAGTCGGTGCCACGCCCCTTTTAGGCGGACAGCAGGCCACACACTGTTGCTATCACACTGGTCTTTGTTGTTGGCCCGCCTCAGATTGATAAGACGACAACAACGTTGATTTATGCTAGCCAATGATTTTCTCTTTTTTTTCTTAAAAGTCATCGCAGTTTAAATGAAATTCTACGTTATTCCCGTTGTTTAACAATCTGTTATATATATATATAAAAAAAAAACAAAGTAAACTATATGACTATAGCATATAAAAGTTTCGCATTTTATGTATGGAAACTTTTTTCTTTTCACAAAAACTCCACACACAGTAATGATGTAATGCGGAATGAAATGGAATGAAACACCAAGAGACTGACAAGAAGTTAGACAGTTTATTATACCAGATATAATCATAGTGGAGTAAAGTGTGAGTTTGGACAAAACTGTTTGGAATACAATGGAATGGAACAAAAATTAATTAAGCAGAAGAGTGTACAATTTAATGGAGTGGAACAAACTGAGAAATTAAATGAAATGGTACAAAAATTCAAATAGCGATGCGTAACAGAGAAATGAAATGGAATGGAACATATATACGTGTACTCTTCTGTTGCCATGTGCAACAAAATGAAATGAAATGCGACGAAATACAATAAGAAATAAAATATGGAATCATTAAATAATCAAGATATATAATTTAAATAATATGATGAAATGAAATGGAAAATGGAACATAGAGTAGAACGCAATTGAAAAAGTATAGGATATAGTAAAAAGTGAAATAGGTTAAATATTAGATGAAAAATAATCTGAATACCTTAGATTAAGGCTTACACACAGATCGGCGGAAATGTATTAAAGTGGGGAAAGGTCTATAGCTTTGGATGATTGTTGAGAGGTGTCGTAAGACGGGCAAACAATAATTTATAAATAGTTGAACCCCCATTTAGTATATGGGGCCATAAAGTGATGATCTGTATTATAAGTACTTGGTATTAATACCTATAATTGTATTATACAGTACAGACCCCCGGCCCTCAGTTGTTGGGGGCCTCCCTGTTGTCAGCACACTCACTCAGATGCTGAGTGATAAGAGATAAGTGATAGGTGATAAGAAGACATGATACGACATAGAACGAATGATGCGACTGCATGATCAGGTTATCACTTTGGACGAGACGAGTCGCGAATCATGTTGATGTTGATGTTGATGTTGATTTTGATCTTGTTAATATTATTATTATTTTATTATTATATGGTCGCCATATAATTATTCTTCTTCTTCTGCTTCTCGCCTTGTTTTTCATGCCTTGTAGATGTTTCATCTTTCGTTGCCTTTTGATAATCACGCGCTCTGCCCATAAAACGAAACTTTTCCACAAATAATGCACAGACAGAAGCAGAGAAGACACTTTGAAGTACTCTCTACAAGCATAGATAGATTATATACTATATTTAGATTATATATGTACATATGTATATATTTATATGTTTGTGTACAAATATAGCAAATTAGAGGCGTGTCTCCTTTTTGACAGCTGTTCGTTCCACCTGCCCCTCTCGTTCCCCTTTCTCCCAATTCCGTTGCTCGCAGAACTTTCGAAAATATTTGACAACTTGTTTTTCAGGCTTTTTAATTATTATTTTATACCCTAGCCAAAGGTATTTGAAATATGTCATGAAATTTATATATTGTAATAATATTGTTGACACTTTTCAAATCAAATATCTTGTTCGGTTATCTATAGAAAATTGTTAAATAAAATCTATTTAAAAAAAAAAACAAAATTTAATTAAATTGAAAAAAATAATAATAATTACAATAATTTTTGATGCCTACAATTCATTTAAGATCTAACAAGATTTACGTTTTTTTTAATACTTCGATAAATCTCGCAAATTGTTGTCTTACATATTCTGCATAGCAATTTGGCTTAAATCAAGCGGATTATACTACGATCAGTCGAAAATTGAATGAAGGGTATCAAATCATCGGTGTGCCAAAGATAATTCTTCTTGCCTGTTGTTGATTATGTTTGATTTCATTTGATTGGATTTGATATTTGCTGGGGGCGCGAACGGAACGACAACGTCTGTTGTTGCTGACTGATTCCGATAGGTGGCAAGGAGAGAGAGAACAAGGGAAGAGGAGAGTGGGAAGAGGAAAGAGGAAGAGGGAGCAGAGGTGATACAGCTGTTTTGACAGCGATCAACGGAACTAAACACTGCGCAAACTGAGCTAAACATTCGATGAAATACAAAGAAATAATACACTCAGATTAAAGAGGAAAAAGAGAGAGAGAGAGAGAGAGAGAGAGAGTGCGATTTACTCTTAGGAAAAGAAAGAGAAAAATAATATAGTTGTCTCGCAAATGATTTGCATAAATATTTATTCTGATTAGCGCAAAGAACACAAAACAAAATTAATGAAAAACATCATAATGCACTCAAATAATTAAGCAAATGAGCTAAATATTTATATTTATACAACATGCACTTAGCGAGGCAATACTGTACTGAATAAATACATAAACTAGACAAAGATCTATAAAAATAAAAATAACAAAAAAAAAAATACACAACAATAAAAAGTACAAACAATAAAATAAAGTTAAGAGAGAAAAAAAGAATTCACAAGTTCATTTAATTGACAATCTTCTGCCTTTGCTCAGCTGTCATGTTGCATTTGTGTGATGTATACCCTATAGAAGTGGGTATGTTGTTTTCTATACTCAATATGTAACACACAAAAACGATGGATTAAATTCAACTATAAAACTAAGTATAAATATGACAAAATCTTATTGAAATCAACATTGATTTGCTATTTGTATTAAATTAACAGCATTATTTCTTAAAAACATTTTTAAATGATTCTTTGGTTGCTTTTATTACTCAAAATAGTACAAAATAATTAATTATTGATAACTAAATGAGTAAATAAACCCAATAGAGTTGATATTCAAATTGTAATTATTTGAGTTGCATATTCAGTGATCAATTAATTAATTCAAATACATTAGACTGTATAAATTATCACCACTAAATCAATAAATATACCTGTTATTTGAAATTTAAATCAATGGAATTATTTAGTAATAAAATTGTAATAGATCGAATATTTAATTGAAATTCTCATTCTATTGTTTTTCGATCTCTTTATGCTCTATTTTATATTCTTTTAACTAATTCAAGTACTTTATAGCCAAGTCGGACTGTACAAGTTCCGCCTGTTTTCAAAGTTCATAATTAATAGAAAAGCGTATACAAACTTCGACTTGACGTCATTGTCGACTTTTGTTGTTTCCTTCGATACACTTGAAAACTGTTGCGCTCTGTTTGACCAGCTGTCGTCAGAGCCCGAAGAAGAGTGCTCTCTCTCTCTCTCTCTCCCTCCCTATCGCTCTCTCACTCTTTATGCTTCACATTTTGTTATCGATTTCTTAAGAAAATGGCTTCCATTCGAACCTCCTTCATTTATGCAATTGCATTTTGCGGGGGGTCGTCTTCATTTTTGCGGCTTCTTTTTGGCACCTAAAAGTATGCAACGCAAAAAGCGAAAAGTATTGAAAGAGAGCAAGCAAAGAGAGAGAGCGAGAGAGAGAGAGTGAGTGAGTGAGTGAGAGTGAGATGGAGTGCGTGCACTCGACATGTAGTCAAAGTTAAATAAACACAATTTTATTGAATGGAAAATTTTATGCATTGTGTAAAAAGATTCCAAAGAATTTCCATAAAAACCACGATAAGAATCCGATGCTTGAGCCACTCGTATCAACAAAAACGGACTCTTGAGTAATTCCAACAAATTGTGGGTGCAATGTGGTGACATCTGGTTGAAGAGGGAGCGAAAAGAGTGAGAAGAGAGCAGAGAGAGCAAGAGAGAAAGAGAGTATTGTGTGCCAAAAAGAAAAGATAAGAAAAAAGAATATAAAACTTTTGCCTTTGCCTGGCGGTCAAGTCATCTCGTGATCTTACCGCGTGCCATTGTCCCCCCATTGTCCCCAACCACCTACCTATTCCACCTGCACCAACCCCACCCCCAATCGCTATTGCCTTGTCTTACCCCCACCCACTTTCCCTATTGCATTTGCCAAAAAAGAAGAAAAAAAAAGTGTTTTTTAAGCACACAATTCTCGTGGTTTTGGCTGGCAATCGGGGCAGCTCGAAATCCAATTCAATATCGTAATCGATAACGATAACGATTACTATAGAAAGTTGACATGTAATGTATACAATATTAATAATATGCATATATATTATAATATATACTTGCACACTTTTGTCTTGAGCAATAATCAATAATCGATAACAAAATACGATAACGATAAATAGCAGTTAATAAGCAAATGTAAATGAGAAAGCTCGCGATTTCTTTCTGTATGACTCCACACAAATTTGACTGACGAGCCCTTAATTTATTTAACTTTGTTTAAAGTATGCGACTAGTCTATACCCTGTATAAATTAGTTTTGTATATTCACTTGATTCTTTAGTTTCGATAATTTGTTTGTACCAAGATGCTCTTGAAAAATACCAAAATATAGCATACTTTAGCTCTAGTCGCGTGTGCCACCTTTTGGTGTTTGGACTAAAGGGTATATGTACTTACATACATATACATATATATATATATATATACCATGCAATTGCACAGTAATTTGACTGAGCACCCAAGTTAATTTTGGACACGTTTAGAATATAAAGATAATCTCTGTCCTATCCTAACCCTATTATACTGCGTCACTGCTCGACTTACCCCTCTTTCTTCCTTCTTTGTCCCACTTTCTTCCCCTTTCTCCCTCTTTCTCCCTATTTCTCCAGTCGTCAGCTGTGAATCGTCCATTGGCGAATGTGTTTTATACCACTTGTGAACTGAGTAATACGATGCGTTGTCGGAGAGGGGAAAGAAGCTATAAAGTTTTTGGTTTCGGTTTACTCATTTCTTCTTCTTCTCTTTCTTCCCCCCCCCCCCCTAACACTCTTCTCCTATCTCTCTCTTACTCTCTATCTCTCTCTTTTTCTATATACTCCTACTATTGACTGTCTTTCTTCCTCATTCACTCTCTCCCCACTCTTTTCTCTTTCTTTTTCTTGTCTCTTCCCCTTTGAGGCCCCAATCATTGAGACTCGGGAGCGCATTTCTTCTGGCTGCCAACTGTGTTTGTATATCGATTAGTTTTTCCGTCGCCAAACAAAAAAAAATAAAATAAAATAAAAAAATTAAAGAAAAAAGAATTTTAGAAAAGAAAAAATTGGTTTTCGATTTTGTCAACGCCATCGTCGTTTTGCCTCCCTCACCTGCCCCTGCACTTACCCCTTGACCTCCACCTGCCCCTCTCCTCTGTCCTACTTGATACCCCTGTTGTGACACCCGCCCATGACTGCGTGTTATTTTACAATGTTTACAGCTCAAAAGCGGGAAAATTAATGATTTACATATACAACAAAAATTGGAAGAAATGTCAATAATGGGAAAGGCGGCGGGGCAGAGTTGAAAATCAACAGACAATTCTCATATTTGCTTGCTGTTTGTTTAATTTGATTAATTTTCCACATAAGCCAAAAATTAAAATGTGCATGAACAAGCACTTGAATATCTTATCGACATGATGATATATGAAGCTTTCATATACTAAATAAATAAATGGTACGAGTTGAAATTGAAAAGATTCCTATAAAAATATATGCCAGAGTTGCAATTTTACCATTAGACATTTATGTTGTTGAATATTTTCAGCGCCTTTTTTTTTAAGAAGTTTACCTAGGGTGACCGTACTTTTCAGTTATTATTAAGGATGAAATGTAAAATACTCTTAACTTGATTGCAAAATATTTTTACTTTTTTTTTCTATAGCTCCTCTATTTGATTGTAAAATATATGCTATGCTCACTTAGGTAAAATTTACTGAGCAACTCTTTCTAGGGTGACCGTACTTGGATTGAGAAATAAATACACGACAATTAAAATACCATACTTTACAAAAGTTGCACTTAAAAAAACGTTCAATGTGTTTTTAGATTCCATACAAGAAAATTGTATCAAGGGTGACCATATTTTGTAGCAAAGAATAGGTGCTAAGTATGTATTTTTTACCAAACAAATAATATTTACTAAGAACTAGAAATTTAAATAAATTTCGTTGTTCATTTCATGAATCAATCAACTTTCAGAGCTCTACAGAGATTGATAAATGATTTTCGTTCTTTGAACAGGCTGACACAAGAAGAAAACTTAAAGAATATTGAGTTAACATTAAGATTAGAAGAGATTAGGTTAATTGTCGTTTAATTGTCGTCTCTGTGTACTTCGGCATTTTGTATGCCAACATTTTTGGTGGCGCCCCGCGAACTAAACGCAAACTATTCCAATGCCATGTATGCCACATTTTTCTTGGCCTCCTTTTCTATCTGTTTTTTTTTTTTTTTTTAATTTTATTTTGTATTTTGATTTTTTAAATTTTTAATTGATTCATTAGAATGAAATAAATTGCATTTCATTTTTGAGGCAGAGTATCCTTTAATTGTCGACAGTTTGCCTGACCGATCTTTATCTCTCTCTCTCTCTCACTCTTTCACTCACTCTCCATAGCATTGAGCTGTTTGTAGGGGAAGTGGAGTGGGGGTGTTAAGATTGAGGTTAGATCGGCTGTCTTATGCTTGGCTGCGCTTGGTTGCCGCTCATCGTTGTCTGTCCATCGTCCATTTACGTCTCGAGTCCAAGTCTGATACACCCTGTGCCCCTTCCCTCCCACTCGTTCTCTCTTATTCTCTCTCTCTCTCTCTCTCACTCTGTTGCCCCTCCATCAACCTTTTCTGTCTGTCTTATCGTCTTTGCATGTTCTTTTTGGCATCTAGCTTCATGCTTGCAATTTTCCTGCAATTTAATTTGCCACAACAAAATATTTAATATAAATATAAGCAAGAAATTATGAAATTTTCATGAGGCTAAAAAAAAGGAATTAAATAATAATAAACTAAATGCGGGAAGATTTAAAAAATTGCGTGCAATTAATCAGTTGATTGTGTGGATTGTAAAAAACGCTGATCGATGCAATGTTAAACGTATAACAGCTGCGGATTATGTTAAGACTGTGTTATGGTTATGTTATGATTATGTTATGATTATGTTATTGGAATGCAGAAAGAGAGTAACAGCTCTGATTCGCTGTGTGTGGATATTTCATTGTTATTGAATTGTGGAACTTTAAATTGTTGGATTTGTAGATTTGTACATTGATCGACTTGAGGTTTGTAGTTGTTGTTGTTGTTGTTGCCGTCGCTCGGCTGTCACTGTCGTCGTCGTCGTCGTCATCGTCGCATCGCGTCGTGTCCTCGCCAAGTTTTGTCGCTTCGAGCCAAACAAGAAAGCTGCTTTTGGCCCAATTGTGCAACGGAAGTTCGAGCGATCGCATCGTCGCTGATCGGAACTCTCAGATCGACTTGCGTTCTATTTGTTTTTTTTTTCTTTTTTGATAAAATTCTCTATATATATATTTAGAGAGAGAGAGAAAGATATACATAGTTAAATAGATCTAAGTTAAGACGCGATCGCGGGGGATTTTAATTTGATTTCTTTTGTGTTGTTGTTGGTTTGCCTTTCTATTTCTAATTTGCAAATCTTTGTGCATTTTTTCTTTTTGTAAAAAACTATTTGAAGATCGATCGAATCGGAGATCGATTGTTTTTTTTTATGTTTGTTTGATTGTGATTCGAAGACGACGACGGCGACGCGTTAAACGTCAAACGTTCGCGAGAAAAGTTGGTCAAGTGGGCAAAAAAAAAAAAAGAATAAAGAAAACCAACGCAATCACATCACAAACAACTAGGCCGCAGCCCGAAAAACTAAAGAACTAAAGAAGTAAAAAACCTGAAAAATCTGAAAAGCTGAAGAACCAAGGGAGAGAGCAAAAAGCGGGCTCGGCTTTTGCCTTTTTCGTTGGTTGTTGGCTGATTTGGCATCAAAGTGGAGAAGACACCGGTGCCGAGTCGCCTCCGCAAGGTGGTGCGTGTGGTGCGTCGCAAGAAGCGCACCACCACCACCACCACCACCAACAACAACAGCAGCAGCAACAACAGCAGCAACAACAACAACAACAACAACAACGATGCCAGCGAATCGGATGGCGGTGCTAATGAGACAATTGCGGCAACTGGCAGTGCACCGGCCACAATTAGTGGCAACTCATCGGTATCCGTAACGTTATCATCAAATACAGCAGCATCAGCAGGCGCAACAACAACAAATAGGAATCAAGACTTGACATCTAGGCATTTCTACAATGCGCCAATTGCCGAAATCGAAGCGGTGCGGGCGGCACATGAAGCCGCTGCCGCGGCGGCAGCGAGCACCAGTCGCCCTTGGACCCCGATGCCGCCGCGCAAGCCGCTAACGAAAATCAAATGTAAAGCCAAATCAAAGATTAAGCGTCACTCGTCGTTGCCCGATGCGGAATCGGGCTTGAATCTGGCGCCAACTGGCAGCAGCAGCAGCAGCAGCGCCAAGGGTAAAAAACAATTGAAGCCTGATTCATCGAACAACTCTAGTGATTCCGAATCCAAGACAAAGTCCAGCAGCGACAACTCATCATCGTCATCGGAGGCAACAACATCAGGCGCATCCAGTTCCAGTGCCTCGTCATCATCGACAACATCCTCAACATCATCGGCATCAACATCATCATCGTCTAAGAGTTCAGCAACAGCAACAACAACAACGACAACAACAACAACATCGAAGGGTCGCAAGGAACGTCGTCCGGCCAATGGCAAAACCACAATGACAACAATGGCTAAAATAGCCAGCCACAATTCTGGAGGCGCCTCAACGTCTTCGGCCTCACTATTGGCCGCCCTCAAGAAGCCAAAGTTGCAGACGCGCAGCAGCTCTGGCCCGTTAAGCAAACAGTACAAGGATCCAAGTACAAGCGATTAACCTAAACGCTCCACCCCCCCTTACCTTTTCCCTTCCTTTTGCCGCACTTCTTACTCCCTTTTCCCTTACTTTTGCCGCACTGCTCCCCTTACCTTTTCCCTTCCTTTTGCCGCGCTTCTTACTCCCTTTTGTACTGCCCCGCGACTACCGATTGCATTAGCAATTCCCAATTCTTAATTTTAACTCAATTTGTGCCTATGTCGCGTTGACCTCCGCCTCAACCTCACATAGCAACGCCACGCCCATTGAATTACCCCGTCCTCATCTCCTTCTCGTTCTCATTTCCATCTCGTCTCATCTCGTCTCATCTCGTCTCGTCTTGTCTCGTCTCCTATGGCAGATGGGGCACAGCAGCTGCTCTGCTGCCACGTCGAAAGTTGTGCTAATGCCAAAATTAATTAGAAATGAAATAAAATCAAAAAAAAATAAACTAAAAAGATTCGATTCCTCAATAGACAGTGCGAGATTGCCATTGGGATGATCACGTAAAGACGTAAAGCAGCGACATCCCGTCAAGCCCTTAACCCCTTTTCACCGTCAATCGACATTAAAACATAAATAGATAAGGATAATAACAAATATTTCAATTGAAAAAGAACAAGATTGAGACAAGAATGGTTCCTGCATCGTAAACAAACCATAGAAGTAAATATAAAAAAATATGTATAACAAAAGTTAAAAATAAATAGATAAAGGAAATAAAAATAAAAATCAACAAGATGAAGACAAGGTTAAATTCAACGATGTTCAAAATCTATAAACTACTATATAAATAATTATAGACGAGCATTTTTCAAACATAGCTACAGATGAAGCTTACTTAAAAAAGAATTAATTAAAAAAAGTTTTAAATTAAAAATAAAGACAAAGATAAAGATAACAAAAATGGAGAAAAATGAAAATAAAAAAGATAAAAGATAAAGATACCAGGAAGACTAATGCAAGATAAGGACACAGAAATTGACGCGTTCAACAATGAAATTTAGGAAACTGTAGGTTACAATAAAAACGAACTTAAAAAAGGAAAAAAATAATGATATTGTATATTCAAGACGATGAAAGAAATGAAAAAGAAAATTCCAAAAGGCTTAACTTTGAAATACATAAGCATGATCAAAGTATAGAAGTATAGAAGATACAAGTGAAGAGTTAAAGATTGATGAAGATGTAAACAAAAAAAAAGATACAAATCAACAAGATACAGATACAAATCATGACTTTGCATGTGCTTCCAATGTTACCAAATTCACGCGCTCTCGATTCTACGTTTTTCCCCCTCTTTTTCAAGTGTTTCAATTCTTTTCTCCTGCCGTTCTCTTACACTTTCTCTATCGTTCACTCTCACGTTTTCTTTCTCTCTCTCTATATCTCTATCTCTCTGATCTCTGATCTCTTAATGCTGGGAAAAACGATCTGTTCCTGCCTTGTTCAGGCATGAAACAATTGATCGGCAAATTGAATGATTTGTGGCCCGAACATAGCGTCGCATTGTCCATTCCAAAGGAGGTCGATAGGAGCAAGGAGAAACTAGAGGGCGCCTGGGAGACAACAGGTATTAACACCTGCTGGGGCATTGCAATTTATTTATTTAATTTGTAGTTTTTAATATACAAGTGTGTGCAGCTTTACTCCAGTTACGAGTATCAAAGTTCATAAATCTCAACTTGATGCTCTATTAATATTTGTATATTTGTTTCGAAAACTTTTCCAGGTCGTGATGGTTCCAAAATTACAACAGTCGTTGCAACGCCCGGCCAAGGCACCGATCGGGTTCAAGAAGTTTCCTATACAGATACAAAAGTCATCGGCAATGGCAGCTTTGGTGTCGTCTTTCAGGCGAAACTCTGCGATACCGGCGAATTGGTTGCAATCAAAAAAGTTTTACAAGACAGACGATTTAAGGTAAGTACCTGTTTGCTCGGATAGAATATACATACATATAAATAACTTGCAACTTTTCTTTACAGAATCGTGAATTGCAAATAATGCGCAGATTGGAGCATTGTAATATTGTAAAACTTTTATACTTTTTCTATTCGAGTGGTGAAAAGGTAGGAGAAATATTATTAACTCTATTACGTATGTATGTAGCAGATCTTTTTCAAGATCTCTATACGATCTATATAAATATACATATTACATATGTAGAAGATCTTTTAATTAAAGATCTCTATACAATCTATAGGCGATTTTATACGATCCCTAGGCGATTTGTTTTATTCGATCTATAGGCGATTTTTAAACGATCTCGATAATGATCTATATGCGATCACTTTACGATCTATAAACAATCCTTTGAATTATAAATAAATATATTTATTTTTGTCACGATATAAAGGCAATCTGTATAGGATCTCTACAGAATTATTAGATGAACTCTTGGTGGCTTAAACAAAATCTGTAGGCGATCTCTAGATCTGTAAACGATTTCCAAAAAAAATAGATCTCTAAGAGATTTTTTAACGATTTCTTAAATATTCTGTAAGATCTACTAACTCAATACGATTTCGATATGATCGCTGAATAATCTCTATACGATCCCGATACATTCTATAGGCAATATCCATACGATCAGATTTCTACGATCAGAATTCCCAGCTAAAGTTGCACTTAAGAATAAAATGTTGAATGACAATTTTCAATTGTGTTTTGCTTACCTATATTATTATAATTATGATTGTTGTTTTATATTATGTATTATGATTATTATTATATATTGTTTTACATAGTTGGCCGAGTTTCCCATCGATTTGGGCATTTTAGCCGCTGTGCTCAAGCCGCAGGTATCAAAAAAATTACAAAGCGAGAGAGAGAGAGAGAGAGCGATATAAGATTATTACTATACCTTTCTCACTCTCTCTCTCTTTTGCTAAAACTCTCAACTTTCGCACATTACGCTCGCTCTCTCATGCGTTTATCGCTCTCTCGCTCTTTCTTTCTAACTGTCTCTTCTACTCTATACATCAATATATATATATTTATATATAAATATTTCTTCTCTCTCTATATCCGTTACTTTGCAATGTGGCGACAAGTATAAGAATCAGCATGCTAGCAAGAAGAAGAAGAGAACAAGGCCAATGCGTGTGCATGCTTTAATTCTATTCTATTGTTTTTTTTTTTTTGTTTTTTTTTGGCACCACGCCCAACCAATATTTTGAACTCCCCTTCTCAAAAGCCAAACAAATATCCAAATATGCATTACCCTCCACAAAAACTTCATTTTGGCTAGCTGGCTAGTTAAGAACTTAATGGAAGTAAAGCTGATCGTTATCGTTATCTATCGTAATCGTCATCGTTGATCGCGCATGCCAAAAGCAAAACATAAAAACAAAATAAGATTAAAAAAGAAAATATAAGAATATTCCCGCATTTGCCGTTTGGAGCTCGCCTGATCTCTCATCATAAAAATCAAGATATACACAGCTTATTTATGGGTCTATTAATAAATATAAAAATAAATAATATTAATAATATTTATTTCTTTTTCCATTTTTTAGCGTGATGAAGTATTTTTGAATTTAGTCCTCGAATATATACCAGAAACTGTATACAAAGTGGCACGTCAATATGCCAAAACCAAGCAAACGATACCAATCAACTTTATACGGGTGAGTTGAAATCGAAACTTGTATTGAAATACGTTTATAACAACCGTGGACAGCCAATAGCTCAATATGTTGGCATCACAATGTCGCCTTCTTTATCGTCGACGAGAAGAAAGCAACGTCGTGATCTTTCAATGCAGCTGAGAAATAATTTAAGAACTTAGAAAAAATATATAAAGACTTAAGCACCGGTCAGACGAACGCTTTTTCACCAAGAATTTTTCACCGTCTCAACAATTTTGCCATTCACACTATTCGCATTGGTGTTCACACCAAAATTCCATTGGTTTTTGTTTCTTACAAAAACTGGTCACACTCAACACAATTTTATATTTTGCCTTCTTTGTTTTTGCCGAAAAGCAAAAGCAAAAATAAAACCATTATACCCTTTTTAAACATTTTCAATGGGCACAGGGTATAAATAGCAACAACAAATTTAATTTGTACGTGTTCATTTTAATGGTGATCGTCGATTTTTCACCGATGCTTTAAAATTTCGTATGTTCCCGTGTCGAAGAAAAAGTAATCGTCTGTATTTAGCTTTTGGCCACCGCTGTTGTCAAATTTGACCGTTCACCTTTTAGTATAGAAAATACGTCGAATAATAATAAACCGAATGTATGTTTTTCCTTATTTATTTATTTATAGCTCTACATGTATCAATTGTTCAGAAGCTTGGCCTACATCCACTCGCTGGGCATTTGCCATCGTGATATCAAGCCGCAGAATCTGCTGCTCGACCCGGATACGGCCGTACTCAAGTTGTGTGACTTTGGTAGTGCCAAGCAGTTGTTACACGGCGAGCCGAATGTCTCGTATATCTGCTCCCGATATTATCGGGCACCCGAGCTCATATTTGGCGCCATCAACTATACAACTAAAATTGGTAAATTAACAAAAATATAATTTAAGAAGATTTTAAAAGAAATAAGCTAACAGTGTCTCTCTTTCTCTCTTGGTATTATTAGATGTATGGAGCGCCGGTTGTGTGCTTGCCGAACTGCTGCTGGGACAGCCAATATTTCCGGGTGATTCGGGTGTCGATCAGCTGGTCGAAGTTATCAAAGTTTTGGGCACACCGACAAGAGAACAAATACGCGAAATGAATCCAAACTATACGGAATTCAAATTTCCACAGATTAAGAGTCATCCATGGCAGAAAGTAAGTTTTCGTGGATTATGTAATTCTCCTCCACTTAACCCATTTACCAGAAAAACAGAGGCGTCACCACAACATTCTCCTGTCGATATTCTCAACGATTCGCTCTCTCTCTCTCTCTCATGTCACTTAGATTGAAAGTCGTCCTTTTTGTCACTAACTGTTCGAATGTCGTATAACAATTATTTTTTGCTTATAGTCTCGTTCTCACTTACCTCTCTCTCGTTCGCTATCTCTATTTCTCACTCTTAATCGTGTGTCTATTTTCAAATCGTAATTGAAGTGTACATAACAATTCGTTGCAGTCACTACTCGAACGCACTCAATTTCCAAACGCCCTAAACCAGAAACAACAATTGAGAGTAAGCCGAAATGAAACCAAAAAAAAATGAAGACCAATAAGAAACAAAATTTCATTCAAATTTGCTTTTCCAAAAACAAAAAAAAATAAACGCTTTAATGCTGTTTGCGGCAAATGCTTAACAACTACATGTGCATATCTGTATAACAGTTGTATAACAGTCGTATACCAGTTGTATAACAGTTGTATAACAGCTGTATTGCAGTTGTATAACAGTCGTATAACAGTTGTTATACAACGTTAACAATGCTGTCCGATCGCTTTATCGATTATAAAGAGTCACCCTTCCGCTGTATGCCACTCTTACTGACTGTATAACAGTTAAGCTACGCATTTTACAAGTGTTATATAAACATGTAACACTATGCAACATAATGCATCATCGTAGCCATCTAATTCAACAGTATAACTTTCACAAAATATTCAAAGTGTCTGTTGTATAACAAAGAAAATTTGTTGTATAACAGTTTAGACACATAGCTTCATGTCCTTTCACTCAGCCAAGCTTCAGCTTTAAATTCATGAGCTTAGAGAAAAAAAAAAACAAAATAAAAACACGCCGCACGCGCTCCAATCTGTAAAAGTGTTATACATTGTTAAAATGTTGATTGATTTAATTTGATTGAATTGAAATTGAAATTGAAATTGAATTTGAATTGATTTGCTTTGACTGGACTTGATTGTTGTTTTCCTATGTTTTCCAATTAAATCTTCGTCTTGTCCCGCGCCTTGTTGTCTCCCGTCTCTGCTCCAGCAAACTTTGCTGTAAATAAGAATGCTTCAACAAAATATATTCTTGTATATAGATCTTTATATTTATATACATGTATATATTGATATCGTGTGTGTCCTTTGCTACCTTTCCACAACAAAATGGTCGACGCTGATGCTGCTGTTATATGAAATTGAATGCTGGAAACTAATGCTCCTTTTTTGATTTGTGTTGTATAACAGGTTTTCCGCATACGCACTCCGACAGAAGCTATCAACTTGGTGTCCCAGCTGCTAGAGTACACGCCCAGCGCACGTATAACACCGCTCAAGGCCTGTGCACATCCGTTCTTCGATGAGCTGCGCATGGAGGGCAATCACACCTTGCCCAATGGTCGCGAGATGCCGCCACTTTTCAACTTCACAGAGCATGGTAAGTAACACCAACACCAACGCCAACACAAACACAAACACCATCCATCAACACCACGGCCTGTAAAACAATCAACACTAAATCGTTAGCTTACTTCGATAAATTCGATAGACGCTGGAAATTCATACCACACACAGTGATGGACAAAATAATAGAAGCGAAAGTCATTTTGACATTTCAAACTAATTTTGAATAATCCCGTTGTTTTGTTAAATTTTAAAAAATTGCTTAATTGGTATTAAGCTAAAATTATGAAACTAAATTTGGATAACAAATTTTATTTTCAATTTTTGGTTCCATCACCGTTAATCAAAGTATGCAGTGGGTTTTACAATGTTAGATTTGCATATATTTCAATGCGGAACGCGAGTATAGAGAAAACTCAATTTTCGCGATAGCGACTTTCAAGTACTTTAGCTCGATATTTTTTTTTTAACGAACTATCGATATTTTTTGAGGATATATTGACAATTTGAAACAATTTGATTTAAAACCTGATTCATTATTTAGATTGACATAAAGGCATTTAACATTACTAATCAATTGTTTTACAAGACTAAAATTTTCCAAAAAAAAAAAAAAAAAAAAAAAAAATCTTTCTAATGTCAATCAATTTTGTACTGATTATTTTCGCAGAGCTCTCGATACAGCCTAGCTTAGTGCCACAGTTGTTGCCAAAGCATCTGCAGAATGCAGCGGTGCGCGCCTCAGCTGGCGGTGGTGGCACAGCAACTGCCGCAGCCAGTGGCTCCACCAGCGTCTCCTCAACCGGCAGCGGTGCGTCGGCGGATGGTGTCGCACAGTCACAGCAGCAACAGGCGCCAACATCAGCAGCAGCAGCAGCAGCAGCAGCAGGTACAACATCAGCAGCAGCTGGCGTCGGTGGGGCAGCAGCAGCAACAGCAGCTGGTGGCGTGCAACAACAGCAACAGCAGCAGGGCAACAACAGTAGCAGCAGCAACAGCGGCACTGCAACTGCCGCGCCAAATGCCGCTGCAACGGCTCCAAATACGCAGCTATCAAATGCGGCCGCAACTGGCGCCGGCGGTGGCGGTGGTGGTGTTGCGGCAGCTGCCACAGCAGCCGGCGCGATTGCCACAAGCAACGCTGGTGGCACCAACATAACTGGTGAGTAAACCAATCTCTCTCTCTCTCTCTCACACACACTCCCTCTCACTCTCTGCGAGTCCAGAACAGTTGCCCCCTCAATGCACAGTGAAAAAAACCGCTGGATTTGCCTAAATTAATTGATAACCTTAAAAGTTGCGTCTGTAAATTGTAAAATTTTTTTATTTTTTTTTTTTAATATTTTTAAGTCATAAAAAATAAATATGTTATGGATTTTTGAATATCATATTTAATTTTTGTGTGCATAATAATGATATACAAAATTAAATTAATAAATAAATTATATAATTTGTTTTAGTTTACAAAACATTTTTTCATTTTGACTCACAATCACGTGATGTAAATGCAAATTATGGATCGAGTTTTAAATCAATATGTTAAAATAGTCAATACAAATATCGAGTCAAAAAAAAGTGATCGACAATCACTTGCGCAAAAATCGAGTTGTCGACATTTCGTTATATTTTTAGATCACTTTTTAATATAAACAAATCCAGCGGTTTTGTCCACTGTGCCACGTCAAGACACTTGACTCTTTCTGTTTCTTTCTTTCTCTCTCTCTCTCTGTCTCTCTCTGTCTCTGACTCTCTCAATTGGTTGCATGCTTCTTTATTTAGTTGCGACCCACTCAAAAAACTTGCCAAAGTCCAAACGCAAACACCACACGCAATCAGCTCAAGCTCAAGCACAAATTCAAGACCAAGTCCAATATCAAAATCAAGATCAAGCTCAAGATCAAATCCAAAATCAAGTTCAAATACAAGCGACAGTTATTGAATCCACACGCCAAAAACTGAATTTGAACTCGAATGCGATGCGGGGCAATAACACGCAACTTGCAGCACGCAACTAGCTGAATTTGTTGCTGGAAAGTGGCACATCTTTCATGATGAAATATACACACAGTACACTCAGATTCATATAATTGAATCAATCAATCAAATAATCGTACATTTGTTTATTCAAATAAATGAGTTATTCACTTGGCTTGGAATTGATGAATTTATTCACTTGTTTTGTTTTGATTTTTATCGTGCCGTGTTTGTCGCTAAGGGTCGCGGCTCCTTCCTTTTCTGCTCCTCCTCCTCTACTCTCAAATTGTATATTATGTCTTCTTCTTTATGGTGTTCATTCGGTTATCTTCTCTTTGTGTTGTTCTTACTTCATTTTGTTATTGTTGCTATATTAAACTTGCAGTTCAAAGGTAATTTCAATATCTATCTATAAGATCTTTATCAAGCATAGCGGTGGGCCGGAAAGAGCAATTGCTGCTCTCAGAGCCACGGCGTGCCCACCGCTCATAGGAGAAGCAGTTGTATAATTTAAAGATCCTGTGAGCAAGCTTCAAAAATACTGATCAAAAGTAAATAAATAATATTATCTATCCACTATACTTAATCTTAGTCCGTTGCTGATTTCACATATATCCTTACTGCCATTAAATGAAAGCTAAGATAAAGTAACATTATTTTTGCAAATAATGTCCGTACAAGTTTATAGATGTAGTATTTTGAAATGCCATGACTTTAACATGATGCTTTCACAGAAATAAGAGGTTAGTGTTGGGCAAAACTTGTCTTTCAAGTATTTCAAATATACAACAGAAAATAAATGTGTTTAGGGACCAAGAAACTGCAAGTTTATTTAAGAAACTTCGGTCTTCCGAGGATGATTTTTTTTTCATTTGCATTAGCATGTGCCATTTCAAAAAGCTAAATAAATATAATTGATCTATATAATATATTATGTATGTATATAGAGCTAAGTCCAGTCTCTCCCTGTGCCTCAATTCCTCTATATATGTATATTTATAATATCGTATATAATAAATATATCCGTATATATATCCGTTGAATGGAATTATTGTATATAATAAATATAACTTGTATCATTTGCTAGCTTGATATTTTTAACTTGATTTTATAGTTTTATATTTTGATTTTTGTAAATTGAATTGAATTTAATTTATTTTTTTTCTTTTTCGTTTCTTTTTGTTTTATTTACAGATTCATAGGGGCAATAGTAACATATTTATACATATATATATATATATATGCATATAATATACATCTATATTTATATATATATATACTAATAAATATATATAAAATAAATCAACAAACAACACACCTATACACACACACAAACATCCTGAGAGAATGGCGTATACAATAATAAACAAAAGAAGAGAAAACATAACAAAAAATGGGAAATGCAAAATAAAAGCAAAAACAAAAACTACAACTGGCAAAAATTAAATATTACTATATATATACATTGATATATACACACCACACTCACACCACACGCACACACACACACACACACACACACACAATATAATTAATTAATTTCAAGCAATTTGCAGCAAATTCATTCAAATCAAAAAAAAAGAGTAAAAATATGAAATGAAATGCGTATAAAATAGCAAATAAAAAATACATATATGTAAAACTCATGCATAAAACAAAACACAATCAGAAGAATAACTGCAAATCATATAAAAAGATAAAGAGAAACAAAACAAAACACGAAAAGCAACAAATGTAATTCAAAATTTTACATAGATACAAATTAAATTTATTTTAAAACTAAAATAAAAGAACTAATAATAACTGTAATAGTAATGTCATTGCTAATGCCAATAATGGCTTGTTTTTATTATTATTATTATTATAATTATCTTTTTTTTTTTAATTAATAAATAAAGAAACTAAAATTAAAACAAAACTGAATAGTGGCAGCTTTCGCTGTGGAATTGTAACACCCCCTCCCCCACCCTCTTCTGCCCCTGATAAACTAAACAAAATACACACACACATAATCACACCAATATATAGTTAAACAAAAGTCATTGCATAACAATTTCCCTATTTTTTATTTATTATTATTATTTTTTAATACGATATGTGTAGTGAAAAGCAACATGGCGGTATTCAGCGGCTAATTTGAATCAGTAATTAATTACTAAAACTATCAGTTTCATACATGCGTAAAAAAAACGATATTTATCGTTTCAAGAATTTCTTTTTTTTCTTTCATTTTCCCTGCTTATTGATATCTTTTTTATTTTCTAAAGGATGCAAAGCGTAGTAATCGGTGTCATGATTTCTGATCAAAGTTAATCTCTGAGTGCCCCCATAAATAATAATAATTAAAAAAAAAACAGTAATATCAAAACTTGATTCACTTTGTTGATCCTTAATAATAATAATAATAACGATGATTATGATGACGATTGAAAAGTGAGCAAATATTCGTTCGATTACTTAACATCGATAAAAAGTGTAACCGCAATTGCATAAAAATATATTTATCACATAAGAAATGGAAGAAGATGAAGATGAAGATGAAGATGGCTGCATCAAAATTAACAACAACTTACATAATGTTAATGCTATGTTAAAATTAAAGTTAATTCAATGGAAAGAAAGAAACAAAACTGCAACAACAAATTATGCAAATATACTAATGTTTTGCGGTATAAATATATATCTAAACCTAATTAATTAATGCATTCATTAATTAATTATAATTGATTATGACTATATAAATAAAGATATACATATATATATATAAATTTTTTTTTTTGTAAAACGCATTATATACATACATACATACATATTAAATAAATAAATTATTTTTATTAAATAATAATTATTATTTTGTAATAAATAAAAGCAGCGTACATTGAGTGAAGCAACAACAAAAGAAAACAACAAAAATGAAAGCAAAAATACAACAACTCCACACATAATAAATTAAATATACAATAATTAATTGTATGTATATTAAATATAGTGAATTACTTAAAAAAAAACAACACAAAAAAAAAGAAAACATTAAACAAAAACAAAAACAACAAATATACAAAACAACATTAATAACAATTTTTGATGTAAACACTTAATTTTTTTTTTTAAATAAAATTATGTATTAGGTTGTAAACAGAAGAGAGAAAAAGAACGGTTAGATACCGTTAGCTATTGTATGCTCTATATACAGACACATAGATAAAATGGCACATGCATACAAATACATATGTGTGTGTGTGCGTATTGTATGAATGTATTCGTCGTATCGCTGGTTTAGTTGCAATATGTAGATAAAAATACATAAAAACGAGATAAATATTATACATATAAAATATACTAAAACATATACATACATAGCCTACATGTATTTGTGTATAATCAAAGTTTTCAAATCCGAAGCAGCAGCACATAACGCAGACGGCAAATGAGTTTGTTAAATGAGCGATCTGGTTCCGATTATCGATTATCGATATCGGTTATCGATTTCGATACCGATTCCAAAATGAATTCGCTTCATTTGCTTAAACAATTTGCAAATTGCATAACATAATTAATAACAAATATGTAATTGTAAAAACAAAAACAAAACGTATATATTTATTTATATAGTTTATTATAAAGCACTTTAAACTAAATTTTATGCTAATTAAATACATAATATAAACAATTAAAAACACAAGCAACAATTAAAACAACTTTTTTCCTAGTAATTTAGGCACACACATACACACACACGCACACACCCATACAAAACAAATTGGACAAGACGAAGAAGAATCAGAAGTATAGAGCAAAAATGTAGAAAAACGTATGCCTTGTGGAAAGGGGCAATAACATTAATTTTAATACAATAACAAATAACAACAGCTAACAGCTCCAACACACACACACACACACACACACACACACACATACATACGACATACTCCATACATGCACATACGCCGTTATGTATACAAATTACCAATTGTAACGCTAATAAGAATAATATTGATAATAATAATAATAATCATGATGACAAGTACATAGACAAAAGGAAAAGCTGTTGATAAAGATAATATGAAAATGAATGAAATGAACATGGAGAACACACACTGAGCAAAATTACAAAATCGAAAAACACAAAACAAAGATATGCTGAAAAACAAAAATAAAAAATAATAAAAATAAAAACAATAAAAAAAAACAAACAAAGAAAAAGCATTTAAACGAATTCACATTTTTTTGCCTTATTTCATTTGTACATTTTGTGTTCTTGTTGTTGCTAGCGGGGTTGGGGGGATGCAACCTTCAGAGGAGAATCTTCTGTTGTTGCTTTTAACGTAAATACGTATAAATGTTGTTGTATCTGCTCCTCTCTCCATTGCCATGTATGGTTCTCAATATTTGCATGCTCTCGTGAACTTGTTGCGCGCTAGCTCGCTCTTCACTCTCTCTCTCTCTCTCTGTCTGTATTTCTCTGTTTCTGTTAACATATTTCTATTAATTCATTTGTATGTGATGTTTGCAAATGTTAACAACAGCAGCGAACAGTGTTGCAGCAGCAACAACAACAACAACTCTACTTTCTTCTTTTTCTTTACACTAACATTTGCAGGCTCGCAGTCGAACAGCGCCTTGAACAGCAGCGCCAGCGCCAACGTCAGCGGCAATGGTGATGGTGAAGCCAGTGCTGAAATTGATGAGGGCGGTGGCAGCGGTGGTGCCAATGGCGGTGGCAACGGCAGCGGTGACAATGGCGCAGCGGCAGAGGCCGAACAGGCGGCAGCGGCAGCGTCAGCCAGCGCATCGGGTTAGCGCAATGGCGGCGCTCTGTTAATGTAAATGTTGTTTGCAGCATACTGTTATTAACATTTTTTTCACTCGCCCTCATGCAAAAACGGGGTTTAAGTAAATTTAACAGCAACCAATTTACAAAATCACACATACACACACACACCCACACACATGCATAAAATAGCTAACAAATGGTAATGCAAAGAGAGTGGATCGTAAGGAAATTCAACAAAAAAACAACAGTTTTCACAGTAATTAATCAAACAAGCGCAGAAATTGATTTACAGCTCACACACATGCACATGTGCTCACCTACACTTGCATGCAAGTTGTGATCTGTGAAAGTTTAACCTATCCTAAAAGCTTTTTTTTTGCCGTCAACGTTGCATACCTAAGAGATCACACATACGAGTAAGTGTGTGTGTGTGTGTGTGTGTGTGTGTTTGTGTGAGCAAGAGAATGACTAGCATGTATGTATGTGTGTATGGATATTGATGCTTGTACATTGGGCGCAAGGCAAATATTAAGCGTAACATATTTGTCAAAGTAACAAAACGAAAACAAAAACAAAAACCTAAAAAAAAATATAAAAAAAATAAAGGAAATCTAAGGAAAATACAAAGCAAAGCAAATGCCTAAATTATGCATTAATAATAAATATTATTATTAATTCAAAATCAGATAATACAACTATATATATACATATATAATAACAGACACACACACAACATACAAATTGTTGAACAAAAATATTAATAAATTAAATAACAACAACTAAATGCATTATAGTAAAAAACAACAACAACAGCAGCAATTTGCAAAACGTAATAAATCAGAGGCAAATCAAGAAAAAAAATAAATTTAGTGAAATAAATCAAAATTGTTTGTCCCATTTAAAGTAAACACATACATAAACAACATTTACATACATATATGTAGATAACCGCAACAGCAATAATGTTATGTTGTTGTAGTTAAGTAATAACATGCCGTCATTAACAGCAACAGAAAGAACAACTTTGATCGTTCTCACAATGTATGCAAAAAATGTTAAAATCAAGGGTATCAGAAAATTAATAAAAATAAATTGCAAGTTTTCCCATATGCAGAGCTAAATATATACAATATAATACATAAATTATTGATATATAATCTCCATACCAATTTCGTACTTGCAAAACTATCAACGGACAGAACTCATTCAAAATTCCACATTCTCTTCAATGTTAACCGAAAAAGTAGGCTACACTTTTTTATACTTGTATTGCAGCAAATGTGGAGTTTGGAATGGGAACTGCTGGCATTATCCAGATCCATAACCAAATACTAAAACCAGTTACAGATACAGACATCCTCCATATCCCCCTATATAACTAAGTATTTAGTACCGTTCTGCAGTCCAAGTTAAGCATATATTAATACGATTATAATGACAAATCCAATAAGAGAAAATATATGGAAAAACCAGAAATTTACTCAGTGCTGTTCTGAGTTTCGCAAGCACCGCAGTTTGATCGATTTCTACAACTTTCTTTCTATTCATTTTTGGCGTAATTCAGTAGTGTGTATGTATGTTGACGCCAGAAAGTATGCTATACATTTGATGGGTGAAAATGTGGCGAATGTGAAACTCGGAACAGGGCTGAATAGAAAACGCTTTTAGCGCGCGACGCCACCCATTAAAATATAAATAATAAATTTAAATTTAAATTTAAATTTAAAATTAACAAGAACTAAAGCAAAATGAAAATCAAGAAAAATAAACAAAAAGAAAGGAAGAAAGAATTCTCAAATGGTAACCATGATTATTACGCATTAATTGTAAAGTAATCGTAAACGTTTAGCTGCAATTGAAAATTTAAATTAATTTTAAAATTTATAATACAAATTAATTAAATAAAATAAATGAAAATCAAACAATACACACACACACACACACACACACACACAGATGGCACGAGGCAAAATCCATATGCTCTTGAATAAGTACATAAACACAGATAAACACATACCTAAATAGATGTATTCCAGATGGGTCGCTTCGGACCATTACACAACACTGTTTTTTGCCTGCCACAAGAAGAGATCAAAGCAATTGCATCATCTATATATGTATCTAACTAGCATGTAATATCTCAGAGCCTGCCTATAGAAGATTCCCCCCTATAGAAGAGTCCCCCTATAGAAGATTCCTCTTCCTCCAATTAAATATCCCCACCCCTCCCCCCTCCAATCAACTACCCGCATTCATTTAGCAAATGTTTCCACGTCGCTTAAGCAAAACTGTGTAATAAACTAAACTATATTTGTATATGTATATGTATTCCTAGATTCCATTATGTCTTATATTATATTTCCAATATTTTTTTTTCTAAACTTAGAGAACCAAAAGAAAGTTTAAGAAAATGAAGAATATGATGAAACTTTTTGAAGGTTTTGTAGTAGAATCCAAGCAAAAATATTTATTATAATTTCTGAATAAAAAAAAGTAAACTAAAAAAAAAACAACAAAAAAATAACAGATAAAAATTATAAATAAAAATAAAAAAAATCTCCAAAACATTTTAGAGAATAATGTATGAAATAACTACAACAACAAATTATATATAAAATAATCTACTCACACACACCCACACACACACACACATACAGTAAAAACTCACTTTAATTTATATTTATAAATTCGAAAAAGATTCCCAAAAATTCCCTTCCCCAATCAAAAAAAAAGAACACAAATCTAAGAAGGAAGCAAGAAACATTAAAATGAAAAAAAAATTAAGTAATGAAAGATAAGGCAACAGCAGAAAGAAGAAGAAAAATATGAAAAAAATCAACTATAAGAATATATAGTATAAATAAAAACCAAAACAATTTTCGGCGTTTCGCTTAACAGAAATATGAAAACTTACATTAAAAGACAACAACAACAACACAACTAACTAAACAAAATGCAAAACCAAAATCCAACAACAACCCGAAAAACCAAACAACAACAACATGAGAAACATAAAAACGGAACATTAATTAAAGAGAAAAAAGAAAACAATAAAAATTACAAACAAAAATATTATAATTATGTGTTTTACTTAAATAAATTGGGTAAGGGCAAAGGAAACCATTGAGTTTGATCTATTTCAATCAGCGCTGGGCACGCAGTGGCTCTAGGAGCAGCTGATGCTCTTCTCGTTATTTTTCTGAGAACGACGCCGCTTTGTTGTAAATATTGTTGTACTGCTCCCGTATTAAGACTTTGTGGCCACCGCTGATTCAAATATAAGATCCATCCCAGCTGAATTAAACTCTTCCTGCTTTAGCTGGAATTGCAGGTACTCCTATTCAGCATCAAGTGTATTTCCCCAAGGTAAGACAGTCCCCTGATAGCAGCATTCGACTTTTTCATTCTACTTCTATCTACTTCTAACTTTTCTCGTTTATTTAGACAATCAAGCGTGACAAGATCAATGTCACGCTTTGCAGGGCCACCTTTAGAGTGCTCCCGATGAGCTGAATTGTAGCTAAATGTTTATAAAATTTTAAGATGCTGGAAATTGCAAAGACTCTCAGACTAGCAAGAAAAGAAATGAAAGTAAATTAGTAGGCAAAAATTCAAAATTAACGATCGTTTAAAGTGGAGCCAAAATACTCAGAGCTTCTGAGCGCAAGCAATTTGTATGTCGCTCAGATGAAATGTTCACTTACTGCTGATTTCTGTTCGCCTGGTATTTTTGCAGGTTTTCAGGTTGCAGCGAGCTGTTAAATACATACAAACATACATACATACATATATACATACATACATACATACATACATACATACATACATACATACATACATACATACACACTTACATGCATACATAAACCAATCTGTAATGCCAAGAAAAGCCAAAATACCCGGTAAATTACCAGGCGAACAGAAATGAGCAGAAAGCAACCAAATTTAAAATTTTTTAAAATATGTGACCTTGACTTTCTCTCTCTCCTGAATAAAATATCTGTTCGCCTGGTGTTTTTGCGTGCTTTTCGGTTGCAGCGAGCTGTTAAATACATACGAACATACATACACACAAATGTACATACATACATACAAACATACATACTTACTTACATACATACATACATACATATATACATACAATCATACATACATACATACATATATACATACATTCATACATACATGCATACATACATTAATACATACATACAATCATACATACATACATACATACATAAATACATACATACATACATATATACATACAATCATACATGCATTCATACATACATTAATACATGCATACATATCATACATACATACAATCATACATACATACAATACATACATACATACAATCATACATACATACCTAAAGTGCAGACACAAAAAAGTCGAAAATAACAGCTAAAATACCAGGCGAACAGAAATGAGCAGAAAGCAACCAAATTTGAATTGTAATTCATCTGAAAATTGAGTCGAAGTTTGAACTTGAGTTGAATTCTTGGGCGTTTCTTTGAGCGCCAGGTAAAATTCAAATATTTTGCTGTGTCGACCTACTGAAAATTCTGTTTGCCTGGTATTTAGACCTGAAATTTCATTCAAGCGCGCCATCTGAAAAAAAGTCATTTCAGTAAAACAAAAAGAAACATCATTTAATTTCAGATTTTGAGTTTTTTATTCTTAAATCCTAGCGTTAGGAATAACATTGACATATAATTTCCATGGCTATCTTCTGATAATATTTAGTATATGGGGAATGTGCAATATTTGATTGTAATAGATTAAATGATCGCCGTTTTGGAGGGGAAGTCCCTGCGTCAAGTTTCTGACGGTTATGCATCGTGTCCATCGGCTACGGGTTATCAAGCCCGGAAACATTCGCTGTGGAGCAAAAAAACAGGAGCGGTATTTAATGCTCATCATGAAAAAGCCCTTATTATAATAGAAAAACATGCGTAACATTTTGTTAATATATCGAAAGACACTAAGACTTTTGGCAACTCACCTGGTTCATGAGATTCGGTGAAAGGAGGAAGTGGGCGGGGGGATTGTAGCCGATGGGGTCGTTGGAGCCTTTTAATCAGGTTTTATTTGAATTATTCCTCTTAAAAATAAAAGAAATATAAATTCTGCTAATAATTATTATTATATCGAAAAAATCGAAATCTAGTAACGAATACATTTTGATATCCAATTTTGTGACTAACGATATTAAGCTTTATTTATAATTAATTCAAAAACAAAGTTTGTCATTAGGCACTGTCCAAAAAAAAAGTATTTAATAGGTACTAAGAATTGGGTCTTATTTTTATTGACTCAAGTTATCGATTTTTTGTATCGATTTCTTTTTCAAAAGATCAAATTTCTAAACCTCAAAATTTTGGGATTTAGTCAACTTCTTATGCCGTAATTAACTGAACATCATTCTGCACGAAAATCGATTAAATGAACTCGATTGAAGTACAAATAAAAGCAAATAATCGAGTTAAAGTAATCGAAAGTCGACTTGTCGATTTATCAATGTACTTTTACAACACTGGATTTGATGAATTGAAAAGAATTGTTGTAGTTTTCTTGGGTTTTACTTTAAATTTCGAATTTAAATAAATGTGTAACTAATTCTAAGTAATTGGAGGGGGGGGGGAGGAATCCTTATGAGTCCTTGTCAAGTAAACGATTGTGTGCTCAGGTCCTGCGTCGCTTGCTTTGAATGGGACTCGATCCGCCAGCAGCTGCTGTGGCATCCGCATTTCTGTGGCGTCTCTTGCTGCCGCTGCGGGTGCTTGCCACCGACTTGTGCCCCTGCATGCCGCCGGCCGGGGGAAGGGAGCTGGGCAGTGGGAGTGGGAGTGGCAGTGGCAGAGGCAGAGGCAGAGGCAGAGTTGCCACCGTCTGCGGCGTCTCCTCGTAGCTGGCCACGTGACTCGCTTCGGTTTTGATGTGAGCACTCGCTGGCGGGGCAATCATCAGTAAATCATTGCCACGCTGCTGCTGACTGTTGTTGTCCCTGTCCAGGCGCTCGCACTTGATGTGATGCAGTGCATCCGTCGCATGTCCATTGGCCAGGCCGTTGTCATTGTTGTTGGGCTCCGACGGCGTCTGTTGCAGCTGCAGCTGCTGCTGCTGCTGCTGCTGCTGCTGCTGCCACTCGAGAATGCCGGTGAGCAGCTTGATGTACTTGATGGCCGAGCGCAGAATCTCGTTCTTGGACAGCTTCTTGTCCGGCGGATGTGTGGGCACCAATTTCCTCAGCTCGGCAAACGCCCCGGACACGTTCTGCTGTCGCCAACGCTCGCGCGTATTGGTGAACACCTTGCGCACTCCACCGCCAGGTGTCGTCGCACCAGATGTCGCACCACCGCCGCCCCCTCCTGAGTTGGCGCCCGCACCAGCCAATCCTCCGGCGGAGCAGCCGTTGCCCGCTGGCGTCCCTGGGAACAGATTGTGGCCGCTGCCACTGCGCGGTGAGTTGGACAGGGAGCGACTGCCTAGCGAAGAGTGGGAAGAGGGCGAAGAGGGGGAAGAGCCAGAAAGCAGTGTTGTAATTATATTTCCAAATATTTATCGACTTGCATCGTCACACAAAATGATCGAGTTACAGTACTTGAATGTGTTTTCGACTTCTTTTTCAATTATTGAGACTTTATAAGAATTTCGAATATCTAACATAAGTCTAATCTAATATTATCAATTACTTTAGGATTCTTGTTGGACTTTTCAGTCGCTTGTAGTATTTCTTTAAGAACTACATATATCCTGAATAAATACTTAGAAAACAATAGTCAATTAGTCAATTATTTAAATATTTGAATTGCCAATTTTGGGAACATTTCAGAAACTATTTCGTGAATAAATACTAAAAAAACACATGCTAAATTCAAGAATTTTTTTAGCTGGAAATATGCATAAAATTGGTCAGTTTAAAACTTGAACCGCACTCGAAAAATGCATCTTATATTTTATGTTAACTATGATATTATTTTGATATTAATCTATTTCCCATTTCAATGTCAAGTTCAATTGTGAGTGAAAACGAATTTAACTGAATTATTAAATTTGGGTTTCGATTTGATTTGATATCTCCAAATAAATTTCATAAATCTTAATTTTTGTCCACTTCGTAAGCGAAGTTTCCAAGAAAAAACAAATTTATTTATTAATCTGGAGAACTCTGGGATATGTCGGATAGACAGACAGACAGATAGACAGACAGACAGATAGATATAGGTGTGAAAAGAAGAAGAGAGAATGGAGTGCTTACCATCTCCCTGATTGCCATTGAGCACTATGTAATCTCGGAGCTCGTCCTCATCCTCCTCGGTGTCGTTGAGCGAGAAATCGGAGAGATCGCCATCCGATATGGACTCGGTCTTGGGCTGGACATAGGGCGTGGCATGTCGCAGGAGAGCAGGAGGCGGACGATGAGCCGCAGTGCCATTCAGATGTCCGTTTGCATCCTCGCGACGGATGTTGCTGCTGCCATTGGCATTGCCATTGGCATTGCCATTGGCATTGGCATTGGCATTTCCATTGACTGATGATGAGGAACTGGAGTGACTTGCCGTGCTGCGTTCATCGGCATTGTCAGCTGCATTGGAGCTGCTGGGTAACCAGGCCATAGTTGGATATTTGGATTGATGGACACGTCTGTTGAGCTCCGAGTGCCACAGCGAAATGAGCAGCGGTCGAGGCAAAAGCATCGCAAGTAACAGCAAAAGCAGCACAGGAGAAGGGGAGAAAGCAGCGACAGCGACAGCGACAGCGACAGAAAAGGCAGCGGCAAATGCGGCATGTGTGCGAAAGAGAAACATTCGCTATTGAAAGTCAACCCCGAAGAGCACACAAAATGGGCGGCGCCTGTAAAGTGAGCAACCCTTAAACTGAGCACATGACACTGCCTGCAAAAGTGTGCAGCCAAGGCGGCAGCAAAATCAGCAGTTGTGAAAATTGGTAGTGGAAAGTCGGCAATTAATCGGACGACGGCTTGTCCGGACTGACCTCGGACAGCGCCGAGTGCCGGACATTGAAGATGGGCCTGGGAGCCGTGGGCAGCTTGAAGGGACTCGTGTCCAGCTCCTCCGCTTTCAACAGCTGCTGCTGCTGCTGCTGCCTTTTGCCAGACTTCTCCGACTCCCGGCAAGTCGTCGTCTTCGGAGACGCCGTCGATGTCGATGTCGGAGTCGCCGGCAGAGCTGTGGACATGGTGAACAGATGCTTCATGGGCTTCGGCTTCGGCTTCGGCTTCGGCTTCGGCTTGACAATGGTGGACAGAGGAGTCGTCGTGTTGAGACTCAGCTGCATTGCCAGGGGCGGATTCATGAAGAACATTTTGTCCTTGCGCTCGTGTCCCTGGAAATTCATGCGCAACTCCACATTATATTTGCCATCGAAGACATCGTTGGGCTTGTACGCATATGTGGTCGAGGACATCGACCTGTCCAGATAATCGACCTGCAGCTCCACGGGAAAATCGGTGCTCAGCACTTCGGTGATCTCGAAGGGCGACGCGTCCGCCACATGGAGGCGCAGGGGGAGACGCGGCGACATGCGGAACGTGACCCGCTTCACATAGTGACCCATGTCCACGTTGTCCTGGGCCCGAATGTAGACACACCACGTGGGCTCGAAGATGAACGGCCTGAAGTCATCGGTTGTCTCCGGCTTGCAGCCGATCAACAGGTTCTTGCACACGATCAAACCATCCCCCGTTCCCGCCCTCGCCCCATCGTTGTTGCTCTCCCGATAGCCCCGATAGCCCCGACGTCCCTCCGCTCCGCCCGCCGAGGGGCTGCGACAATAACTCACCCGCTGGCAGCCATCGACGGTAAAGGAGTACAGATTCGTATAGCTCATCTCGATCCAATCGAATCCAATCCAATCCAATCTCTTACTAAAGACAGCCAACTCAAGATCCAGTCTCAGCAATTTGGTATAAATACTTTCTTCTATAATTTTGTTTCTATTTAAATACTTTCACTTCGCACAATTCTGACTCTGACTCAAAAATAATGTGACTACAGTAGCAATGACATGAGTTCGAATCAAATTTAGATCAGAAAGCCAACCTACTCAGTTGACTTTGCTAAACAGTTTTTATTCTTAAAGAAAACCAAACAATATCTCACGCCTGGATTCGTCAGGATCTTAAAGACACTTTAACCTACGAATTTGTATGCTGTCATAAATCTATTTATTTTTGTTTCAGTTAACATAATAATGAAATAAAAATTAACAATAATAGCCATCTCTACAGAGCAACTCCTGAGGTTGTTCAACGATTCGTGTTCAGCTGCTCGACTCGAAGCAGTGCATTTTAAATTGCACAAAGCAACAAAATAACAACTTTAAAAATTATTCAACTTCTTTTTTTTTTAATTTTAAAACTTAACTTAGCACTTGTCATCATTACTCATGAATTCCAAAACCGAATTGAAATATTTTTACTTTTGCGAAAACTAATGTATAGTAATATCTACAATTCATTCATTCACATGAATTCAAACCAATAGTTTTACAGCTATTCATTTTTTTATTAAGAAAATTATGATTTTTTTTTTGGCAGTTTTTGAGACCTTTAAATTCTATAGGAAACATTGCGTTCTTTCCTTTATTTACATATTTAATCGATTGAGATACATATATATGTATCTGAACTACTTTCACATTCGCTCTAATTCCACAAAATCCTTAACAACAATGTGTCAATTATTGTAGATAATCTATATATGAGAAATGTTGATTCTTTGAACTTTCAACAGGCACAACTTTATCAAAGCTCATCCGATTTCCTTGAAGAATGTCTTATTTTTCATAAAACTAACCGTACTTTAACTTGCCATTCAAATTTTATGTTTCTGAGACAACAATTTTTTTCCCAAAATTTGTCGATTTTTGCATAGTTACCCCTTTAAATATTTTTGAAAATTTTCAAAAATTTTAAATCTTTAATTTATTTGTTTAATCGACTCCAGGTCATAAAATTAGGGTAAAAAAGTACTTTTGGACTAGATTTCGATTTGTTTCTTTAAGATTTAAGCCGAAAACTGCAAAATTGTGCCTAATTTGAAGTATATGGTATGGTGTTCTGTTAATTTGAATAGATTTGTGAAATCTTCATCGATTTGCCAAAGCGATGTTTTTTTGGCAATTTTTTTATAAATATTGATTTGGCATCAAAATTGGATGATTCTGAAAAACAAATTTTTTTCAGAAATTTGTCGATTTTTGCATAGTAACCCCTTTACATTTTTCAAAAATTTTCTAAAATTTTAAATCTTTAATTTATTTGTTTAATCGACTCCTGGTCATAAAATTAGGGTAAAAAAGTAATTTTTAACTTATTTACACTTTTTTTCTTTACATCTTAACGGTTATTTCGGTTGAAATAATTTCGATTTTTGGGTTTCGATTTAATAAAAAAGTCTTTTTCCGTTACGATTTCAGTTAAGGTTACCAATTCAATCTGTTAATACCCGTTAACGATTACGGGCATGGTAACGGTCTTAATCCCTGGTCTTAGCCTAAAAGAATGAACTTTAATTCATTTTTTTTAATTGTTCGTCATAACTTTTGTAGAAGTTGACCCTTTTGTCCAAGGGTCAAGTTAATTGAGCCCCACTCAAGTGCAGCTAATTGAAGAGATCGAATCGGGACGATTGTGACGCCTTCGCTTCCCTTCACTTAAGCCAAGGATTAAAAAATCTGATAGGAAAAACTTGTTGCAAGTGAAGCGTGGAAATTTCAACGCTTCGAACTTTTTGGAATTATCAACTGCGATTCGCGAATATTTTCACGCCCTGGCAAATTCCACGTCTGTCCCCCTGTTCCATCCGCTAGCGATTGCCCCTCAGTGCCCATTCCTCCCCTAGCCCGTTTGCCCGTTTGTCAGTTGCAACCCCTAAAAGAGAGAGGGGATTCGTTCCCTTGGCCCAATGAGACAAGAGTTGAGCGCAGGCGCTGACATCTAAATGGGCGGAGCTTGTGAACAACCCCCTAAGAAAAATACAGTTGTTGAGCCACTTTCCTTCCCCTTCCCCTTCCCCTTCCCCTTCCCCTCTCCCTTTGCCTTCTCCTATACCACACCAAATTACCTAGATATACAACTCTCCGTGTTTCAGTTGCTTCGCCATTTCTTTAGTTTATTCAACAATTTCAATTTCAATTCACCGAATTTCTTTTGAGTCGCACAACATTTTTGTCATCAAGTGAAATTCTATTGAATCTTTTTTTCTATTGCTAAACTCTAAACAAGAACTTTTAATTTGATCCAGTCGGCGTTGACAATTTCACCGTCGGCGAGTTGAGGTTAAGGAATTGGTGGAAATGTCCTATGAAAGGCATAAAATTGGATGGAGTGGAATCCAATTTATGCCCCAGATTAGATTGTGTGAAACTTTCAAACTTTCAAAATAAAACATAGTAAATGCAATGGCTGTAAGTTCCAAAAAAAATACATTTTCGGAGTTTTCTAAGCTGGAAGCACAGCTTTCTCTTTGTTTCTTTAAATTGTTCATTACACAGAGTACTTAAAATTTCTAAAATGTTTGTAAATCCTAACTTTAAAGCTGGAAATTTTGTGATATATTTCAATGTCTCGTAAGTTTTCTAAGTTGAGTTAAAACTGAAATGGAAATATTAAAGATGTTATCTATAATACATATAACAAACATTTTCGTTTGAGAGAAATAGAGCAAAACTAAGAGACCGTGTAAACAAGAAAAAGAAGAAAAATAGATTCAAGTTTAAAATAATGTATCACTGTATTCAAAGGTTTTTGTTTAAGCTATGAAAACAAGGACATCGTCCATCGAAATCGATTAAGTTTTGCTTAAGCTGTGAGAGATTAAAGAACCAATAAAAGAAAAATTACAAAATTATTGTTTCGATATTTTATAGAATTTAAAGTGTAATGAATTAAATTTACCTTTTTTTTTGAATTGAATAAAACATTTAATACATATTAAATAAATGTAATTATTTTATAAAATAACTAAATAATTAGTAATATCATTAATTTGTGAAAATATTTTGTATCAGCTGAAAATAAAATAAATATTCTCTGACATTTCAACTGTGTTGTAATTGTCATTAAAATCCCTAGAGATTTGTATTTTAAAATTAAAATAATTATTATAATAAATAATTATAAAACAATTGAATTTTAAATCCATTTGAATGCAATTTGAAACGAAATTCATCAAAGAATAAATACAAAAATCCACAGTTATCACTGTGGACGACAGTCCACGCTAGTGACGCAAGCAGACCTAACCTCAATTTTGGTAATAATTGTTTGATTCTTTATGATCTGCCGACAAAGACAATGATCGTTATTCGATATGAAAACGAATGCTGCATCGACTTTAATTTTAAAAGATATATTAAAAGTCAACAATTTGGAAAAGTGAGAGTGTTGTGAAAAGAATGAGAGTTTTTCGAAAGAAAAGCTCTTCCTATGTGATGATTCCAAATATTTATCAGATTCAACTCTCATCTCATTTCGTATTCATAAGCAGATCTAAAAAACAACAACAAGAAGAGCGCGTTGGAAGGGAAATCAATTTGAAGTCAACGCAGTCATCAGTTTGGGATTAGACCAGACACTTGGCCAGCTCATTTGGGCCTGAGAACTTGCGCCTAATCCAGCTCACAGACATCACGCCGCGCACCAGCAGCAGCGACAACAACAACAGCAGCGACAACAACAACAGCAGCAACAACAGCAACAACAGCAACAACAACAATGGCAACAACCCTCAAAAGGACACCGGCAACTCGTAAGCGGATTTGAGGCAATCAAATCAAAGTTGCACCACAAAAAAAAAGAGAAAAAATACTAATAAGAGGGCTTTAGTCGAGAGTGCTCGACTGCAAGACACCCTGCTCTATAACACTCAAAAAAAGCATGTGTGCACTTCCAACTTTAAAGTAACTTTTGTAAATGGTTTTTGAAATTTTCTAGCCATAACGACTACAAAATACTTATAATGTGTATACAGAAAAAAGAGTTCGGGATAAAGTCAATCCCAGACAGTGCCAAAAGTTCGGTAATCTCCGAATTTCTGAAATCTTAAACAAGATACTTGATTCTTGTACAATTTTTTAATTCCTGCTCCGCAAATATTTTTAATATCGGGCCTGTATAAAAACTTTTAAGTGAAATCAAATGTGTTAGCCCTTATTTTTTTTTTTGGCTATTTTAATGCTGAGTTGTTGCCATTTTAAATGCATATTGTGTTAATTTAACAGCTACATACTTGAAAAATACATGCTATGATCAAGTGTTTTAAACTTGAATTTTACTATCATTTTTCATTTTTCCATGTATCATTTCTCAAGTCTCTAGCTTTCAAATTGCTCTTTTAATTCGCAAAATTTTAGAAACATTTGAAATAAACACATAAATATAAAGAGACTACACACCAAATTTGGTGCCTCTAGCTCTTGTCATCTCACAGATTCGACAGTTAATGCTGGTGATGAATACAATTTTCCAACTGTTACATACTTTGCACAAAACTTAATATACCCTTTGCAAGTGTCTAGAAAAAAGAGGAAAGGACTCGAGAGTCAAGTCGAGCCGTCGACAGCATCAAAATCAAATTAGCACCACTTTTGGTAGCTAATTTTGTTATCATACGTTTGCAGTGTGCGTGTGTCCGTGTGTGTGTGTCCGTGTGTATGAGTGTGCCAGGGATGGGGTAATGTGGCACGTGTGGCACTAAAGATAAGATTCAAAAGTCAACAAACAGCAGCCACACGACTCGACCACACGTGTCCCGTTAACCATAAGCTGCGACTGAAGCTGAAACTGAAACTGAGAGAGAAACCGATAGAGAACGAGAAAGAGATAGAGAAGTTGCAGCTGCTGGAAAATCAATATGGCCTAGACACGCCCCTTCTTCGCGGAGTGTGGCGTTTTTCACACCCACTCGAAACGCAGCCAAAAGTGTCCACAATTATTTAATCAATTTCAATTACGTTGCGTGGTCGGAAAAAGTCGATTAACATTCTTGATGCACAGCTGATAAAGGACGCATTAGTGGACAGGGGGCGTTGGGCGTTGATCGGGGGGCGTGGCAGCATAACAAGCGAATATTGTGATCATAATGTTTCGTTTTCCAAAAAAAACAGCAAAAACTTTTCATCAAAGAAATAAAAAATCATAAAACCGACTTACGTTATTCACCAAACGATATTGCATGTTTTTGAAGTGAAAATACAATATCTTTTTATTATGTGTAGTAGTGAAATCTGACAAAAAAAAAAAACTTTTTCGAATGAATAACATTGTGATTCGGAATTAAATTAGAATTGACCATTTAGTCGGATTGCTCATCAAAAATATATTTTAACTATCCAAATGAACTATCATGAAAATCCATTTTGTTCATATGACACAAGGTTTAAAACAATTTGAATTGTGGTACTGGAAAATTACTTTCGCGAAAGTAGCTTTCTCGATTTTTCGATACATTTTTACATCACTACTTTATTTGCTATAAAGACATGTATAGGCTATATGCCAATATATCTTATGGTAAAAGACAAAACACACAGCATTTTGCTCTTTTATATGGTAATTTGTATTTTAACCTTTACAATTTTGGCAAGTCACGCCAAACATATTTGAATGAAACGATTCTTACGAGTTGTCAAGCGGAAACGATAGCATTTTTTGATTTTTTTGATCGGTTTTACATTAGTTATCGACTTAACAGACACATAACATAGCCCTTTAGTTTATGAAACAGTTTGCAGCTCGGTTGCGATAAAAGTGTATAAACTTTTAATATGAACAAATTAATATATTTGTATTTTTAGCTTATGTTAATATATAATACATTTTTATTTTACTTATTTGTTCAGTTTTCTATCATATATAATGCTTTAGCCAGCATTAATGTATCGCTTTAGAACTTAATTCAATACATTGAGTTCGAGGGAAAACAAGTAGTAAGCATTCATAAATACGTGAAGTATTAAAATGAAAACTCGACAAGCGTACAAGAAATTTACAATTTTAAAGAAGTAATGTATTAATGTACCACGGAATAAAAAATGTACCAGTTTGGCTGTTTGATTGCGATACAAAACACTGCCATTTTGAGTACAACATTAACAGTACCATTTTGAGTGTTACATTCGAAAATTATCGATTGCTGCGGAACACATTTTATATAGTGAATCGCAACAGGACGAGCGTGTATTTTTTCGCATTAGGTCTCGGGTTACGAGTTTCATTGTGCCAAGTGTTAAAATTCCTCAAATTTTGTGACCTATAGCAGGTAAGTGTATGTGTGTTATAGTTGCCTTGTTTAAATTGTGAGTTACCTTGTTGCCCATGCGAATTCTATTTGCTCGTGCTATCAAAAAGACGCAAAGACGCTCAAGCGTCAGTCGCTCACTCTACATACAAATATTTGCATGTGTGTGTGTGTGTGCGTGTGTTGTCACACGAATACAGTGACCACGCGCAATTTTGCAAAGTACTTCTGACAAACGTTGTACGAGCAGCTGTAAATAAGCTGCTAAAATATCAAACGTCTGCTTGTGCTGCGGACTGCGTGCTCGCTGTTTCTGTGGTTTTTCTGAATTTCGATAACAAATCGCCGGTGTACCGGCGCACACACGCATTCACCGATAAATTCACACACATGCAAGAGTGCGTGCGAATTTCCATTAGTAAAAATAATACATACGTGAAATATTCGGGACCTTGTCTTAAAGTCCGCTGGACGCTTTTGTGTTGCCCTTTCCTTTTTTTCTCCAAGAATTGCAACGCATACAAACAATATGTGCGTATGTACACAGACGCTTAAAATGTACGAGAATTTGTAAATGCATTTGTGTGTGTGTGTGTTTTTGTGTTTGCGCGAGCATGTGAACGAACGATAAAACCAAACAAAAACAAACGATTTGCTAATAAAAACGCTAACGTAAAAAATAAACGAATTTTAAAAGTTAAACACCGATTTTCACGCTGCTGATATCGTTAATTTGTGTTATTTTATTTTGTGATTTACAAGTAAACTTGCACTTTTCATTGTCTGTTGCGGCCATTAAAAAAGTTTCTTGTCATTTTTTTGTGCACACACTTGTATTTATACATACACATACATTCATAAAATGCTGACAGTTAACGGTTAAAATCGAAGAGGCTTTGCAGTTTCCAGAAATTTCATCTTTGTGACAGAGGTAAAGGAAAGAATTCAAAAAATGAAAAGAAAATAAACGCTGTAAGCTTGACCTTGATTTCGTCTAGAACCGTTGATATTTTGTGTGCGTGTGTGTGTTTTCATGTTTGTAAATAAACGAATGAGCGCGCACATGTTAGTATGTGTGTGTGTGTGTGTAATTACTTGTACTTTTATTGCGGCTCATCTAAAGCAGTAATAAAGTTAACAGAGTGCAATTAATGTTAACAGAACTATGTATTTATCAGTGATGATTGGCTGATCGCTGTTTTTGCTTTTTCTTTTGCTGTAAAACAGCTGACTTGTGTTGATTTAAATCGATAAAACGATTACAGTTTTATTTAACAAAAACACATTTGGATTTCATCATAAAGTTGATTTCACTTCGTATGTGCTGTAAATGATATAAAACGAAATTCGCTGCAATTGAAACAATGTCCTGCTGATTTTGCTGCATTTTCCCCTGCGCATTGTAAAAGCACAAAGAACTTATCGATATCAGTAACAGACTTGTTACCGACTTTATCGATAGACCGAACACAGTTTAAATTTAACGAGCACTTGAAATTTATCAAGTTTTGTTTGGGCCTACAATAAATATAGTCAAGTAATTCGGAATTTCAATTGTAACTGATTTTATGAATTTAATAACTATTTTTTGGCAGGCGCTCAATGAGTTTCCCGAATCAACCCGTTGACACGGGGGGCAGTAATGGCCCGAAGCGGCAATCCTTTCCCCCGAGCAGTTCTAGCAATGATTCTGATCGAGGCAACAATGGCTATAGCCTTAATTTAAATGGAGAATTGGATAAATCGGATGTTTCGCAGCCATTGCCGGCGGAACGGCAGAATGCCGTTGAGAATGGTGAGATATACTTAGTCTCTGATTATTATTGTGATTACTGAAACAATTCAATTTGCAGGTGGCACTTCTGGCAGTCGCAAGGCCAAGAAGCATAAGAGCAAAAGGTCAAAGAAACGCCGCGATTCAAAGGAAGTCGCACTTGTTGGTTGGAATGGCGTTTTTCCCAATCTATCGTCGACTCACAGCCTGGAGAGCAACTCGGATGTAGATCTTTCGGTAAGTCGACGAATATATGTACAAATGTAGAGTAGCAACTCTTGTCATTCCCAATTTTGTTCAATTTGGTGGAGTACATCTTGAAATCGGTCTGGCAATTTGTCTATGTTTGTTTTTCCTCTATCTATATGTATCTTTGTTTGTTCGTCTGTATGTATATTGTATTTGTATATTGTATGCAGCAGCTGCCGGCTGATCTAAGGGCCATAGGTGCCACCGGCCTAAGCGTCTTCCCCAGGCAGAGGGAGGAGCAGCAGCAGCAACAGCCGCAGTCAAAGTCGCCAATGTTGTCCTCGTCGCCGTCGACGTCTTCTTCTTCAACGTCTACTTGCTCTCCAACTGTTTTACATGATAAAACATCTGCGACAAGAACAACAGCAACGGCAGCAGCAACAACAACCACGACACCAACAACACCTACAACAACTTCGACAACAACAACCACTTGTACAATTACTACAAATTCGACTGCTTCTAGTCCAACGTCGACGCCGACAGCAACCAACAACCACAACAACAACGACGAGAACAACATGAACAACGACAACAACAGTTCAACTTCAATTGTTTGTCCAACTTTCGAGGCATCATCAGAACCACAACCACAACCACAACCAGAACATGAACCTGAACCTGAACCAGAATCTGAATCAGAAACAGTAACTGATTTATCTAAGCAGGTGGAAATTTAACTTTAGTTTGCCAACGATTGGAATATGTTAGAAACTAATGTATAAACAATTCTTTCCTTTTCTCTGTTTATTTTCTTGGCCTTTTCTCTTGTTTACGCAGAACGACAAGAGTCGCAAGCAACATCGCTATCAGCCAGGTGACGATATTCCGACTCCACCTCGTCTCAGTCCCTGTTCTCCGCCTCCACAGGAAATCTCGAACGGATCCTTTGCGGCCTCCCGCAAGCGTCCGCCCACCTCACAGGCTGATTCAGCCATCGAGCCACCGGAAATCGATGCGAAACGTGTGAAGCACTGGCCACCGACAACAGTGGAGGCATCCACAGTTGGTCGTAGTAATCTTCGCACACGCTCCAAGTCGTTGTATCAAGCAAATCCGGAGCTTGTTACTCGCTTAACACGTGCACGCAGCATTTGTGGAATCGCTGCCACCTCGACGTCGTCGTCGTCGACGCTTAAGGAGCCCGAGGCTGTCGATTTGGCGCCACTGAATGACCGACGTCGATCTGGGACTGGGGCTGGAGCTGCAGCTGGAACTGGAACTGGTGGCAAGCTGCCGGCCACCGATAAATACTATTGTTTGCCCTTCAAGTACGGCTGGAAGCGTGAACTTGTGCTGCGCAGCAATTCCTCGCTGTCGCGTCAGCGTGGCGACGTCATATTCATATCGCCGGCGGGCAAAAAACTGCGCTCCCGCGATGATATTATTCCACTGCTAACGGGCGAATTGACCATTGATCACTTCTGCTTCCAAAGGCAGATGCAGCAGGCGGGCGATGAGTTCGAGTCGGTGCGCCAAGCGCAGCCGGCAACGTTGCGTCGCCAATCGTTGGCCGCTGCCAAGCAGCTGCAGCAGCAGCAGCAACAACAACAACAACAACAGCCAAGTCTGCAACAACAACAACATAAGCGCACACCCGGTTCCGGCAAACGTGTGCCCAAGCCCAAGGTGCCCAAAGGCGCCAGTCCGCCGCCAGAGGGTTGGACCTCGACAATGGCCGTCAAGGGCAATGCTCGCGTTTTGGCCGCCAGCAATGGCAACTCCAGTGCCGCAACTGGTTCCAGTGCCAGTGGCCACAATGCACGCAAACGCAGGTGAGCACCTGAATGTGCATCACTAATAAATGTACGACACTAATCCACACTTAATCTCTCCTAATCACAGCCATCAGTCGAAGCAGTCACCAAAGATCCAGGGAGCTGTGACAGTGCCAGCTGCTCCATTGCAGGTCAAGACTCAACCGCAATCACAACCACAAGTTCCGAGTCTAGTTGAGCAACCGCTGTCGCCTCAGTTGGGGGACAACAAGATGATCTGCGTCTACTGCCTGCAGCCGATCAAGGAGCGACAAAAGGCGTATCCGGTTGGCATGGACAATGTCAAGAATTACATTTGTTCGGTGGGTTTCAGTTGCTGTCAAGTTTCAATTGTTTATTAATATATATATTCCGCCTTTCTTCTGCAGTCGTGTATTAAACCCACACAGAAATCCTTTGTGCCACCCAAGACACCACAAACGGCAGCTGAAGCGAATGGCGTCAATAAGCAGGATAAGGAACTAATCGATGAGAATGTGAATGCCAATGTCAATGCCAATGCCAATGCCAATGCCAATGCCAATTCCAATGCCAATGCGAATGCTGGCAACAAATTTGGCTACAAGGAGGCTGTCTTTGAGCAAAATGGCGATAGCAATGGCAGCATGCTGGGAATTGCCGAGGAGATTGAATTGCCCGGTGCTCTGCCGCCGGATCAGCTACTTAGCGATGATTCGCCCATCAGTCGTGCGGGTAACAAGATCACGCCCAAGCCCCAGGAAATTGTTGTCATTAACGGTCGCAAGGCTCTCGCCATCGCAGGCGAACCGCCGCGTCGTCGTTTACAAGTGTGAGTCCGAAACAGAGGAAAAGAAACTGGCGAAAATATATGTGCTAAACAACAACAGCAATCATCATGACCATGCTTTAAGCGATCCTTAATCATCATCCGATTTGCTTCATTTGAATATATGTTTTGTTCTTTGAAAGTTGATAGTAAGATGCACCTTAAAGTAAATGTCAATCTAATCTTTAGAGTATTATTCGTCTCACTTAAACATCATTTCAATGCCCAAGTTTGTATCGAAATGTAATTGATATCCTTTTATATTGCAGCATTCCTCGCGAACCGAACTTGGAGCTCTACGAGAAGCACTATCATCCGAAGCGCAATTCCAGTGTCAAGGAGAAGCGTCAGGGTTTCATTGAATGCATGTCCGCTGGCAATCTCAGCTGCCAGGTGATGACGGCCGTAATGAAGACACTGGATCTGCATGTAAGTTGGGACAATTCGAGATCCATCCTCAATCTCTTCAATGTTTAATGTGATGCCCCTTTTCTTTCTCGACAGGATCGAGTCCGCATGTCGAGCGTGTGCAAGACTTGGGCAATGATCGGACGTGATCGCAGTGTTTGGCGTACGGTGAAGCTGCGCAACACGCACATCAACAACTGGTTGTCCTGCATGCGTGACCTGGTGCGTTATCGCACCCGTGAGCTGGACATGATGGGCGTCAAGTGGGAGAATCCCAGGCTGCGCATGGAGGGCGATATGCGTGTGCTGAAATCGTTGCGCATTTTACGCACCGATGCCTGCGAGGCCGAGTTCATGCATTCGATCCTTAAGCGCCTGACGCGTCTCCTGGAGCTGCGTGCCACATGCACCAGTCGCGTCCTCAGCTTGGCCAACATCGAGAAGATGGTGGATCTGCGGGTGCTGCGCATTCGCATGACCGAGCCCAAGGCCAGCATTGTCTCGTTGCAGCCGCTGCAGAAGCTGGAGCACTTGAGGGAGCTCAGCCTGCGCGGCATCAACAACATGGCCCAGTTGGAGCTGCTGCAGCTGCAGGGATTGAAACAATTGGAGACTCTGATACTGGGCTCCTGTCGCGGCATGAAGGTTGCCGCCTTCGGTGACCATGTGCTGCCCAGCCTGAAGAGACTGCGTCATCTGCGCCTCGAGAATCATCCCAGCAATCGGTCGTTCAACATCACTGAGATTATGAGGGGCATCGCCGTTGGAGGTGGCACCGTCAAGCATCTCGAGCTGATCAATGTGAATGTGAATGCCGAATTTAGTAGCCAACTGGCCAAGTGCAAGTCGGTTGAGGAGCTGCTCTTGATGCCCAATTTCCATAACAATACCGCCTACATAATGCACTACGTCATGCAGGCCATCAATGAGAATAGCGAACAGTTGAATGTATTCCGTTTGGGCATCACCTTCGAGCTGCTGAGCGTGACCCGTGCACTGGCCATGAATCGCGAAAAGGACTGCATCCCGGTGGCATTGCCCATTCCGGGTGTCCCCGAGAACGACATGTTGAACGAGTCGGATGAGCCAATTGCCTATTTGCCGGTCGACCGCCTCGAGTCCATACTGCACCACATGATGCCACAGGCTTGGCTGACCGTTGCCAAGGTATCGCAAAGCGAGACTACTAACTTGAAATTTCTTTTGGCCTCGACGCCGATGGATTCAGCCGCCAGTGCTCCCAATTCAATCTAATCACGTCTTTCCACCGTTCAGTTATAGTTATGTTCTAGTTAGTATATAGCTAGTAGTATCTAAGATTTTTTTTTGGCGTTCGGAATGGGATTCGTGGCGGTTTCCCAAACTCACTCAAAACGCACCCCAGTTTTTCTATGAGAGAATATAGACTGAAGTCTTCTATTTTAATTTCATCACCATCACAACAAGCTCCAATCACAAATGTAGCACACGGAGGAAAGTATTGAATTTTCATTTGAACACAACACGAATAATATGTGTATATATATAAATATATACTGTACGTTATATAGAAAACATGAATATACGAGTACATGTGAATACACCTTGTTTATGTAACAAACACAAGATCATTAATATATAAATATATATTTTTTCTTTTATCTATATGAAAAAAAATGTTTTATGTACGAATACATAAAAGTATAGAATACATACACCTTGTTTCAGTAAAAAATGAAAACGTTTTATTACATAAATATATTTATATATACGAGCATATATATATTATATAAAAATACTTGAAAATATCTATATATATATATTTAACTTAAAACTAATTGTTTATTCATATGAAGTTCGCGTTTAACATTTCATTGTACTTTTTGAATTAAAGTCGCTTTAAGTTCGTTATAAACGTCTTGTAAAATGCACACATGTTTCATTTATCGAAATACAATTGAAAAATCCATTTATAAATTGTGAAAATATGTGCGTAATACGTATTTGTCTTCATTTATATCATATATGTATATATATATGATAAGTAGGGACTCTGGCTAAGTAGGCAATCAGGGTGTACACAAATAAATAAGCATAAAGGATAATACAGATGTACGCGATTAGGACATATATCAAATCATACATGTGGATATACATTATAATAGTATGTATAATAGATTTGTTGCGTCATGTTGTCCGCACTGAAAGCGTCTGAAGATTACGCATTATAAAATAATATATAACGATTATATAAATCGATTGTTAAGGACTACGGAACTACAAAGAAGAACCTAATTGATGGCCTAGATCAAGTGCACTTTGGACATGTACTTACATTGGGAATAAACCTGAGGCGTAGGCTATATAATTGAAGAGGGGGCGGAGGGGGCCTTATTAATTAATTCGTTTTTGTCTTCCACGGCGATCAGTTGTATTCGGGCTTGGGGAAATAATCGGGCACAAAGATATGAATGATGATGCCGGTGGTCATCAGGGCGAAGTAGAAGATGACAGCGACCCACCAGAGAATGCGCTCCCAGCGACGCACCTCTAGATTCCTGAGGACTCCAATGCCCACCAGGAGACCGGCAACAGCGCCCGACAAATGGGCAATGTAACCAATCTGATCATGTTGATCGGTCAGATGGCGATACACCGATGTGCCCAGATCGGTGAAGCAGAACACAAGGAACGCCAGCAGCTGGACAATTGCATACTCCATTTCCGAGTAGTTCTACAAAAGAAAAACCATTCAATTAATAAACATAGACAACAACAATCTGAATTGAATTGAAATACACACCATTATAATCGTGGCAATGTGGGCCGTGATCAATGCATAGACACCGCCAGAGGCGCCGGCCAGAAAGATGCGTGGACTGGTCAGCGAGGTGCCCATGGAACCGGCCAAGACGCCGGCGAGATAAACGAGCGCCACACGCCACCAATGATGCACCAGCTCGAGGGCAATGCCCAGAAAGATCTGTATGATCAGATTCATCATGAGATGCATGATGCCCACATGGACGAACATATAGCTGAGGAATCGCCACGATTCGTAGCGCTTGTAGGGATTATAAATGCACAGAGTTGCCGCTGGTCCATTGGTGCTCTCGCCCAGACGCTGATTGTGATTCGGATCGTCCCTGAAGAGTGCGAGAGAAGAGTTTTAGAAAAACTCCAGAAAAAAAATAAAAAGTACTCACTGGAAATAAATGACATCGACGAGAAACATGATTATCTCGACAATGGAGAAGATGACCATGGTCAATGGTGGCGGGCAGATGGACATTTGCTTCTCGTAGGCACCGTCCGGTTCATCGCCCTCGAGCGGCTTTGGCGGTGGCACCACATAGCGGCAGTATCTGGTCAACAGATTGCGTATCATCCATTTGTGGTGCAGCGACATCGTGTAGAACTCCTCAAAGTCCAGATGCCCATTGTTGTCCACGTCGCTCTTGCGCAATATCTGCTCGGCAATATACGCCGGAATGTCACGGCAATAGCCCGTCGATATGAGAGCCTTCAGCTCGTGTACGCTAATCAATCCATCTCTGTCCGAGTCGTGCTGCAATCGAAATAAGTAATTTATTAAGTTTATCAACTTGTTGTCCATCATCACAAGGAAACACAACATCAAACTCAAACACTTTTGTTTGTCAAATTGGCGACACAATGTCGCCTTCTGCATTGTCGACGAGCAAATGAAAACAATGTCGTGATCTCTTAGCGTTGGTTTAAAAATTATTGATTTTTAATTTTTTAATGAACTTTGAAGCAAATTAAAACGAAAAGAGCAGTCGCTGCTCTCAGAGCCACTGCGTGCCCACCGCTGATCTAGGCTAACTAATAGCTTACGAGTTTAAGATAACTTTTGAAGCTCTTCTAAAATGTAAATTCTCCTCTAAGAGGATCTGACATTTTCTCTAAATAATTTCCACCTTAAAAAGCCGTTTAACATATTTAAATGCAATTCACAAATGAATTCACTGATAAATAAGAATAATAATTTATTATTAATTGGCAATCGCTTGAAAAATACTTTAAATCAAAGTAAGCGACGTTGTTGCCTTGAATAAGTCTAGGAAATATTGGGCGGTCGGAGATTAGTGTCAGTTTTGAATCCGGTAATAGGCATAAATTCAAATTGTACGGAATACAATTCGGAATACAGAAGCAGGACATTCAACGGAGGGTGAGAGGCGTGATCAGGTGAGAATTAAATCAATATTGAGGCCAAAACAAATTATGATAAATGCTGTTGTTCTGATGTTGGTAACAGAAAGATGACACAATTGTGGCAGATGAGCAAAGAAATGTTTGGCGGTTTGATGGGACAAACGGATGAGGAGGCGAATTGTAAATGCGATTGGACCGACGACAATGATAATGACAATGATAGTGAGATGGATCAATCGTCGGGTCTGGGCACAGTGATTGTCATCTATATGGTATTGGCGGGTCTGTTCATTGGGGCCTATTGGATACCCAGTCTGACCCAAGGATCTCGTTCTCAACGACGGGAGCAACAGCAGCAGCAGCAGCAGCAACAACAACAAGATGATCGCATCGAATTGAGAATAAAGGAAGTGTTGAGTAGGAGAAGCAATAATACAATGATTGTCGAGTCCTTGGACAATTGGCAGGACGTGTTGTTGCCACAGGGCGAGGAGGTGTCCTGGCTAACACAGGCGCAACAGTACAATCTTCTGCTGCTCAACAACGATCAGCAGCAGCTGCGACAGTTGCAGCAACAATTGTTGCAGATAACACTCTCCCAGCAGGATGTGTTCCGTGATCTGCCCAACGAGCCGGAAACTGACACTGAAACTGACGAGCATTTCAAGGACTTGATCGACTCGAGTCAAATCGATTTATCTTTAGCATCGACAACAGCATCCACAACAACAGCAACAACAACTGCACCAGCAGCAACATCATCATCAACAACAACAACAATGTTGAGTAACAACTAAATTTCATCTATTTCCAAATCTTTCATCTTTAACTTCATCCAATTGCCAAAGTTGTCAACACACGCATACACACGCACACATCCATAACAAACTTCCAAATAGATCAGCTGCCAATATTCCGATTATTCCACTTTTTATAACGTATTCCAAATTTCAAATCAAAATAAATAGACACCTCCCCCAAAAGTTATTTCCTCTAGTTACATTGAAAAATCGACAAATCGATTTTCCAGTTCTTAAACTCGATTAATTCTTTTTGAGAACCTATCGAGTTAACTATATCGATTTTTAGCGAGAAAATGTGGTTTGTTAAAGTGTCAAAATACATTGAAAAATTAACAACTCGATTTTTGCGAAAGCGATTTTTAAGTACTTTAATTCGATTAATTTTGTGATTACCTATCGAGTTAATTACATTTATCGAATTTTATCAAAAATCGACAGCTCACTGAAGTTCGTTTATCAAAGTTTATGAGTAGATTTAAGTTAATTAGCTCGATCTTTTTTTACGATAACTTGATTTTAGCGAACAAGATTTTCAGGTACTTTAACTCGATAGTGTTTTTTAACGGTATGTCGACAACTCGATTTTTGTACTTTCTTTGCTTGATTTAAGCATTTCGATTTAAGACGCAATCCATTATTTGGATTTATGCCAACTGTTGCAACACAAACTACGCCCAAATACAGTCAAGACAGGTGTCCACTGACATTTGCCACCTTAAAAGGTCTTGCCGTCAATCGGCCTGGTCAAAACAAACATCTGAAATACGTCAAAACTGCATTCGAATCGAGGACAAAACTATTGCCAAATAAAACAAAAAACCAACTGAAAAAGCAGTTGAATTATGTAACAAACTTACAACAACTTGACGGAAAGTAAAAGAAACATTATTTTTTTAGAAATCAAGATTGACAAAATGAAAAATGAAAATAATACAAAAGTTTTCGTCCCTTCATCAAGTTACTATTCTTATTTAAAAAAAATTGTTTACTTTTATCCAAAATTCTTTTAAGTTAACAAGCTTTTAATGCAAACTGCTTATCAAGTAACTTTATGGTATAAACATTGAAATACAAATAAATAAACAGAGTGCTAGCCTTAAAATATCTGTAGATTTCCTGGATGGATTGAAACTGCATTTCTCTTGAAAAGCTGTCGAGCATTATTTAATTCTTCAACCGGCAACAATCTTTTAAAACTTGTCAGAGAACTCATATATCATTTTTTACTTGATTGACGACTCTTCGTATTGCTTGAAAACTGTCAAAAGTAAAAAAAAACAAAAAAACTAGATGATTCTTATTTCCTCACGTATTGATATGAAATATGACATTTTTCATAATTATAGAGCATAAAATAACTAATCGTTTAGCACTTTTCAAAATGTATCAATTCTTTTTTTCAGTTTTAATTCAAAATTTACTTATATTTCAATTTTAATTTATAAGCTCTCATTAAGTTGAAATCTTATTTTTTTAAATGCTAGAAGCTTTGTGGTTTTTCTATTGAATATTATAATTTCATTTAAATCTTTTGGTTACATAGGGTATTTGCATAGTCGAGAGTACTCCCTCTTGAAGTATTTCCACCAGTAGAAGATTGTTTTTTATTTTGCAATACTTTGAAATGAAATCAATATACGTTTTATTCTGTATGTTTATAGATGTTATAGAATATAATATATAAATATTAGTCATTAAATGTCTAACAATAAGAGGCTAAGAATTATTGAGCAATGACAACAACAATTTAGAGCTAACTTCAACTGTTTGAACAACATGAATGTACTTATTTGTATTTGAAAGTGTATGTGTGTGTGTCTTGGTCATAAGCAACAGGTAAACCAATTGCTGAGAAAGAGACAGACAGAGACAGAGAGAGAGAGAGAGAGAAGTATTCAAGCACTTGTATTGAGCTGTTTTAGATGTGTCTCAGATACATTTGTGTATTTGAAAACAAAGCTAAAACAAATGGCGATAAGCACTTTTATGTGTGGCATGGGTAGGGGGTGGGGCTGGGCGTAGTGAATTGGGGGGTGGGGGTTTAGTGTTAACATGGGAGAACTTGTGTTAGTCACAATAATGGCTAATTGCAATCCAAGCAAAGTGCCAGAAACACAATTCAATTGCAAATACTAAGCAAGTACATTAATCAGATACATTTATACAGTTAGTCAGTTTTTTTTTTAAATTGTCCGTAAATTTTCTAAAACAAAGTAAATGAATGAATGTCGAAACAATAACATACATACATATTTATTTATTAGACTTGTTTAGGCCATTAACAGTTTTGGCATTATGCGCTACGTGAAATGCTTTTCGACCAAAAAGCAGATAAGATTACGCAGCGAATTCTTGATATTAAAGCGCGAAACAATGTCATATGTATAGACATACATAGATGAGAGGTGGAGTAGCGAAGAGAGAGAGCGACTAAAAACTTTACAGAATGTCGATACTAAACATATACACATATGTTAATTACTAATACCAGATAAACCAGAATGTTAAATGATTTATAAATGTTTGCATGGTTTTTGAAACACACAGCAGCAGAAAAAAGTAAAAGAATCACATTGAGAAAGAGAAATGAAATGAGAATAGGAAGCAGAAGCAGGAGCACAAACTGGTTAAACGAAATGATGAAATGCAATTCGTTTTGTTATTTTCGCCGCACGGCGAATTCTTTTAGTTGCCAGGGGCCAATGAACGAATGAAACGAACGCCGGCAAAGTCAACAGTGTAGTCTCAGTGTGTGTGGGAAAGGGAGAGGAATGGGATTCGCTGGAATCAAACTAATAGAATGGAATGTGGTGAATTAGAAAGACACCGCAAGACATGGCAAACCAGTATGATGATGAGTGGGGGAGGTGAGGTGACATATGAATGACAGGGAGCGGCAACTTGATAATGGCTGGCAAACACAATGTTAGCGCGAACTTGAAAAAAAAAACCAACAACAACAACAATTGCGTGCAAGTGACTAACAGCCATAGAAGGCAGAAATCCCCACAAATAAATTCATATGCATGCATGTGTGTATTTACAACTGTTTGTAATTTGTGTGTGTGTACTTATAACCGGTTTTTTTTTTTACTTTTTTTCTCTCTCTAGGCGATAACATATTGTCTTCTGTGCGCTGTTAATTTTGTTGTTGCTGTTGCATTTGCAATGTTATTAAGCACACAACAAAATGTTAACGTTGAAATATGCAAACGTGTGAAATTAAGTGAAGGCGGAAGACGTGCAAAGTTGACAGACAAACCGAAAGATAAGCTTGTTACGCTTTTTTTCGTCTCTGCTCTCTTTCGCATTGCGCCTCTCCCATCACCCATCCCGCTCGCACCTTAGCAGATCAGAGAGTGAGAGCGAATGGCGCGCAGACGCAGCAGACTGCAATTAAAAATAGAGCGTGACTATGAGCAGTGTTTATCTTTGGGCCGCAAACAGGAGCAAAGGTCGGCAGAATCGATCGACATAAAATGCAACCATGGATGGGATGACTCACAAGCTCTATGACTCGCTTAACTTTCTCCACAAGGGCAAGCGAGATGGACAACAAAACAAGGAAATTCATTCATGCACGCACGCACACAACGACAGCGCGAGAGCGAGCGAAGATAGTGGCAGTGAGAGAGGAAAAACAGCAGACAGACAGACAGAATTTGCAATTGCTTACCGTGTCGAATATTTCGCGCATTTTGCGCCGATCCTCGGGCTCCTGATTCAGCTGATTCAATGGTATCTCCTCCATATCGACGGTGTCCTGGCGCAACGTTGGCGGTCGCACCGGCCGCGTTGACGGCGACCGTCGCTCTGGCGGTATATTGGGATAAAGGCCATTCTCGACATCGCGTTGTTGTTGCTGCTGCAATTGCTGGGCGGGATTTTGACTCTGTTGCCGTGACACTGTCTTTGTTGGCATTTTACACTTTATGCTTGTTTATCGTTTGGTATTGTAAGATTTTAGTTTTTTTTTTTAAATGTATATGTTTGTTTGTTACTTCGGTGGTTTGTTGTTATTGCTCACTGTGCCCCTACAAACAGTTTCAATGCGACGATGACAACAAGAACAACGACAGGTAATAAATTGTGCTTCGACTCATGCTTGCGGCTTGATGTGCGATAAGATTAACAATTGGCCATAAAAATCATTTGCCAGCCACGCTAATAAAATGCAATTGCAAAAGCACACAACACAGCCAACACAAGAAAAAAATATAAATAAATATTAGCCACAAGAAACGGTAAGTAACGGTGCCGCACAATATACACCACCGGCCAAAACGCGTCCGTACACTTCGTTCAATCGCCAAAGAATAAGACGGGAAAAGGCATGAAAGAGATGAGAGAGCAGAGTGGTGCACCCTGTTAACTCACAATGCGCTGTTATGCAATTTCCATTTGAGCAACTCTGTTAACTTGCGCGCAATTCTGTTAGCTGTTAGCTGGCGTTGCCACACTGTCGTTTTCCATGTCAGGCACCACCGTTACCAATTTAACTGAAATTCAAATAAAGACTTCATTTATATTTTCAATATTTGTTTATTTGTTTGCCGCATTTATGTAGGTATTTTTTTTTTAGTTTCTCTTTTGTATCGTACAATTTTTATAAACCGTGCCTATTTTGCATTAAATTTGCCCTATTCTCTCATTTTTAGTTGCTTCGCTTTCTGCAGGCAATAGTTATGTTTTTTTTCTGTTTGGTTTTAGTTTTTCAATTTGTTACACCATACACATACATACAATATACTAGATTTGTAGTTTTATTAATTAATTTTCATATTTATTTGATTTTTTGTTTTTAATATGTATAAATAAAAACTTAAACAAATTTACTGCACACACATTTTTTTATACCTTGTTGACTACAAAAAAAAAATATTACTTTTAAATATATTTTAGTTTTTTTTTTATATGTATATTGTTTTTCTTTCTTCATTTTTTTTGTTCTTGTTTTAGAATCTTTCAAGTGTTCAACATTGTGTAACATAGTTTGCTAAATTACTTGACGCCGTTTTGTAGCATTTTTACTTAATAAAATTGTTGCTTTTCTCAACAAATTTGTTTGTATATATAATATGTATATATTTGTGTAAATATATACATATATACATATATATATTCCATATTCATGCCTAAAATTTGCAACTATTTTGTTTTCGAATTTTAGTTAATCTGCACGAGTTTTGTTTTGTTATTTTTTCCATTCACTAATCGCATTTTAAATAATTAATTACAACAACATTTATTTTTTGGAATTACTTTTGTTTCATATTTTATCTTCCGTATATCTTAAACTAACGCCTAGATTCTTTCATTTTGTATCATTATTATTATTGTTATTGTTATTCTTATTAGTTTATTTTTCTTTTTTGTACAGTGCTTTTTAACTTGGCTACGGTTTTTCATTATTTATTTCATGCTATTTCGTTTGCTTGCAGGCGGAATTTGTTAGTGTTATTTATATATTTTGTATTCTCTTATTATTTGCTAAATTAATTTGTTTTGCTTTGTTTTGTTTTGTTGTGTATTGGGCGTGTGTTTGCTTTCATTTTTTATACTCGTATTTCTTACTTCTTTGTTTTATTTGGCAATGACGTACTGATTTTGTTGTTATCTCTTCATTTTGCTTGTATATTTTTGTCTTCTTCTGTATCTTTTGCATTTTCGTTTTTCACTTCCTCCTCTTTTTGCTGTTGTTGTTGTTGTTTTTAAAATTAATCGTATTACTGCATATAATTTATGTGTATATTTATTTAGCTGTATAGTTTTATGTATGTATATATTTATATAAAGTAAATAGATTACGTAATTGCAACATTCGCTTGCTACCGCCCCATTTCCATTCTCCTTCAATCGTTCTTTGCTTTCGTTCTTTTCGTTCCCTTTCAACTTTTTCTTTCTCTCAGACGTTGTTTATGGACTCGCCAACGTTCGCTATTTCTCTCTCTCTCTCTCTCTCTCTCTCTTTTTTCTAATGGATTGTTTTTGCTTTCTTTTTTTGTTTTGTTCTGTTAACATTATGTTTACGAGTTACAGTTGCATTTTCCATCTCGATTTCGATTACGATTACGATTACGATTACAATTACAATATCAATTTCGAATTCTGTTTTTTGCTTCATGTTTTTATAACAAATTAAACTCGTTTTTTCTTCATTCTTTTACAATTTCAATTCGTATTTTGAAATTAAGGAAGTGCCTAACATATTATCGCTAAAATTATATTAATTACAAAAAAAAAAAACATTTCAGTTTTAAAATTGAATAACAATTTTTGTGAACATAGTTAAAAATACATTTGTAGTTAAAAAAAAAAAATAAAATAAAATATAATAAATGTACTAGCAAATGTTGGTTCATGTTTCAAATGCATTTGCCACAAACAAATATACAAAACATACATAAATAACACGAGTATACGGGGGGAGGGGGGTTGGGTATTAAGTACACATACATACATACATAATTAAGTAGGTAAAGTAAGTTAATAAATGATTAGGCAGAAAGTCCGAGTACATATGCCGTTAGTTTTACATGCTCAATTATACACATAGCGATTAAAGGATTCCCAGCTCCAGTTCCGTTTCCGGGTTTTAGTTTCAGTTTCAGTTCCGTTTCCGTTTCCGTTTCCGCTTCCAAATTCCACATCATGGCTGCGTAGCGGACACGTCGTATTTACAATGGATGGCTGCACTTTTGGACTTTACCGGGCAAGGGAGTAGTTGTTGTTGTTGTTGTTGGTGTGACCTGTACTGTGATCCCCATTATGACTCGTCTCGATTGTTGTGCACCCACTGAGCGGGCACCCATTGCGGTTCACGTTCCAGCGAATTGATCTCGGCGAGCAGCTGATGATACGCCCGCTCCGTGTCGTTGTTGATGATGATCATGTCGAAGAGATGACCCCAACGCGCCTCCATGTCCCGGGCGGTGGCAATGATGTCCTTCAGCTCCTCCTCCTGTCATGTCAAAGTCAAAGCAAACACAAAAGTCGATTAGTTCAATTTGTCCAAAACATATGTACATGTATTTAATTTATATTCAATTTAATAATATATTTTTGGAATGGAATTAAATGGTCAAAAACTATTCGATAGCCCGATAAATCATTCGATTAGCTATATATCAATTAGTCGAATAGTATAAATTAATAAAGAGAAAAAAACAATTCAATAATAATTTTTTGCAAATAAATAGTCAAAATTTTTTCGATAGCTCGATAAATCAGTCGATTGACGATATATAGATTAATCGAAGAGTATAAATTAATAAGGATATCGATCAAGCACTCGTGAAAATATATAACAAATTTATAATTTACAATTAACACAAAATTTAATATATTATAATTAGATTATTAGGCTTTATTAATCAATCAATCGATAACACATTCGATATACATTACATTAATTAGGCGACTAATATTAATTAAGCAGACGATATTAGTAACATTAAAGAACTAAATTTTTAAAGCAAGCGATAAACCGCACATTAATTGTTATCGATAAATTTCGCCTGATCTATAACACATTCCATATTCCATAACAAAACACACACCTTTCGATAACAACGATAGCGATATTAATAGCGATAACGATAACGATAACGATAACTTTAACGATAGACGTACCTTAAATGGCTCGCCATTGCGGAGCTTCTTCTGCCGCAGCTTATCGAGACTCGGCGGCGCCACCAGCACCACATACGGCTTGAGGTCGGAGGCGCGCAGCAGCTTCAAACTTTGCGGATGCAGATTCAAGACACAAATCTTGCCGCTGGCAACGACTGTGCGTATGGCCTCCAGTGATGTGCCTGCAAGAGGACCAAGAATGTGGTTAAGTCGAAGTCCAACGAATAAACCCTTGCAGATACCGTTGTAAATGTGTATGTATGTATACACAATATTGTTTTTATCTGCGCCAGTTCTAACTGTCTAACTGATTTCTGCACGCAATATAGATAGTATTTGATATTGTCCTCTATTTCCTTGTCAGATTAGTATAATATCAGATACAAATTCATGTCATAGAAACGATCGAACGATTTTCAACTTTTACTCTACACAAATTCATTGTTTCTTGACAAGTTGTATACAATATTGTTATTTACATCCTGCACAAATTTTGTCAAAGTCGTACTACTACATCATATTGTTGTCATAGAAACGATCGTTCGAAATTTCAATAATAATTTGCCTTATATGGGACTCACTGACTGACTGACTGAGAATCATTGTGTAGGCCAAACGGTTAAACCTAGAAAGATGAAATTTTCACACAACATAGCTGAGACAATTTCGATTTGATACACATATGTATATATATGTATATCGGTCAAAATTCATCTATCAGTATAAAAAACTTTCTTTCTTCTTTAGAGAACTTAATCATTCTTACAAATTGTATATTTAAAGTCGGACTACTACATCATATGGCTGTCTTAGGAAAATTGAATACACGAATCTGCAAGGATATCAAGAATATTTTTTTTTTTTTGACACTCACCGTAGTAGGCTTTCTCATATTCGCCGTGCTCGACAAAGCGACGCGCCAGGATATCCGCCTCGAAAGCCTGCCGCGTGATGAAGTGATAATCCACGCCGGGCACTTCACCTTCCCGCCGGGCACGTGACGTATCTGCAGGGAGAGAGAAGAAGAGAAACATGGAGCAAGTTGAATATTGAATCACTTTTAAGTTAGAAGAAGCGGTAAGAAGCCACAGCAACTGGTTAAAGTTCCATCAGCAGCAATTGATTGGATGGAATTGGAATGGATTGGATTCGATAATTCTCTCTAGCTGTAACTTGCTGATGGATCTTTACCACAGTCTCAGGGTAATGCTCTAGCAATGCGCTGGGAAACAATTGCCAACTGCTTTACCCTTGGCTGCCTTCAGTTTCTTTAGTTTCTCCTCAAGCAAATAGAAAACTATATGGCATTTCGGAGAAGAGAGACAATAAATAAAAATTTGAAAATACAAATCAATTGTGGATTTTTTTAACTATGGTTATACCAAAAATAACAAAACATTTATTTTAGTACTCTTCATATTTTTTTGGTTTGATCATTTGATTTTTGCTTCAAAAAGTTCATTTATTATTTTATTTTAATACTATTTTTTTTTATTATATACAAATTTAATAATTATTTTATTTTTAAACTAAAAATAGGAGTTTAAATCAGCGATTAAATTAAACCGTAACAAAAACCGTATCCGTTAACCGATATTAACCGATTGAAATTTGTAACCGTAACTGAAATCGTTACCGAAACCAAACTTTTTTATTATACCGAAACCCAGAAACCAGTTAAGATTTTAAATAAAAAAGGGGAAATAAGTTCAAAAGTACTTTTCTACCCTAATTTTATCACCTGGAGTCGATTAAAAGAAAAAATTTAAGATTTAAAATTTTTGCAAATTTTCGAAAAATGTAAAGGGGTAACTATGCAAAATTTCCGAAATAAATTAATATTTCAAAAGCATCCAATTTTGATGCCAAATCAATATTTTAATAATAAAATGGTCAAAAAAACATCCCTTTTGAAAATCGATCAAGATTTGACAAATCGATTCAAATTAAAAGAATAGGGCAATTTTTTATGTTTTTGGCATAAATCTTAGAGAAACAAATCGAAATCTAGTCCAAAAGTACTTTTTTACCCTAATTTTATGACCTGGAGTCGATTAAACAAATAAATTAAAGATTTAAAATTTTCGAAAATTTTCAAAAATATTTAAAGGGGTTACTATGCAAAAATCGACAAATTTTGGGAAAAAAATTGTTGTCTCAGAAACATAAAATTTGAATGCCAAGTTGAAGTACGGTTAGTTTTATGAAAAATAAGACATTCTTCAAGGAAATCGGATGAGCTTTGATAAAGTTGTGCTACTTGAAAGTCCAAAGACTCAATATTTCTCATACATATGTACATATGTATGTATATAGCTTATTTACAATAATTGATACATTGTGACATAGAAGCTTTTTTATTGTTTGATCTATCTTAACAAATTTTGCAGATTTAATTCATTTATATATTGATCGCTATAAAAAGGTATTATTTTTTGAAATTATTTATTTAATAATTTATTTATTATTCATTTAATTATTTATTTTTATTAATTTTTAAATTTACGCATCTCTAATATTTTTAAAACTCTTTTATAAACCGACAACATACCGGAATTTCGAAACCGAAATATACAAAAAACCAGTAACCGTTACGAAACCGATTTATAATAATTTCGCGTAACCGTTAACTGAAAACCTAAATGCGAACATAACCGTAACCGTAACTAAAAACATATATATGTATGTATATTCGGAAACCGAAAACCCAAATGCGAACATAACCGAAACCGTAACTTATTTCGGTTTGATATCCTGATTTAAATGAATTGGAATATCCGATTTCTGGGATATATATTCGATTCAAAAATGTTTGTAGCCCGAATGAAAATGCAGATCGTATTTGATTTGTTGGTTTTCATGGCCAGAGGGGAGGGGAGGAGAGGAGGCCAGCGGGAAGGCGTTACTTACGTGGCACCGCTGCGGAGAAGCGTTCGGAGTCGGCCATCAGACGCTGGCGCAGCTCGTGGCGTCCGATGTTGGGCGGGCCGATGAGGACGATGGGTCGTTTGTGGGTGGCACGTGGATAGTAGAGAGCCACCTCCTCATAGGTGAGAATCTCCTCGGGATCCGTTTCATCCGGCGCCGTTGTGGCATACAAGGGATAGCTAAGTAAATTAAGAAAAAAGGATTAATGAGTTACTGTTCAACTGTTTGCTACACTCAAAAACAAAGATCACGATTTCTACGCTTGGGAATATCCAAGCACACAACGATCTCAAAAGCTGTCTGAATTTCGGACTTTCCAAAACTGAGAACAAAAACTCTTATTTCAACTTCAATCTCGTTTACATTGAAATACGATTTTTCTGGGATACATTAAGTGCGTTTTGATATGATTTAAAGTCTTTTAAAGAACGGATTGTACTAGTTGAAGTACAAAAAAATCTCAAACTTATCCCATATCGAGTAAGTAAACAACAATCTTAACATTTGAAGAACAAAACTATATAAATTCAAAGCTATTAATTTTGTTCATATTTCAATACGACAAAATATTATTTTAACTTGATATTTTTGACAATAAAATATCAATAATATCGATAATATTGCACACTTTTATCAAAATTGATATTATCGTTTGAAAAATAGATCGCTAAAAGTACCTATCAATATATTGCTAAATAAAATTAATCGATATATCGCCAAAAATATGTATCGATATATCGATATACAATATATACACATAAAACTATGTATCGATACATCGCTAAACATAGCTATCGATATACAATAGCTATCAATTTATCGATATGTAATACTGATCGAAGTATCGAATATTATATCAACAATACTAGAAAGGACATACTTAATTCTCGAATGTCGTAATGTATTTTGCTAAGGGTATGTGTGTTGACTTACCCCGCCTCGGAGCTGGCCTTCTTCTTCTTCTTGCGTCCCTTGCGGGCACAGAGCAGAGTGGCGCCCTTGCTGGCGCTGGCGTCCTTGCCGCCACGGGATCGCGCCAGACCGGCCTCCTCGGCAATGGCCAGCTTCATGGTCTCGCGCTGATGCTGAAAGGACTGACTAGGTATGAGGCCGGCCAGCGTTTGGTCCTCCTCGCCCTCGCGATACGCCTGCCACCAGTTGGGATCCTCGCGCGAGATCACATGCAGCACATCGCCCTTTTGGAAACTGATGCCCAGTTCGCGGCACGGTATATACAGATCATCCTCCGGATCATAATCGAAATGCGCACGGACATGCAGCACGGCCGTATCCCGATGCGCCATGCCACCGATGCCCACATGATGCAGGCCCAAACTGCCGGCTCCACTGCCCATGCCCATGCCCATGCCCATGCCCATGCCAATGCCCATGCCCATGCCCAGGCCACCGAGGGGCATGCCACCGCCGGGCGGTGGACTGCCAGCGGGCACAATGAGAAACGTGAGCGTGCCCTGCATGGCGCCCAAAAGGGCGCACACCTCGTTCACCGTCTTGCCGCGCAACTCCTGGCCGTTTACCTCTAGAATTTCATCGCCCTCATGCAAGAGTCCCGACTTTTCGGCGGCGCCACCGCGAACAATGCGTCCAATCACCACCGCCTCGCCCTCGTTGCGTACTGTGGCGCCCAATGGCTCTGTGGACTTCTCAATCTGAATGATGCGTATGTTATCGTTCTGATCATTCAGGGTGCCAAAGCAACCGCTCATCCCAGGTGGCGATTCACCACGCACCGCCATCGCCACCGCCGCGACGGGCAATGGCATCGCACCGCGTTGTGCCACCGATGCGGCACCGGGTGGCAGCACAGGTGGCAACACTGGTGGCAGCACAGGTGGCAACGCTGCCATGCTTCTGCTGCTCGCTTTTGTGGCCGCAACTGGACTGCTGTGTCCACTTAGAGTTTCACCAGTTGCCATTCCCATTCCCATGGGCGATGGCGACGCGTCCGTGTGACTGGCAATGCGATCGTGGGCGAGCAACAGACCCTCCATCTCATGGCTGGTCAACAGATTGCCCAGCTCAATGGCCGCGGCGCTATTCGATTGCGTCAGCAGCTCGACGATCTCCTTCTGCAAACCCAACGCGCCCACGTGCAACGGCGCCGAGATGCGCGGACGCCGACGCTGCAGCACCGCGCTGCGTGCGGCAAGCACGTGCGCAACACTCGCGCTCGCCAGGACGCCGTGCGCCGCCGATACGCGGCCCGCCAGCGTGCTCAGGCCGCTCTTCGACAGCTGGCCCTGGAGACGGGTCAGCGCCGCTATCAGCTCGCCATAGCCTGAGAGAGAGAGAGAGAGCGAGAGAGAGAGAAAGAGAGAGAGAGAGAGAGAGAGAGGAGAGAATGTGTGAATTAATAAAAATTATAAAATATATATTTATAAAATAATTTGATAATAAAGCTTCTATTCAAAAACATTCATCAACTGCCCCCTGCTCACTTTGCTCGCCGGAAGGCGCGACTAAAGCCGTTGGGAGAGAGATTGTGTGAATAAATCAAATTTATAAAATAATTGTATAATATAACTATTTTATTGCTTCTATTAAAAATGATTCAATTATTGCCCCCCTGCCCGCTTCGCTCGCCGGAAGCTGCGATTAAACCGTTCGGAGAGAGAAAGTAGAAATAAATGAAATTTATAAAAATATATATCTATAAAATAATTGTACTACTACTATAAAAAATCATTCAATTATTGCCCCCAGCTCACTTCGCTTGCCGCTAAAACCGTTCGAAGAGAGAATGACTTACGGTGTTAATAAATAAATATTAAAAATATTTATAAAATAATTGACTGATAATAAATGAATTTTAATGCTTCTATACAAATTATTCAATTATCTCTCTAAGCAATATCTAAATTGTTCTACATCTGTGTCTTTTTCCTGTTTTATACTTAAATTAGGAAGATCATGAATTGTTTTCTTAGGTATATCTAGGGAATACTTGCTCCTAAACTCTTTTAAATCAACATGTTTTCTTTTCTTTACCCTGTTTGTGATCTTCCCCCTTTCTTCACATTTTCTCACACACAGAATACTCAGAGATCATTTCCTTTTATTAGAAATATGTGAGGAATAATGCTTCCTATATCCTTACATAATTCTTCTAATAATTCTTTCTTTTCTCGATCATCAATTGTTTTCTTAGCTATACCTAAGGAAGACTTCTTCCTAAACTCTTTCTAAGCATTATCCTAATTTCTCTTCTTCTTCTACTCAGAGATCATTTCCTTTTATTAGAAATATGTGAGGAATAATGCTTCCTATATCCTTACATAATTCTTCTAATAATTCTTCCTATTCTCGATCATCAATTGTTTTCTTAGCTATACCTAAGGAAGACTTCTTCCTAAACTCTTTCTAAGCATTATCCTAATTTCTCTTCTTCTTCTACTCAGAGATCATTTCCTTTTATTAGAAATATGTGAGGAATAATGCTTCCTATATCCTTAAATAATTCTTCTAATAATTCTTCCTATTCTCGATCATCAATTGTTTTCTTGGGTATATCTAGGGAGTACTTATTATCTTAAATTCTCTTCTTCTTCTACTCAGAGATCATTTCCTTTTTATTGAAATATGTGGGGAATAAGTCTTTGCTTTATTCTTAAATAATTCTTCCTATTCTCGATCATCAATTGTTTTCTTGGGTATATCTAGGGAATACCTTTTCTAAACTCTCTCCTTTTTATTGAAAATGTAAGGAAGACTTCTTCCTAAACTCTCTCCTAGCATTATCTAAATTTCTCTTCTTCTTTCCCCGATTTTCGATCACTCTTTCGTCTTACCATCGATGTGCTCCGCTTGCGTCAGCTCTTCGTCCTGCAAATATGCCTCGTTCTCGACGCCAGCAATTGTTGCTGTCATCGCTGTTGCTGTTGTCGCTTGCTGCTGTTGGGCCAACGCCTTGCCAGCAGTGGGCGTGGCCGTGGCCGTGTCCTGCAACGCCTTGAGCTTCCGAGAGCCGCGCAAACTGTTGCGTAGAAATTCATTCTGTTGGGCGATGCGTTCCTCCTCCTCGCGTCGTCGTCGCAGTTGCTCCTGCAAAATGAAAGCATAGAATGTTGAAAGTGGGAATGAGTAAGAAAAAAAAAAACAATGTGATAAAGATAACAATAAAACGAAAGGAGGGAAACGGGGAACTGAGAGAGAGAGGCGCATTTAATCCGCATTCGCGGCAATTGCGCTAATTTAATTAGCGGCTTTTTGTGGCATGCAACCAAAGAGAGAGATAGAGAGAGAGAGAGAGAGAGAGCACCCACAAGTTGCAAGTCCAGCAGCTGCCACAAGCTGTTTAAAAAACACAGAAAATAAAATAAATAATAATAACAATGAAACAAGAATAAAAAGAATGTAAAGGGCTTAGGCTTAGTGACGCTGTTTTTGCTTCTCGTGTTCTGCGTTCTGTGGCATGCAACAAATCCGCATCAAATGACGTGCTAAAGAACATTTCTCATTGTGGCAGAGAGAGAGAGAGAGCGAGAGAGGGAGAGAGGGCTTAAATGAACGGGGCAGTGAAGCCTCGCAAGTGCAACGAGCTCTGCTTGCTTGGATTAGGTCAGTGGGAGGTGCTTGTCAAACTGTAACTGTGTCGACGCGCTAGCTTCTCAAACTGTTGGTAGCAACTAATCGATAGAACTACACTCCTATCGATAGCAAAGTGAAAACGTTCGGCTATTTTTAATACTATAGCTAAACTTTTCGTTCTTTCGCTTAACAATTTAAAGTTGTAAATAATACAATTTAATATAATAAAATGTTTTTCTAATTTTATTTGGAATCTTTCAAATTACGACGAAATTTATATCGCTTCTGTGGTGAAACTTTAGTTTATAGAAACTTCATTATATATGTTTTTTTTTTCTATTTTAATCAGTTCAAAGTCAAAATATTTGAGTATCTGAGAATATTCAAATTTTAAGATTTACAATATTAATTTTAATGCTTATATTTTTATTGTCTTTTTTTTGAATATTTAGACCTTTCTTAATTTGAAATCTTGTATTAATATATCTACAATTATGATAAGAATTACTAATGGCAGAGATTTAACGATATTTTCCAATAATTTCTATTAAATTATTCTAAATTTGTCAATTTCATACAGCAAATAAATTCATTTTAATTTGGAAAAAAAGAAATTTAGTTCAACTTTTAAACTAATTAACCGATGTTCATATCCTAATTTTGTTCGTTTTTTTGGACAGAAGCTTGTACACCTTAGTCAGTTTTCACTGTACATTCAACTTAAAAACAATGTGCGTTCATTAATTAATTTAGTAGCATAATTAAGAGTCTTCATCAGGTTGATATAATGCAAGTTTACTGAATTGGATTAAACGCAACGTGTTTTATTTTTTTACGCTCAACTCGCGGCGTGTCAAAGTTGCCAATTTTGGTTCCGCTTTTGACCACTTGGCCAACAAAGGGAGGGAGAGAGAGAGAGAGAGGAAACGGGAGAGAAAAGGAAAGAATTACAGCAAAACTGCTCATTTACAGAGTTTTGATGAGACTTTTTCGCCTTGGCTCAACTTATTCTCACACTGCTTTTTTTTTAAGGGATGCGGAAGCAGAGAGAATAAAAAACAAGAATTTTATTGAATAGCAAAAACAACAAAGCAAAGGCGCTGAAAATTCCAAAAGTAAAAAAAAAGAAAAAAAAAAATTCGCTTGACAGAAAAGAACAAAATTTGCTGAGCTTGCATAATGTGAGAGAAGCAAAGCAGCACACAGAGAAGAAAAGAGAAGATAAGCAACAACATCAGCAAAAATTATGCAGACGGGCCAAGGGGCAGGAGAAAAGGGGAAGGGGAAGGGTGAAGGGGAAACGAGACTGCAAACGTGTATAAAAAAACGATGTGAACCAAATAAAACTCGGCAAGACAACAACAAAATGAATAACAATAATAAAAACTAAAAAAAAGATACAAAAAAAACAAAACCAAACAAAACAAAAGAAATCGCGGTGACATTGAAGTGGCAACTTGAATGTGGTAGAAGAAGATGAAGCAGAAGAAGACGCACAACAGATGGGGCAAGACAGATGACGAGAACAACAACAACAACAACATGAAATATATGTATATGGCATCAGAATCACAAGAATTTAGCAGTTATAACAATCAAACAGTAGAGACTCAGAAAAATCATATTTTTCCCCCAATTAGATTCTTGAAGTTCGAAAATGTCTTACAAACTTTGAAACTAGAAACTTCGGGCACTAATTTGAAGCATCTTCAAAATGATTTGGTTTTTTAGTTTTTTTTACATAATTTGTTTATTTGTTATAATAATTTTCTGTAGTGGAGACTCACAAAAGTGGAATTGGATTTTCAAACTTAACTACAAATTTGAAAGTAATTAAAAAACCTCTTTAACTAGAAATTTCGATACTAATTTAAAGCAATTTCCAACGATTACATATTTGGTTTAATTTAAAAGACAATTACTTTTACAGTCGAACTTTCCTAATTCGAACCATCCTTATCCATAGAAGAAGTTCGAATTAGGGAGACTTCGATATATGGAATTGGTTTTTTTTTATTTTAAGTTTATTAAGTTTATTGCCACTCGACTTTGCTCGGGTTAGAGACAACTCGAGGTTTAGAAGTTCGAGTTATGGAAGCTCGACTATATTTGTTTTTTATTATTGCATTATTTTATTTTTATCATTATTTTTAGAATACTTTAAAAATTAATAAACTGAAGAATTTGCAAGTAGTTCTATTTTTTCAGAGTCTAGTGTAATTGCTAAAGCAAAAAAAGAGAACAAAAAGTAATAATAATAATAATCGTAATATTCAGAACTGAAGTCGAGCACACTTGGCGTATACTTAATCATTTGCATACACCTTCGATTGTCGAGACTTTCGAGTGCCCACATGAACAACTTTTGATCGTGATTGTATTCAATTAACCAACACTGGCACAGAGTGTCTTTCTCTCCCTCTCTCTCTCTCTCTCTCTTTTAGTATGTCAATGTCAGTTTGGGGCAACCCTTTTGATCCCCCGCTATAAATCAAGCGTAAAGCCCACTAAACAACTCGTGGAACATCAATCATTGCACGGCAACAATAAAGGTAACTGAAATTAACAATAGTTGTTGTTGTTGTTGTTGTTGTGGAAGTATAAACCATGACATCATCATCGTCATCAACAACAACAACAAAAACGACGCATTGTCGCGACAAAGGCAAAAAATAAATATTGAAAATGCGAGTAACAACAAAAAATTAATAAAAATTTATTAACTTGGCTTATTTGTGCCCAGACGGGCATAACAACTTTGTTAGCAAGTTTGCAACGTTTACTATAAAAAAAAGAAAAGAAAACATAGAGAAAAATGTTTAAAATAATGCAAAATGCAACGAACATTTTGTTTACTCTCTACATTTAAATGCAAATATTTGATGAGTTTTTACGGCAGAAATCCATTGAAACGGTTGGAATTGTAACATTTATCTTTCAATTTAAGGCAACATATGTATATAATGCACAAAAATTTTAATGAAAGATATTGGTTTGTTATCGTTTAGTTTTTGCTAGAAAAAGTTATCATTTAGATAGGAATATGTTAGGGAAACGAATGACATTGAAACACGATGCTCAATAACCTGTTGAAACGTATGAAATTAAAACATTTAGCATGCAAAAAAAAATATTTTAAAATAATTTAGAACGTGGCAATGAGTTATCGATAAGTTTAAAAAAATTAAAGAAAATAATCAAAGAAAATATGAATTTATTAAATAATTGTAGCTGTAGAATTCAAGCAGTAATACTTGGGTATATCTGTATGTATATGACAATTCTCAAAATTTTTAGTATTATGACAATTCTGAATATTTTAAATATTATGAACGATAACATGTCGTTAGGTATATCGTTTAATTTCATATAGTGTATTTGTTAATTATAGAAATTGATTCTATTGCTAGCACATTTTGATGTGACTGTTTAGTTGTTGTTGTTGTCTCTGTTGTTGCTGCCGCTGATGTTGTTGTCGAGCAACTACGGCAGCCAGTTAGCCTAGTTTGCTGTTAACTGGTTGCCGTTTTATAGTTAGCATATATGTAGATAAAAAAAAGCCAGTTGGCGATAGCTAACTGAAGGTTGCTGCCGTTCAAAAAGGGCAAACCAACAACGACGGCAGCAACAGCAGCAGCAACCAGAGCAACACTTTGCTTTGCGTAATTAGATTACAGTTGTTCTTGTTGCTGTTGTTGCTGCAACACTTGCCTGTTGTTGTCGCAAACGCATCGAGGAACGTTGAATTTGTGTGCCACGACGCAAGGCCGAGGCGCTACGTTGCGGTGTTGCACTGCCAACAGTTGCTGGTAGATGTTGCTGTTGTTCAAATTGAAGTTGCAGTTGTTGCTGCTGCTGCAGTTGTTCGATTGCTGCTGTTGTTGCATTGCCATTCATATCACAATATTTGTTGTTGTTGTTTATGTTGCTGATATTGTTGTTTAAATTGGCGCTCAATTTGTCATTCTCTTTTTCCAACAGCAATTGTTGCACTTTGTTGCTGCCGTTGATGTTGTTGTTGTTGTTGTTGCTGCTGCTCATTATGTGATTGCTGTTGCTGTTGTTGTTGCAGAGCACTGGCAGCTTTGTTGGCGTTGTGGCAGCAACAGTTGCTGTTGCTGGCGCTGTGTCATCACCAGCAACAACACTCGTCGGCTCCAATGTTATGTGCAGTGTCGATAGCACCATATTATCGTTATCGTTATCGTTATCGTTTTAAATAGTTCGATGTTTATTTGTTTGCTTTAACACTTTTGTTTTGACGCTGTTATTTTAAATATTTGTTAACTTCACATTGTTTGTTGTTGCTGTTGTTGTTGAAATTTCAAAATTGATTTTGATAACATTTCGATTGACACAACGCTCCAAAAAAAAAACCCAAAAAACGCTAAAAATAATATAAAAAAAAGCAGAAATGTTTTCGACAACCACTATGCAAATTGCCACGCCCCTTTTGGCTCGCCTGTCGCCCTCTTTTGTAGCATTGACAGCTGCAACGCATAAATTTGAATATGAGCAACCATTTTTGGTATTTTTATTTGTATTTTTTTTCCCTACAGCTCTTTTTCTTCATGTAGCTTGAAATGCAGCTTAATGCGCATTTAAATGCATAACTGTTGTTGTTATTGTTGTTGTTGGTATTGTTGTTGTTGTTATTGTTGTTGTGGTTATTGTAGTTACTGCTTTTGTTGTTGCTGCTATTGTAATTGCTGCTGCTGTTCAGCGACAACAACTCAGTTCAATTAGAAAGCGAAAGCTGCTGCAACAATAAATACTGACAATAGTTCTCTTCTTTATGCACAACAGCAACATGAGCAGCAGCAGCAGCAGCAGCAGCAGCAACTGCTGCAACTTGAGCAGCAGCAGCATTAGCATAAACTTTTCACTCGCAACAACAGCAGCAATAGCTTTTTACTTTATTTATGCATTTATTTATTTATTTACATATTTTTGTTTTCGCTCAATTGTTGTTGTTGTTGTTGCCGTTTACGTGCGTTGCGTTGCAAATGAGACGCTGCCGTCGCCGTCGTCGTTGTTGCTGTTGCTGTTGTTGTTAACGTCGCAACTGCAATTTTTTGTTAACGTTTACATTTCTTTAGTGTTTACTTTTGTTAATTATTTTTCTCTTTTTTTGTTTTGGCTTTTACATATTTATTTACTGTCTTTTTTTTATTGTTTTAATTCAATGCGAATTACGTCGTGAGTCAGTCACACAAATTCCGCGTGCATTTGTTTTGATTTTATAAATGCATATTAAGCCAAATAATAATGCATTAAAATTTTAATATTTCTTTGTTTTTGTAATTCAAATTGTTTAACTTAATAATTCTCGTTCTCAATGAAAACAAATGAAAAGAAAAATGTATTTTGTTGCAAAATAAAATATGTTTTGCTTTTTCCTGTCAAAATAATTACTTGACATACTGTATATAAGTTTTTGGGCTCTTTTAGAACTCTGTGAATCCTTTGAGTTGCTGTCGCTGTTTAAAATATAATTCTTGTTGCTATTGTCGTAATTGCTGGTCAATTTGTTAATCTGTTATATTTTTGGATTGATGCAGGAAATTGTTGACATTGCAGCTACAAGTGTTGCTGCTGCCGTGCTCATGCTGCAGTTGTACAAGCAAATGTTGCTACTGTCATATAGACTGCTAATCAGGCAATAGTTGCTGCTGTTGCTGTGTTAATTGCTCATGTTGTTGTTGCTGTGCTTGTTGCACTCTCAACAGCTGTTGTTGAGACATTTAATTGCATTGTTGCTGTTACTGTTAAAACAGCAATAGTTGCTGTTGCCGTTGTTATTTTTAATATGGTTGCTGTTGACATATAAATTATTCTAACTCGTTTTGTTCCAGCTGCAACTTAACAATATGATGTTGCTGCTGCTTTTAATCACATAATTGTTGCTGTTGCTCCTGTTGCTGCAAAATTTGCTGCTCTTCAACTGTTACTTTGTAGGCCGCGAAGCCACGCCCACTTGCCCATACAGTATAGAACAAAAATGGCATTGTAAATTATTGCTGTTTTTACAGTTTTTTCATTTTTAGCTTTTTTTAGATTTTTTTTCGGGTTTTTCTTTAAGTTTTGTTGTTGCTTTTTAATTTAAGACGTGCTTTTAGTGCAAATGTTGTTTGTTTGTTGTTTTTGTTGTTGTTGTTGTTGCTGTTGACGCTTTATTTGCACTCAATGTTGTTGTTGCCTCTCCTCCCAAAACAAAAATAAATAAAAAAAAGCGACTAAAAAACTTGCAGTGGCTTTTAAACTGTTGTAGGCGTCTAGCCACTTGGGCGTGGCACACTATATTTAAAGCAACAACTGTTAATTTAAACTAACTAAAAACAAAACACACTCGCACACACACACAGACACTCATGCACTTTAGCAAACACAAAAAAAAAATTGCATTAAAAAAATAATAATAAAAAAAAATAAACACATTGTAAGTGTAACTATAAATCTTGTATAGAATATTAAAATGTATGTATAAATATATATATGTATATATATCTATATAATCAAAGTTTATTTAGCTTATCGCCAGCACACACACACACGCACACACACGCACACACACGCACGTTTTGGGCCGCGTTAAGCAAAAGTTGAAAATGCGGCCGATCGCAGAACGCGTAGAAAAACAACTAAAAATGCCAGCTGAAAAATCATAACAAATGAGCGATAAACCGTGTGCGCTGTTTACCCCTTCCCCCCGCTACACCTCTGTCCCGCCCCCTGGCCCCCACCGCTACCCCCTCTCTCTCTCTCTCTCTCTCTCTCTTTAGGCATATGCGCTCACGTTACTCGTTCAAGTGCTCAGCAACTGAGTGTAAACTAAGCGCACGTGTGTGTGTGTGTGTGTCGAGTGGTCTTAAGTGTGTGTGTGTGTGTGTGAGCCAAGTTAGCTGCCGTTGTCGTTGCTGGCCCAAAAACCAACAACAACAACTACAATAAAAATAACTCGCAAAGTGTAAAGCAAAAAAAAAATGCGATGACTTTTGCCGCGGCTCATGTGTATGTGTGTGTGTGCGTAAATACGGCTAACATCACACACACACACACACACACACACATACACACACACACATACAGTGACACAACGTGAACGTTGCCAACCCGTCGCATAAACAAACAGTTAAAAAAAATTGTTTAACTAATTTGCGTAGTTGAAAAATAAAATAAAATGAAATGCCGCAAAACACAAAGACAAAATGTAGCTGACAACAACGACAACAACAACAATGACAACGACAACGACAACGACAACAAAGATAACAACAATGAGTGGAGAACAAGTGCAGTGACAACGCCTACAATGTCTAAAATGTAATACGACTAAAGATACCCTTTTGTTCAATTGTCATTAAATTGATTGTTTTACAAGCCATGATAAAATAACTTAGATAGAGTGAGAGCGAAAGAGTGTGCTCGACTTGTAGCTACCCAGCAATATTTAATAATATATAAATATATATATTTATATATACAAGTAGAGTTATTTAAAGTTAACAACTAACTAAACCCAACAATTTATTACAATAACAAAATATTAGTGACATTTATGTTGTTTTCTTATGGTTTTAAGAAAATTTGAAAAATATGTTAAACTTAGTTCCTTTAGATGTAATTGATTTTACAATAAAATAATATTGTATGCTTTTTTAATTTGCATTTTTTTATTCAGTTCAAAATTTAACATTTTGTATCACTGAAATATTTCCTAACTTTGTTCAGTAACATATTATTTCAATTATTTTTTTTTGATTGTATATTTAAATAAAATGTAAAAATATTTATTATTTTCTATAGCCGATTGTTTTGAAATTTTATTTACGTTTTTATTCATTTGATTTTAAGTATAAGAAATATTAAAAATTAATTCTATATATTTTTTTAATTTAAACGAGCTTTTGTCGACTGTTTTCACTGGATGTAAATTAATAAACAAATAAATAAAAGTCTGTTTGTATATATTTGAAGTAAATCCGCATCGATTGAATTAATTGAAACCGTCTGAAAACAAACTTGATAAGCACACTTAATTTCTCTTTATTTCTCTATCTTTCTCTCTACCCCTCCCCTCAGTTTCTCTGCCCCTCTCTGTTTTTATATTTCGCTGCCTTTTAATGGCCATTAACGGCACAGTTTTAGCTGCCCCCGTCACACTTCAGTGACTCTGCAACTGTTTTGTGTTTCGGCCTTTTAATTAATTTAGCATTAAATGTTACTTTTCCCCGTTTGTTTTGTTTATCATTTCTTTTGTTCCTCCTGCCTCTTCACCATTTTCCTCCTCTCGTTACACACACACACACACCCACACACACAATTCGATTAAAAGTTTTGCATAATTAATCATTGCATTTAGCAATTTCCTCCGTCCGGAGTCGCCATGAGTAATATTATAATAACCCCTTCTCACCTGTCAACCACTTTCCCCATCTCCCCCTTTCCCCCTTATCTGACCCACCTGCACAGACACAGGTAAATGCTCAATGCCCACGCATTTCAATACTTGTTATTGTTATTGCCTTCAAGCAAAAAGTTGTTAAATTACTTTTATTCCCCACATTTCCCTTTATAGTCAACTAACCCCACTTTTCCTCTCCCGCTCTCTCCATCTCTCCCTCTCTCTCACTCCATCTCTCTCTTGCTCAATTGTGTATTGTCTTTGTGAGTTAAGCTTTTCAATAGTTTTGCTTTTTAAAATTAGTGATGTAAATCCAAATTTTATTTTAAACGTCGTCAATGTAAATATCGAATGGTCGATTCATCGATTAAAATTAGGACTGACTATTTGATTTTCTTAAAAAAAATTTACAAATATAAAGTAAAATGCGCTTCTAAATTTATTTATTTATTTTAATTTTTACGAGTCATTAAAATGTTTAATTCATCTTTATTGCTAATAAGAGAATTTATAGTCCAGACAAATATAGAAATAAAAAAAAAGTGGAGCCACAGAGACGCACAAGCACTCGAGCGAGCTTAACAAAATAATAGCAAAATAAATTCAGAAATGCAAATAAATAAATGAAATTAATAAATATGTAATTCGTTCTAATCAAAGCTCGCGCTAACGTCGCTAACTTTTTTAATTTATCTTATACACATTTTGATCAATCCAATCCATTTTGATTAAAAACTCCAGCGGTGATTTTTGTTTTAGATGTTGAATACTTATTGATCACTTGCTCAGTTAAATCAAATGCTTTGGTTTATTTTAAAGCTAAAGTCAAGAATTTAAACTTGAATTTTAGAATGATTTAATTTGGTTAAAAGCAGATGGGAAATTCATCGAGAACAACTCTAGAACAGTTTTCGAGTCACTGGGCGCAAATGGTCAATGGCCAGGTAAAAGAATCAGAACGAAAGAGACAAGCTGAGGCAGAGGCAGTGAAAGGAGAGGGAGAATGGCCAGCAGGTGGGGGTGGTGTAGAAAGAGGGGGAGAGGGAGAGGGAAAGGGAGAGGAAAGTGAACCGGAAGCGTTGCCATAGCCGCCGCCTTCATCGGTTGTCCATTGTCGCAGTGCCAAACAAAAGGTGCTATCAAACTAGCAGCAGAGCAGTTGTTGCCACTGCCAATGGGGCATGCTTTAAGGGGCATGTAGAGGGGGGGGGGGGAGTAGGGCGAGACAGGAATAGGGTGATTACATTTGCGGTGCGGTATGCGGAACTCTTGGCTACCTGCTGTGCATGTCAATGACGGCCGTGAATTCACTCAACTGTGTCGATGTTCAATTTATGAAATTTCTCAAAATTGCAGCTCTGTCTACAGTTTGACAGTCGCCGCAGCTGTACTGTGGTTTCATTATTTAGCTCCTCATTTCTATCGACAAATTGAAAAAATTACTGCTCTTTTTAAGCTAAATAGTCTGCATTAATTACTAAAACGATATAATTTATTTCAGTAAATTTTGAAATACATTTTTTGAATCACCCAAAAAATCAGAGTCAATATTAATTTGTCTTACACAAATAATTTATGTTTAATTTTTATTTAAAAAAAATGTATTTCAACTATGATTTGTATAATAAAAGTAAATATTAGCTCTGATTTTAAAACTAATTAAAACAAAGTTATAAAAGCATTTCATTTTTTATTTAGAGATCATATGATCATTTTAGCTTTTAAGTTGTATTCCATAAATTATATGTCTGAAATTTTCTCAATCATCCAGATAATTAGTTTATGGATTATTTCAAGTTTTTTTTTAATACAAAATTGAAGTGATAGATGAATTTCTTTTTATTTTTTTAAATTTTAATAGTTTTTGTTTTTCATAGTATTTTTATTATAAGAACACGATTTGCATTTTAAAAACGATTTTGAGTTTTTTGCTTCGCAGTTTGAGATGCACTGACAGTTGAGCAGTCACAAGATAAATGATCAAACTTTTTTGTAGCCTAATCAACAGGCGCAATTGAAAATTGACTTGAGCAGGGAAATATTGAAAGAACAGGGCATCCAACCGAAACGAATATCGATTTCAGTTACGGTATCGGTTATATTTAAAAAATGAAGATCTTTTTATTGAGATCAATATATATATATAAATTAAATTAGGCCAGAAGTAAAGATTAAGTTTAATGGTTTTTCTTGTTGTAGCTCACCTGATATTTCTTAATGCTGTCCAGCTGCTCCAATGTGGGCTCGACAATTTGTGCAATCTGTTGTTGTTGTTGTTGCTGTTGTTGTTGTTGTTGTTGTCCATTGCCAGGAGCACGACGATCGGGCAATTGAGGCGCGGGGGCGCAGTTGATAAGACGTCCATCTTTTTCAATGCGCAAATGATCACGAGGTGGCGGCACGGGCTTTGAGTTTCCATTAAGCTGCATGCGAAGGAGAGAGAGAGAGAGAGAGAGAGAGAGGGGGGAGAGAGTGGAAAAGAGATAGCACACTATTAGATGCCAGTTTTTCAATGAACAGAGTTGTTTCTATTTGTGTGTGTTTGCATGTACTTGTTGTTGTTCTTGTTGTTCTTGTGATAGTTATGCACATGTATTAATGTTGTAAATGTATGTGTGTGTGTGTGTGTGTATGAGTGTGTGTGTATTGCTGATGACTGTTGTTTGTTGTTGTTGCTATTGTTGTTGGGGCTGCCTCGTTGACTTGTTGTTTTTATATTTATTTCCTTTAATTCAATTTTATTTACCCTCACAGCAAATACAATAAAAAAGGATAGCAGAATATGATAATAAAACATGCCACAACAATGTTTGTATAATAAATACACAGAAAAAAAAAACGGAATTTCTGAAGAAATAAAGTTTTCTAATCGAGTACGAAAAACTTAATTCAAGTACGATTCTTGAATTCCGTCTCCGCAAATATTTTGATTATCGGGACTCTAGGAAAACATTTTTCAGTCATTTAATAAATGTTGAGCTGTTGCTATTTAATACGCATATTGTGTTAATTTAACAATATTATTCAGAAAATATAATTTAAAAAAATAAAAAATGCATGTCAAAATCACTTGAGTTTTAGAATAAATTGTTGTTTGTTTTTTGTGTACATATTCATGTATGTATGTACATACATATATAAATCCTAGTCCATAAATAACGGACCTTGGCGACGTGTTCAATGGGCGCGGGCGTCGAAGTGGGGACAGGTGAGGGGCAGCAGCAGGAGAGGGGCAGCAGCAGGAGAGGGGCAGGTCAGGGGTTAGGGGGTTAGGGATGTTGTTGTGTACAGTAAATGCAATTACCCTTTGATTCGTTTGGTTCATTCATTCATTCATTGCATTGCTTTGCATTGTCAATTTATCAGTTGTTGTTGTTGTTGCCCTTAGCTATCTATCAGTTGTTGCTGCTGTTGCTGCTGTTGTTGTTGTTGTTGCTGTGTTTCAACCCCAGCAACTTTTACGCTTTTTGCAAAATTTATCGACAACGATTTCTATATAAATTACTCGAGTGTTTTTTGTTTTTTTCTTTCCCTTTTCTGTGCATTTCTTGCTGGCTTTATTTTTAGCAAAAAAAAACACACACACACACGCACGCACACACACTTGGACATAAGCAAGGCTGTGTGGGCGTGGTCTTGAAGGCAGCTTAGGATTATGTTGCTAACGAGGGCAAAGGGAGAAGGGAAAGTGGAAGGAGGGATGGGGGGGAGGGATTGGTAGAAGGGGGTCAGGGAATTAGGCCAGCGACAGTTGAGACTTGGTAACAACTGGCCACGGGTAACCCTCCGCCTCCTCCCCCTCACCCTCCTCCTTCTACCCCTGCCACCATCACTTACCTCTTCTCCCACACAGCATGACAAAACAAGGCAAGAAATCAAATCAAAAAGCCATAAGAGCCAAAAGGGAGAAAGTACAAAATAAAAATAAATAAACGGGTAAAGAAGAAAGTGTAAGTAAAGTGTGGATGAGAAGAGGAAGGGAAGGAAGAAGAACTGCCCGTAATTAGGAACTGCATAACAGCAACAACAAAGACCGAGAAACTGATGAAATAACTTGGTAATTATCAAGAAATCTCAAAGTGATACAAAAATAACTACATTTATTGTTTCTAGCTGGAAGCGCTCATATATTGTTTCTATAAATAACTAAATAAAAATACTTTTCTTTGAAAATACATTTGTGTCAACTGTTGAAGTCAATGTTGTTGAATTCACTCGAAAAGCGCATGATTAAAACTCGGCATTAACAAGAAATGGTAAGAAAATTAATTGAAAAATATTTCTCAATAAAAATAGCAGCCTAATTATTTAATAATTTATTAAATCGATTTAATAAAAATAAAGGATACTTTGAACATTCTGCACTTGCTGGAGAAAATTAAAGAAATGTATTCTAGAACTCCATAAATTATTAGGGGGCTCCCCCTATCCGATTGTTCAAATGGCAGCTATATGATATAGTTATCAGATTTGTACCAAATTTGTTCAGGATCCCAACTACACAATCTGTGATTTTGGTTGGGATATCATAAGAAACAAAACAGATTGCAGTACTAAGCAATTTCCTGAACTTTGACCCCGAACTCGACCCACTTACAGGTCGAATTTCGCCAAACGCCTTCATATTGCCTTATTATAATTGTCTCAGCTATGTTGTGAGCAAATTTCAGCTTTCTATCTTTAGCCGTTTGGCCTACAAGTTGATTGATTAAATATGATTCTGTTGGTAACAAATGGAAAAGAAAAGACAGTTCATAATGAAAAAATAAATGGAATACCCTTAATATTAAACCCAAGTCAAAAGGCAATAAAAAACAATTGAAATTCAATAGTGAAAATTGCAAATGAAAATAATCAAAATGATTATTAAATAAATTAAATACCCCCAATAAAAAACCGAACTCGAGGAGCAATAAAAATATTCCAAAGACTTTGAATAATGCATTTCAAATAAAAAGCAAAGGAAAAACTAAAACAAAATGCGGAAATTGCAACGATAAGCATCGTTGTTGTTGTTCTTGCACTCAAAGTATGAAAAAAAGAGAGAGGAAACAAGAGAGAGGAAAACAAATAGAAGGGGATTGAGGAAGCGCGGAAATGCCGATGAAATGCAAATTGCAGACGTTTTATGTCATAAATGGCAGCAAATAACGCGCCAAAAGGAAGTCAAATAGCAGGGAAAGAGAGAGGAAGAGTGAGAGAGAGGGAGAGTGGTGACTAATCGACTGTTGCCTTCAATGAAATGCCATGTTGCAAGTGGGTCGCGGCAGCAATTATCTGCTGCGATTGACAAATGATGTCGTTAAAAAAAACCAACTTAAACTAGGACAGAGGCAGAGATAAACAAAGAGAGAGAGAGGGAGAGAGAGAGAGACAGAGAGAGACAGAGGCAGGGAGCATGAGAGAAGACAGAAAAGAGATTGCAAGAAGACGAGATTGGGAGAAGTAGAGAGTGACCTTTAAAGAGGATAAGGAGAAGGGCGAAAAGAGGAAGAGAAAAAGAAAGAGTGAAGAGAGAGAAAGAGCAAAGAAAAGTGAGAGAGAGCGAGAGCGAGAGGAAGAAGAGTAAATGATAGAGAGGGAAGAGAGAGAGGGAAGAGAGAGAGAGTTAAGTAAGAAGATGAAAGAAAGTTGGAAATAAGGAGAAAGAAAAAGGACATGGTTAGAGAAGAGGGCCAAGTGGATCGTAAAAGAATCAGGGAGAGTGAAACTTGAAGATTTTGAGAGAATCAAAGAAAAAGAGAGAGGGAGCGAGAGATAGGCAAGATAATGAGAGGAAGAAAAGATGAAAATAAAGATACTTAAGAAGGGAGAGAGAGAGAAGAGAAAGAAAGAAGAAATAAAAGAAAATCAGTTAAAAAAAGAGAATGAGAAAGAAACAGAAAGAGAAAGAGAGAGAGAAAAAGGGAGAGAAAGTGGGAGAGAGAGAGGGAGGGGGAGAGAGAGAGAGGGAGAGAGAGAGGGAGGGGGAGACATAGAGGGGGAGAGAGAGAGGTGGAGAGAGAGAGGGGGAGACAGAGAGGGGAAGACAGATAGGGGGAGACAGAGGGGGGAGACAGAGAGGGGGAGACAGAGAGGGGGAGACAGAGAGGGGGAGACAGAGAGGGTGAGACAGAGAGGGGGAGACAAAGAGGGGGAGACAGAGAGGGGAGACAGAGAGGGGGAGACAGAGAGGGGGAGACAGAGAAAGAAGAAAATCGTGAGAGTGGGAAAAATGTCAGAGAGAAAAGGAAATAAGATTGAAGTAGAGACTGACAGGGAGATATAAGAAAGCGCCAGTGAAAGAAAGAAGATGCGTAAGCGACGAAGCGTAAGGAAGAGAATGAGGGACAGAAGGCCAAAGGCAAACAAGCAGAGAGATTGGAGGATAAAGAGAAGGGCAGAAGAATTAAGCATTTAGCAGAAGAAGAAAGAAGCAGACAGAGAGAGAGAGAGAGAAAAAGAAAACCAGTGTGGAAGAGAAACAAAATTTGGGAGGGAGGGAGCGAATAAAAGGAGACGCCGAGGAGCGTAAAAGACGGAGACAGAGAGAGAGAGAGAGAGAGAGAGAGCGGAGTGAGAAAACAGAGAGCGAAGCGGGAGAGAGACGTGGAAATTGAAAAGGCAAAGTACAAATTGTGGTTGTTGTTATACCTCATCGGCAATGCGTTGCTTGCCATCGCCAGCGGCAGCAACAGTTGCAGTTGCCGTTGCACTGGCCGAATGCGTTGACAGGGCCAGAGAGGAGAGCGTCGTGTGGGCCGTCGATGAGCTGGCGTTGGACAACAACGAGGCGCGCGACGAGAGATGCGCGGGGGGCGGATAGCGAGGGGGCGTCTTGACCATTTCAATGAAACTGTCGGGCACATCCACCGGTAATTCGCGATGTTTGGCCAGCAGCAGCAGTTGTTGCTGTTGTTGTGCAGGCAATGTTGCTGCTGTTGTTGCTGCTGCTGATGTTGCTGCTGCTGTTGTTGCTGTCGAGCTCAAGAGCAACAGCTGCTGATTGCTGCTGGGCTCATAGCCAGGTGGCGCCAAACTCAAATCATCGGGCAACGTTGAGTTGTTGCTGCTGGTGGTGGATGCCACGCTGGGTATGTTGCTGCTGCTGTTGTTGCTGCTGCTGCTGCGTGTGCTGTTCAACGAGTTGCTGTTGCTGTTGTTGCTGTTGCTGTCATTGCTGGCTGTCATCTTGCTGGCTGTTGCAGCTGTACAGCTGCTGCTGCTGCTGCCGCTGTTGTTATTGCTGCTGTTGCTGTTGCTAGTCGATTGCTGCTGTTGCTGCTGCTGCAAGTGACGATAGGCAATTGTTTCAAATGTTTCCAGCGTCTGTTTGCTCAACGCATCATCGAAGCCACTCGATGTTGGTGAACTATTGCCTTTGAGATGATAAATGTCATCGACAACGCAGAGCAACTCATTGTTGCTGTTGCTGTTGCTGTTACCATTGCTGTTGCTGTTGCTATTGTTGTTTCCATTGCCATATGTTGTCACTTGTTGCAATTTGTTGCTTGGCATTTGTTGTTGCGCTGTTTGTGCTCCTGTTGCTGACAGTGGTTGTTGTTGTTGTTGTTGTTGCTGTGGTTGTTGTTGTTGTTGCTGTTGTTCCGTTTGCAGTTGATTTTCATAGTTTTCAATTTGTTCCAATTTGAATTGTTGTTTTTGATTGTACAAGTTTTGTGTGGCCACATCGAGTGCAATTGTTGTTGTGGTTGTTGTTGTTGTTGTTTTTGATGAGTGTTGTTGTTGTTGTTGATGTGGTTGTTGTTGTTGTTCATGTTGATGTGAAGAATGATATGCAACAATTAACAATTTGTTAGCATGATCATTGTTAGTTTTAGTGGTGATTGTGTTGGTGTTGCTGGTGGAGTTGTTGGTGGTGGAGTTGTTGGTGTTGGTGGTGGTGATGTTGGTGTTGTGTTTCTGTGTGTTTTTTTTTTTTTTTTAGTTTTGGATGCGTGGTGCAATGTGTGATGATTTTGTTTATATTTTGGTGAAAAGAGAATGCAATGAAATGAGTGTTTAAGTGTGTGGTTGTTGTGTGGTTGTTGTTATGGTTGTTCTAAGGTTGTTCTAAGGTTGCTGTTGTGCTAGGTAAGCGTGCATTTCATGGGGTTGTTGTTAGCAACTAATTCATGTTAGTCTTGTTGTTACTCATTTTTGTGGTTAGTTGGTTTGTTAATCAAGCGAATTGTGTGTTTTTCGGTTTCATTTTGGTGGTTGTTGTTTGGTTTTATTTTTATTTTTTGGGTTGTTAACTTGTGGTTGGTATTGTTGTTGTTGTAATCTTACCTGTGGTGGACGGGGTGGCGGATATCTGGGTGGCGTCTTATTGCGTGCTATAAACGTATCTGGACAGTCGACGGCCATCTCACGATGTGGACCTGCAATCATGGATACAAATCAGAAATGTTAGGAAATGTTACTGAAAAGTCGACAGTTCTTTAACTCGGTAATTTTTTTAACAATATATCGAGTTATTTAAATCGATTTTCAAAAAAAGTCGACAATTCATTGTATTACGACCGAACTAAATAATTAATAATCGATTGTGACCGAATCAATAAATACAATTTTGTAGTTCAAGTGCTCGTCATAAATTATATAAAATATTTAAATATATTGATTATATGTATACTCGTTTTTTTTATTTATTTGATTTTTTTTAAACCAAAGTTTTTATTTGGACATAAAAGAAAATCACCATAATGTTTTTATTTAAATTTACCATTATCATAATTATATATTTCGATACATTTTTAAGAAATTTGCTTTGTGTTTATTAAAAACGATTATTTATTTAGAAGAAAATGTGTAATTTTAAATTACAACTACGTTTTCTATTAACGAAGTTTATTTTGGGAAAACTTGAAATCAAAAACGATATATTGCTGTTATTTGCCGATAAATCGACAACTCGATTTTTGCTTTGGTGATTTTAACATTTCGATTGAAAACTCGATAGATAATTTGAATTTACATCACTTGTTAAGAAAGAAAACGAGAGAGAAAGAGAGAGAGAGAGAGATTGTTGTTGTTGCTGTCTTACCGTTATCTTGATTCACCGACAGCATCGTCAGCATTTCCTGATCAATCTCCCTAATATCACTTGAATGCGTGCGATAATGCTGTGATTGTGGCTGTGCTCGTTGCTGTTGTTGTGGTTGCTGTTGCTGTTGTTGTTGCTGTTGTTGCTGATGGTGTAAGTGGTGATGTTGACCGCTGATGTAATCATCCGGCAGACATGGCTTCAAATCATCACCATCAATGACCACAATACTTGAGCCAGAGCGACGGCGTGGCCTGAAAAAAGGAAACAATTTAAATATTTGTAATTTAGTTTAATTATTATTACTGTTAAAATTGACATGAATATATATATATTTATATATATATTAAATATTTTTAAATTAATAAAAGGTCAAATAGATTCTTGTTTTTCTTTTCCTTCCAGAACTATTCGTAGCATTAACCCAATTACTTTTAATTCATGTACTTCAAATTATTATTTGCATGAAACTTTGCCAGTAAAAGTCTTGCGATGATTACACCAAACTTTGAAAAAAATTCAACTCAGATTCCTTCAATATAATTTATAATAACACATTCTTATTTTATAATTCCATTTAAATTCCAATAAATATTTTTTATCTCTGTCAACAGTTTTAAGTCGACATTAAATCAATTTTCCAACTTTTTCATTCTTCACATTAAAAAATGTTTTTGAAGGAAATTGAATGAAAAGCAAGAAAGTTAATACAAAAGCTTCTTCTTGCCTTCGTCTATCCTTTACTACAATTGTTTCGGAAATAACTACACTTTATTTCATGCTTATGTTTATACTAAAAACCTGATTATATTTGTAGGATACATGAACTTAATTTTATATATAAGTAAAAGTTTTAAGATATCTTGAATAATCTTGCCCTTGTCCTAACAGTTTATTCAATGGAGAAAACTTAGCTTTTTTTTTTACAATTATTACAAGTACATTTCATCAGAAAAAGACCAATAATATATTCAAATTCTTGTCGTGGAAATCAGCAAATTTTTCCAAAAATTTGTAATTGATTCTATCGAGTTGAATTGGTTGCAATCAATTTGCTGCTGAATATGAATTGAGCTTAAATCGAACGACAAATAGCAAATTGTTTTGTCTGTCGTTGCATGTGCAACTGGTGCGTAAATGTTGCAACAACTGGAGTCCAGTGACTGTCAGGATGCCACAAGATGTTGCGTGCTGCAAAAAAAGGTCCTTTGGGATCGAGTGGATGCAGTCAAGAGCCAAGTTAAGATTTTCATGGTACACTTCGATTTGTGCTGTCAGCCAGTGTTGCGAGTTGCAAGATTGCTGTTGCCTCAATCTGTGTTGCACGTACATACACAGAAAAAAAAGAATGGACCAATCTAAAACTCTAGTTTAAACTTCTTGATTTTAGCATGTATTTTTTTTTTAACTGGATCAATATAAAAACTTAGGATTTGATAAAAAAAAAAAAAAAATAAATAAATAAATATTTGATTTGACTGAAAAATACTTTCTAGAATTTCAATTCATTCTTGAATCAAGTATTTTGTACTCGATTCAAGAAATTCCGAGATGATTTTTTATTGGAATCGCCTGTTTTTTTTCTCTGTGTATGTTCATACAAAATTTACAACAAGTATATATGCAATATACTAGTTTCAAATGCCCAGCATCTCAGTTGCTTTAATTCCCCAAAGTGAATCCTTGGCAACGCAAGGCGATATCCTTGAGATACACACACAAAACATGCTTGAGATACTTTATTTCTGTCTCTCTCTCTCTTTCCGTCTCTGTCTGTTCCAGTCTCTCGGTTGCATGTTGCCCAAGTCATGCCACGAGTTGTACCCGTAAATTTCATTACATTTTCATGCCACATTGACAGCTGCTGTCAAGTGTGCAATGGTCCAGCCAACAAATCGGCTCAGGTGCATTTATCGTGTGTGTGTGTGTGTGTGTGTGTGTGTGTGTGTGTGTGTGTGTGTGTGTGTTTCTGCGGATTTGCCACAAAACTTTGTGGCATGCTACGGATGCCGTTGCGAATCTCTCCGACAGTGTGAAGTCATTGATTACTCTTCTTATAACGCAAAAGTTCACTTCTCGCACATTGAGGCAAAACAAAAAAAAAGAAGCATTTAATGTTGCACATAAAAATCCCATTTTTATAGCCACACAATTTATGATAGCGACAAAACTACGAAAAGTACTTGAAGAAAATTGCTGCACAAAAATACTAGTACTAGTACTATAGTGCAAAAGGTACTTAATATTATAGTATTTAAGTATTTGGTTGCTTTATTGCAAGCATGCTGAAAAAATCAACAAACTAATAAAAAAACAAACTTGAGATTGCTTAATAATCGTGTACATTATTTGGGTATTTTCGTTGCATTTATCTTTATATGGCAAGAAACTTGTTAAAAATATACTAAAAAAAAAATACAAGCATTTGAAAAATAAACTAAATGAAAAACGCTGGCTTGCAAGTTTTTCTATTGCTGTTTCATCAAAATTTCAGCATAAAATTTCAGTTGTGTTATTTCATTTTAAAGTTTACGTTAACATTGACTCTAACGTTTTTTCATATTATTGTAAGTCTTAGTCTTAGTCTCCTAAATGGAGAATAACGGAGAGAGAAGCAGCTGCTCCCAGAGCCACTGCGTGCCGACCGCTGGTGTAGACTATGTTTTAAAAAGCATGATAAGTATTTGTTATGAATATAGACTGACTGACTGAAATTAAGCTCTCTGGCCAATTAACGGTATAGCATTATCTTTTTTATGTCTTTATAATTTTCAGAGTCAAAAGAAATAAATTAATTATGCCCATAAATTTATTTTTAATAGAAAAGTTTAATTTTGGTAAATTTCAGATAGTTTTGCGCCAGTGTGCATAACTTTAGTGTAAGTTTCGTGTTGGCTCTCTGCACTCGCCCGGGGACAATTTGAGCCTTAATTTGTGCGACTTTTGGCTTAAAGGCTTAGGCCCTTTATGAGTGGTGTGCAATGTGGTGTGGTGGATGGCACGCTAATTGCGAGATTGTGCAACAAATTCGTTGTGAATTTTGTGACGGGACCGAAAAGTATGCAACGCCAGAAGCAATTCCAACAGAATGCACAACAAATTGCCACGGATGGGCAACTGGCAAACTGGCAACCTGCAATTGACAGTGAACGGATGTTTGAATGATGGACCAGATGGTAAACTGGGTGTTGCCTGCTGTTGACAACAACAACAACAACAACAAGAACAACAACAACTCGACTGTCCCTGTTGTAATGTCGCTGTCACGTCGGTCTCTATTTATATTTAGAGAGGCGGCAGCTGCGTTCTAAAAACTATTTACGACAAATGCGCCAAAGGCCAAAACAATTCAATTTGCGTAACAGCCATAGAAATGATGGAGGCGGCCAAGGGATTGCAAATAAATGTTAAGAAAATATTAAAAAGAGACAAAGTAAGCAGAGATTTGGAAAAGAAAGAAGGAATGGAAATATGAGTAGAAAAATTTGGAGAATTAATAGCCATAGAAGTAAAGAAGAAGACCAAGAGATTGCAAATTAATGTGAATCTACGTAAATGACAAAATTAAATTAGAAGTTAGAAGACGATTAGTTGTGGAAGCATAAACAGAAATAGTAGCAGAAATAGGAGTAGGAATGGAAGGAGAATTAACAGAAATAGTAGTAAAAGTTGAAAGGTGAACTTCATAGTAAATACGAAAAGGATTTTGAACAAAAGTAGTAGTTGGAGTAGAAAAAGAAGGAATTTGTGTTAGAGGTAGGACAAGTATTAATAATGGTAGCAGAGAAAGGAGTCGGACAAAAAATAGTAGTACAAAAAGCAGTAAAATTAATAAAATGATTTAAAGTTAAAAGCGCATAAATAGGAGTAGAGAATATAGTTTAATCAGCGAAATATGTAGAATAAAAATGATTAAAAAAATACAAAAAAAAGTAGGAGCAGGAGTAGCAGTTGCAGTAGCAAAAGCAAATGAAAAGGAGTTGATTTTGAAATAATACAAAGTGGGAACGAGGACAACGCAAATGAGTCCAAGCAACGAGAAGAATGGCGAGGGCTTAAACGAATTAAAATGCCTTTGGCGCTTGACGTGAAGTGAAAACAGAGAAACAGAAGAACAGCAAAAAAAAGGAACAAACAATAAGGGAGCCCAAGGACCAAAGGACCAAGGATACTAATGGAACAGCTAAACAGCTGTTCTGGCTCAAATGAGCGCTTAACCCCTTCAAAATATACTTCATGCACGAGGTTAACTCGACGTTTTGTTAGAACGACAAAAGTTCATACTTTTGTCATAGCAATCAGCCAAGAGTTTTCATAGCAGACAGCTATGTAATCAATTGAAATATATCATTGACACGAGACGACTTTCAGCTTGGAATTGCCAATTTGAAATGGTTGAGTTTGCTTTAGGCTAAATTTAATTAATTCAATTTTTATTCATATCAAGCCCATAAGCAAAACTTACTTAAAAAATGGCTTTAAATTTTAAACGATACTAGAATAATACTGGATTTGCTTTATGCAAATATTAAACGATATTTACTACAAGTATATAAATATTATTATTAATATTATTATGGCTTAACACTATAAACTAATGTTGGTAGAGTGTCACGAAACGACTTCAAACGAAACTTACTACTAAAGACTTTCAAGCTTTAAGTGGCAAAGAGTTTTTGTCCTTTTTACACATATTTACAGGGCACACCTCGCTGCAGTGTGGAAAGAGCTGGTCATCAATAACATAAAAGAGAGGAAAACACAATTGCTAAAAGTGGAAATGGACAAAGTGAAAACGGAATCGATATCAAACTGGAGGAGACGAAGGCGGCGAGAGTTTCCATCTCAGACTGTTAAGTGAGCAGCCCTCGTATGGAAAATGGGACTCAACTCGTAAAAACTGCTGCAGTCGATAGAGAACGACTGTGACACACCCTGTACCAAAACACGCCCAAACTTATATTCTCAAATTATTGTCAGTTTTCTTTTTGTCTGAATTAATCATAAAATAAATCTTATAAATAATAAAATATAAATTTAATTTTGACAATTTAAAAAACAAATTTAAAAACGATTAAATTTATTAAAATGATAAATAAATGTTTTTTCGCTAATTTTGTTAGCAGAAAGCTAAATAGAAGCTGTGATGTAATTGATGTTACGATTTATGTATAAATATATGATTTTTTGAACTAATTGCAAGTCTTCTCCTGAAGAAGATTCAATAAATAAAGCAATATTTAAAAAAAATAAAAGAGCTACAAAAATTTATTTAATTAAATTAAAATTGAAAACATCTACATCACTAGCAATTTCTGTCATAAATTAATCTTTATTGTTAATTTCCCCTCGACGAGGAAGATGGTGACATTGTGGGGCCAACTTTTGTTTCTTTTTAACTTAATATACCTTTTTTAGTTCTCAAGTAGGGTATAGAAATGATAAAGGCATTTGCCAAACAAGAGGCACAAAGATTAAACACACAAAATGGACAAAATGGGCGGAAATGGAGAGGTGAGAGAGAGAGAGAGAGAGAGAGAGAGAGAGAGAGAGAGAGGGAGAAAAAGAGAGGGAGAAAGAGGGTAATATATGAATATATATTTATGGGATTGAGGGGGACATGGTAATCAAACCATGACACAAACATATGGCACAAATAGCTCAGATGAATTTTGCATTTCTCCTCGCCTGCTGTCTGTCTCTGTCTCACTCTCTCTCTCGCTCTGTCCGTTTGTGTAAATTCTGTTGAAGAGTCTATGCGTATTGTCATATCATAAAGTGGACAGTCGACACTGAAACACACACAAAACGCATTGTTGCTGTCATTGTTTAGTTGCTGCTGTTGCACGACGACAACAACATGCCACATGCTAATTGTTAATGGTCAGGCCAACGAGCGAGTTATATGCTGATAATACACAGATAGAAAGAGAGAGATAGAGATGTGGGATGTGGGATGAGAGAGAGAGGGAAGACACACCTAGAGGCACACTTGTTGTATTGTGTGGCAAGCGGGGCAAGTTGCCGTTGTTGTTGTTATTTGCTAGCTTCATGCATGAGAGCATTGTAATCATCAAGTGCAACAGCACCTGTGGCACCTGTGGCTATCCTTGCAACAAGTGGCACTCATACACAGAACAAAAAACAAACAAAAAATCCATTATAAAATTCAAATTTAAAATTTTGGATTTTTTTTATGCATTTTTAAAGTTTTTTTTTTATGGTTAAGTGATAAAAATTGCTTAAAAAAAAAGCTAAAAAATATTTAATTTTAATTTAATTTAGAAGGAATTAAAAAATCATACTTGAATCATGAATTTTGTACTCGATTTAAGAAGTTCCGAGATCACCGAACTTTTGACACCGTTTGTGATTGATTTTATTCCGGAATCCCCAGCAAAGTGCGATAAGTACGACACAGAAAAAATATCTATAATTTCGGAATAATACTCGAATCAATCCGATGCGTTGTCACAAGTTCGGTAATATCGGAATCTCTTAAGCCTATTTTCAATATTTTTTGATTTTCGGTGCTCTAGGAAAAATGTTTCGGTCAAATCAAATGTTTTAGATTTTTTTTTTTTTACTATTTAAATCAAGAATTTTAAACTTGAATTGTCGCACATTTTTGTTCTTTTTTTTCTGTGTACGCGTTCTAGATCAGCCAAAAGCGGAAGAGGCTTATTTGCGGACAGCGGAAGTCATTGCTGGCCATTGTTAGTTGGCCAGCAATTGTTTTCAGTTTTTGTTGCCACAGTTAGTTGCCACTCCTCTAGTTGTTGTTGTTGTTGTCGAGTCACTGAGTCATTGGGTTAGGCAATTGGAGCGACATGGTAAAAACCACAGAAATGTTTGCCTTTGCCACAACAGGCAGTTGCACAATCTGAGGCGTCCTACGAACCCGTTGAGGAACAGGGAACAGGTAAAATACCTACACCTATTAAATTGATAGCTTGGCTTCTTTTTTTTTTTTTTTTTTTTTGTTAGCCACGTTGTTGTGGCACATTTTGGCCAGACACCCACAACAATTTTGAGAAACTAAAGCAAGTTGAATGCCGCTTATGAATTGTGGCACCAAATACATAACTAAGTGATAAAACCTCAAAAATGCCAAGGAGATGAAGACTGGAGTCTCGAAACGGAACAAGAAAACTACACAGAGAGAAAATTTAAAAAACGATTTTTAAAATTCATCCATGATATTCTGTTGTTTTTAATTCGCCTAACTAAGATTTAATACATTTGAAATATCATATGAAATTTTTTTATACTGAAGTTTACACATTTATTAACAAATTAAAATATAAATTAATTTAAAATTTAAATTTACATTAAAATTAAAGTTAATTCCACTTTTCTATCTCTTTAAATTGTTTATAATAAAATGTAATTGTTAGTTTCACTTTTTATTGTATAATTGTATTTATATTCTAATAATTTTATGTTTAATAATAATTAAATAAATTAAAATAAATATTAAAGTTTTGGGTCAAATAAGCATTATAATTTTTTAACCAAGTACGAATTGTTTTGATATAAATAAAAAGTGTCTAAAATTAAGTACTAGAAATGAGTAGGAAAATTAATATTACAAAAGTTCGAAATTCACACTTGAAGCGATTTTCTACAGCGAATAATCGAATGTTAAAGCTGTGAAAATACCAAACTAGTACTAAAAAATGTTTGGAAATTGAATTGTAATTGAAATTAGATCAAAAAATTGTCTTTATTTATTGAAAACTTGGTAAAGAATCCGGTTTTGAAAGATGAAGATTTAAATAAGAAATACTTGGATTCTGTCGCTCTGTGTAGACTGTGAGTTTTGTTGGCCTGCTTCGACCTGATTTTGGCCATGGTTCTAATCTCAAATACTAGTTGATTCCTTTTGCTTTGATTTCTCTGGTAATTAAGCGACGACGACGGCTTTAAGTGCCGTTGCTATTGGCATTGCCAAAGTCGCTGCCACAACTGATGCTGCAGCATGTTGCACTTCAAGCCATATTTGGGGCAAATGAAAGCCAAGTTAATTATTAGAGCAAACAATTTGGCAGCTGCCGTCTGTGAAACACATTTCCAAGCAAACACCAAGTGCTTCACGAGTTAATCAAATACCTTCCTAAGGTTGAGGATTGAGAAACTCACTAAAAGCTAAAGGTCTCTTATTCCCTCTCCCTACGATAATTTAAGCCAATCCATCAAAGTAAACTTGAATGCCTAGAAGCCAGCTTAAAATGGAGGAAAGAAGCGAGAAAGAAGTTCAAAGACCTAAATAGAAATGGGAAGTCTTTAAATGGAGTAAAAAAGTTGTAGAAACATCATGATTTTGACTGCGAATAGAAATCAAAAATTATAGATGGATTCGATGTAAAAAAAGGTTTTTTTGGTAAAGGAGATTTTTAAAGCTCATGAAACGTTCAAAGGGATTATTAAACTGATAGTATGGTAAAGAAGGCGATATTTATGTTTCGATCAATTTTGACGATCATAGAGTCAATTAAATCGATTTTTATGAAAAACTTTTCGAAACGAATTAATTATTAAAATATTTGGAATTATAATGAAATAATTACTACACGTCAATACACATATGTATTATGTAATGAAATCAAGAGAAATGAGATTTCTACTTACAAATTCGTTTTCAATTAAGAATATTCTTGTTGGGGAAACCGATTAATCGATTATTATCTTTTAAATTTTACTTTTCGATTTTTAAATCGATTTACAGTTTTAATTTTCATCACTAAGATGTGCTGTACAGAGTCTAAGTACCTTAGTTTAATTTATTTTAAACAAAATGCGACAGCACGATCTTAAAAGGACTTCTTGGTTATCTTAGTTAACAATAGTGATTCAAGCGAACTAAATAATTACAGAAATCCATTATACTCAGTTGGCAATAGGTAGTCAACATCTTTAATTCAGTTCTGGCTAAAACAAAGCTTAGCCTTAGCTTTAGAAATTTGTATTGTATATTTCTTAGAAAATCGTTTGTAGTACACAAGTAAATTTCATCGTCCTTCGTATCTTTTAATTTCTGTAGCTGGCTTTTCCTAGAAAACCACTTTCATAATGTTATCAGTTGGACTTTTCACAACTCTTCTTAAAAAGCATCCACATCTTTTGCATATTGCATTTGCATTTGGATTTTCACTCATTTTGCATTTCTTTGGAAAACTTGCCAGGTAAATTAAGTCCGGTTCTTTGTGAATCGTAGTTACATTCAAATATATATCGCATAAGTATAGTAGTATATAGTATATATACACTGGGAACCGAGTTTAATTACTGGAGAAGCCATAAGCCATTGTGAGTGGCCAGCAAAAGGGGTAACTAAATGGTAAATGGTAAATGAAAATTGGTAAATGGAAAATGCAAAATGGGACAATATCAATGCCGCCCAATTGAACGCTGTATCTCTACTCTGATTTCTATGTTTTTCTCCTGAATGTCGAGTGTTGCAACGATTAAGTTTTCCATAAACTCTTGAGCAAAAACTCACGCAAATTTCTGGAGAATTAATTAAAAGCTAAATACAAATAAAAAGACGTCAAGTCGTGGGAGCAAAGGGAATGAAAATATTGATACCTGATGACACCAACTTTAATTTCAACCAAAACACACAAATACACAAAATATACACAGAGCGACAAAATAAAGTAAATAACTTAATTTCTTATTTCTTGAATTTCAAATAAAGAAAAATTCAAAACGCAGTTGATTTCAGTACAATTTAAACTTGATTCAAGTTCCTTTAATCAACAACACGTGAACTTAACTTGTAAGCATAAATAATTCTTAAAATGAGTATTATAATACAATTCTAAGCCAGCGAACATAATTCCAAATTTTGTGAGGTTACGCTTTTAATCAAGAAATATAACCTTTATATCCGAGTATAAAGAATTTATATATTTCTAGTCAGTTTTGAGTTTTACTTAAGTCAAGTCTTTTGGCTCTTAACATATATATATCAAGCTTGATGGTATTTGTTTATTAAGTTTTTATGTTCTATTTCAGTTATTTGTATTTTTATCAAGTATGGATTTGGTGTATAGCAAATGCCATATAAACTTTATTGTAGTGCGGCTATTTTTTCTCTCTGTGTACTTCCATTTGCTGCATTTGGAATTGCAGAAATTCAATTTTTGATATCTGGTTTTTACGGTTTTTGGTTTCAGAGTCAAAAATGTTCAAGCTTTGAGCTTCACACAGAAAATTGCCGCCATTCAACACTGACTCATCCTGAAGAAGTCGAGCATAGTTTGTGTGTGTGTGTGTGTGGGCGTGACAAAGTGTAAGGGCAAAGGCGTGGTTACCCCAAAACGATGCAATTAAAGTACAGTTGAATTCACGTTCACGATTTCAGAAATTGAAATTGAAATGCTGTTTAATTGATTGCCCAAAAGCTGTCCCAAAAGGCAGCCCTTTTCTATCTCTCCCTCACCATCTCTCTCTCAATTACTCTCCCCCTCTCTCTCTCTCTTTCTCTTTCACTCTCTCTGTGTGTGTCTGGGGCTTTTGGGGTTTTACAAGCGCCTCAAGTGTCGGCTTGTGGTCAAGCTGAGCGTCCTTCGCAAACAAGTCAATAAAAGCGATTGAAGCCGGACAATTGAGGGAAAATCTTAATTTTAACGAGCATCTTGCTAGTTTCATTTCACTGTTTCAACTATTTTTCCAGTGCTTTATAACAATTAATATGGAAAGTGTTTATTACCAGAGAAAGACTCGAATAATTGCTATTTTATTTTCTCAATTACATTTATTGTTACTTGAAAGCTGTTTGACTTCCATTATATTCCTGCTTTCAGTTACTGTTTCATTCCCCTGTTTCATTAGCAAGCAAACAGTTTACTGGAATTGAAATAGGATCTTTTATTTCCTACTTTAGATCGTTTCAGAGCTAATCTTTTGTGAAATATAATTTAATTGAAACTCTTTACTACAACATATTTCAAATGTGTGGCAATTCATTGGTGTATCAATTTTCTTTGCAATTTATTTAAAGTTAAAGCTCAATAAAGTTAAGTTTTCAATACAATATAAATAACAAGAAATTTCCACAGATCTTTTTTTTCCATTATTTTTTTTTAATGAATTGGACTTGAAAAAATCCCAGACTTGTTGGGGCGAAAAAAACTGTTGTGGCAACACTGGTGGCTTCCCTATGCACAGTCAGTCGACACAATCGAACAATCTAAGATTGTCAGTTTCTAAAGGACTCATCGTCCAATTTCCTGGCTGCGGTCAATTGCAGTGACTGTGCATCTCTCTCTCTATTTCTCTTTCTCTCTCACTCTCTCAATCTCAATCTCTGTGTCGTTATCTCGCTCGTTTGGCATCAGTCCAACAGCCAGCAGCCCCAACGCTCTGAGGTGAATCAATCGATTGGCGATTGACGTTAACACGCGTCTCTGGAGGCACGAATCACGCACACATCACGTACAGACACATCACTCACGATGGTTACGGTTACGGCTTTGAAATATGGGCAATGGCGGCAGGTAGTTTAAGCCATTTCGCTATGCTAGTTATTTCCATCATTCGCACACTCAGCGAAAAAATAAAGCCGGTATTTCCAGGATAAAATCAATCAACCCAAAGGGGTTTCAAAAGCTCGGTAATCTCGGAATTTCTTAAATCGAGAACGCAAAACTTGATTCAAGTATGATTTTTTAACGCAAATATTTTGATTATCGTGGATCTATTTACTTTTTTTTTTGACAATTTTAATGCTGAATTGATTTTATTCGCATATTGTGTTAATTTTTTAATAATAATAAAATATATATAAAACATACACAAAAAAGCTTAACTGGAATTTGAACACATTTTTTTTTCTGTGTACATTCTTTGCTTCCTTCCTTCCTGCCTGCCTTCGCGTTTCCTCACCAGACATATCTGCATATTTCCCATATCTCGCCACCTCTCCCCTTCTCTCTTACTCTCTAATGGCAGGTGAGAAAAATGTTTGACCAAAAATTGGCTGAAAAATTGCATGCATTTTCGCATCAATTGCATTGAAAATTCAGAAATTGCTTTGGCATGCACAGACAGTAGAGTAAATAGTACAAAACATATTTGTATCTTTATCTCTATCTCTGTGTAATGTGAACAGATCTGAGTGTGGAATTTGTGTGGAATGGGCCAATAATTTTGTTGTTGCCGTTTATATAAGAAGACTGCACTTCATTTATGGCACTGTCCACGAAAAATATTCGGAATGACAATTTTTTGTTTTGTTTTGTCGTGTTTTGCATACGAAATGCGACGTGTATCTATGAGATACACAAACATGATATACATTATGCATGTCTCGGCACACACACACACACACACACACACACACACACACACACACACACACACACACACACACACTTGCAACAACAGTGTTGATTATTAAGAATGGAAACAAACGAAACGAGACGAGACGAGGCAAACACACAAAGCTAGGTAAATGTATCTATGTATCTGTATCTATGTATCTACGTATCTTATGTGTCGAGTATCTGGCAAATGAAATGCAATTGCAGCTAAAGAAAAAACTAAAAAAAAGATACTCACAAACATGCATACAGTTAGTACTGAAATTGTTTAGACAGCATTTTGCAAAAATAAAAACACTTTAAAATCTATTTTTATCGAATTAAAAACTTGGAATTTAACACTTGTTAAATTTAAATAAAATATATTTAATTGTGAATATTTCAATTTGTCAAAAGAATATACATTTTTGCTCAAGTTAAATAATTTGATGTTGCATACAGTTAGCTCAGAAATTGTTTTGACAACATTTTGCTCTTTAATTTAGTTTTTCTGAATGGAAAAAAAAATGAAGAAAAAAATCCTAAAGAAAAAATATAAAATTATGCATGTTAAAATTTGTGAAAAGAATTACTTGACCAACTGTTTGTAGGCATACATACATATTTGCTTAAGTTATAGAATTTTGTTGTTGCCGTTGCATGCAACATAAAAGCAGTGTCTCACCATTGTTTTAAGATGCGCATTTTGCAGCTCTTCTTCAGCTTCTGCTTCTGCTTCTACTCCTTGTTGTTATTTGTTTTGTTTCGTTAAGATTTGTTATCCTTGTTTTTTGCTGGCACTTTGGCACATTTCAGCTATTGGCTGTTAGCTCTGTTCACACAAATAAAAATCATGATAACCAAAAAAAAATATAAAAATTATAACAAAAGACAAAATAAAAAGTTGCTCGAAAGCTGCGCGCATGCGCGATATTCGAAACGGGCAACAACAACAATCACAACAACAACAACAGCAACAGCAACCAAAAGTCGATTGCATTTTTCTTGCATGCACATTTTTGTTGTTGTTGTTGTTTATTGACCAAAGTATTAATTACGACAGCAACAACAACAACACTGTAAAAAGTTGCTTGACCAATTTTCTCAGCACTTTCGAAAGAAATTTTTTTTGCTGCTGTTGTTTTTTATGGCTGCTGCAACAACAACAACGTTGCATGTTGACCAGACACAGACACAGACACACACACACACATACACTCGGACGGCGCATAGTTTTTGCCACTTTTTTCACATTTCAATTTCAACAACAACAGAAAAACGCGCTCGATCTGGCAACGCTGTCACAGGTAAGCACAGCAAACCAAAAAAAAAATGGTAGTAAAAGGCAGAAAACGTAGCTGTATTTGTTTTTGTTATGTTGTTTTTAATTGCAATTTAATGAGTTCTTTGGAACACACACAGACACACAAATACACACATAAGAATCGATCGACAGCTAACGGCAAAATAATAATAATAATAATTTAAAACAAAACACAACACACACAGCATAGTTTTTTTTTGTTTTGTGTCTTTTTGCCGGTCTGCTAACAGTTACATGTGCTGTTGTTGTTTTGTTTTTGTTGCTATTTGTTGCTTTTTGTTTTTAATTGAGTGCGCGACGCGGCGACAAAACGTACGTTTACCTCTCTCTGCGAACAAAGTCAGCCATAGACTGAAAAACTGAAAACAGCGACGGCGACTTCGACTGCGACTGCGAGCTGCGCTCACACAAAAACGAAACGTTGGCTCAAGCGCAGAGAGCCGCCACAGCCATTGACGGTAGAGAGCGCAAAGCAAGCGCGAGAGAGCGGGAGTGAGAGAGTGAGCGAGCGATTGTTGTTGTACCTGTCGGCAGCGCAAGTGCAGCGCACTCAAAACGCACTCAAAGTGAGCGCACAAGTTTTGGGTGTACTCGTATTTATTTCTTTACTACTTCGCCTTTCTACTTCTTTCATTTGCTTTTGTATTAAAGGATACACACACACACACACACACACGCACACGCAGTTAAGCACATAAGTACACACACCTATGTACATAAGAGGTGCACAAACAATGGGTTTGGCAAATTGCGCTGGCTTCAAGAGAGGCACAGGAATAGGAATTCCAACAAAAGCAAAACGAAATAACATGAAGAAGCAGAAGAAGAAGATGAAGCACTGACAGCAGCAGCAGCAGTAAAAGCAGCGCAGCAACCGAATACGCTGCAGCGTCGTCAGGTCCGTAAGGTAATAAGCAATTGAGCGCGCGTTCTAAAGTTGGCGTCGCGTCGACGCCGGCAGCAAAAGGCAGGTATGTAGTTTGTGCACTTGTATGTGTGCGTGAGTATGTGTGTAGTTAAGCCTGTTGTTAATGCCTTGCAGCATACAAAAGAACAAAAGGTGTGTGTACCGTCATGTGTGTGTTTGTGTTTGTGTGTGTGTGTGTGTGTGCGTGACTCAACAGTCAGCTATGTATGCTGCGACTGCAGCAACAACAACAACAACTGGGGCTGATTGGCGCGCGCAGCTCCAAAGGCAGCAGCAGCCTTGCAGTCAGCAACAAAGATGCCCAAAACAGATACACTCACACAGGGGCGTAGTCAGCTTGTCTCTAAGGGGGGCGTCATTGACGTCGATGCGATTTTTTGGTTTGAATTTTATTTATTTGTGTTGCCACGAACCCCAGCCATCTTTGATAGCCAAGACAAGTTGGGTTTTTTTACCAAAACTAAAACAAATCTGCAGATGGCAAGAAAAGTTGAGAAGCAATAAAATACCTAGATCATTTGATGGTGAAGGGACATGTCATTGGCAATTATACTTTTCACTGCAGTCTTATGTCAAATATTTTTTATTGAAAATAATAGTAATTTTCGTGGTTAATAGGTGTCATTAAAAACCTTAGCTAGTGGGATTTTACAATTTTAATTAAGATAATGCTTTTGATACTCAGCATATAGAATTCTTAAACAAATTTGGATTAGACCCGAATGTTCTGCAAATCCTAAGGAACCCAAAAGCAACACAAAAACAATAGTCAATGTTCTTCAAAACATATGTACATTGATTCATCATTTTTAAATTGTTTGAAAAATAATATAATAATAGAATCAATTTGAAATTCATTGATGGAGGGCAATGATCGCCCTTCTGTCCCCTACTGCCTACGGCCTTGCACTTACACACTCAAACACACACACACACACACATATGCGCACTTGTAGTTTTTGTTGCTGTTGTTTTTTCTGAGAGAGCAAGAGAGGGAGAGAGAGCAAACGTGCGGCACAGGTAAGAAAAATAATTAACGCAGCATTTCTATGCTACAAAATCACATACATACATATGTATATGTATGTATGTATATATAAATATGTACATTAAAATGCTACTAAATTAACTGACATTTTCATGCATCTGCAGTGTTGCTGATCTGCCTGTTTGCTACAATTTCAGCAGCAGTGTTGCAAAACTCAAAATATCTATCCAAGTGATTGCTTCTTTTTCACACAATACGACCCTTTTTTATTTTTATTATTATTATTTGTCTTTTTTTTTTGGTAAAGTTCTGTCTATGCTGCTCCGTTTTTGTTGCTGCTCCTTTTGCCGCTTCGCTTTGAGGTGGAACTTTTTTTTTCCACAACTTAGACAACAAACAACAGGTAAAAGCTAGAATAAAGGTAGGGCAGGGCAAGGGCAGCGACACAGGCAAAAAAGGCAAAGCCAAAGCCAAAGCCAAACAAAACAAAGCGCAACGAAAACAAAACAAAAGACATGTCGCTGTCGCCGTCGCCGTCGCAGTCGACGTCGCAGTCGATATTGCGTGTACGTCGCTTTCAGGCAGCAAAGCATCCTCCAAAGATACAATCAACAACACCACTTGAGGTGTGTTTATGTGTGTGTGTTTAAGTGTGTGTGTGTGTGTGAGTGTTGCCTGTCGGGCATCATTTAGGCCGCCTTTGCCAGCTTCAAGTTGTCCCCCCTCTCACTCACTCACTCTCCCATTCATCCCTCTTGCCCAACGACTGCGGCCCAGTTGCCCAGAGTTATTATAACGGATTTATCTCAAGTTACAAGAGCAGCAAACACACAAACAAACATACATATGCAGAAACATACATATACACATACATATACATATACATATACATATACATATACATATACATATACATATGTATCTACACAAATATATATGATTTCATTTTATATTCTTGAAATTTGTCTCCTTTTTTTGCGCTTTACTTGTTTGTGCTTTTTTATTTAGCTTTGTTCTTTCTTTCTTTTTAAAAAGTTCTCTCTCTGTAATACTCTCGTCTTGCCCCTTCTCTCCCTCTCTGGGCACCGCAGTGTTGCCAATTCTTCAAGGCCTAAGAAAACTATACCAATAGTTTTGAAAACAAGACACACAGAAAATAAAAATAAAAAGCTAGAAAAAGCTACAAAAAATACAGATAAAGAGCTGTTGCAGTTTCTTTCTTCAGGACCTAAGACAGCTATAGCAATATTTATAAAAAAAAGAACTATAAAAAGCTACACGAAATACAGATAAAAAGCTGTTACAGTTTTTAGAGTGTTTTTATACCTTGAGCCCATTAAAATCGACAAAATGAGCAATATTAGAGAATCTTAGAACTAGAACAAAAAAAATTTGGTATAAGTTTCCTGACTGCTTAAAATTAACGCAAAATTTGCAAATTTTCAATTATCAACTAGCCACTCATAGCCAATTTTTAAATAGAGCATATTGCATATTCCCTGAATTGTATTAACATTTAGCATTAATTTGAAAAAAATAAATACAAAATTAATAAAAATATTATTTTTCGAATTTTTTCCAGTTGCTTTGGAAAGCTACAATAAATCTATTACAAATCTAAATGAAAAATTGAGTTTTTTCTAGTCGGTATTTCAAAATTAGTGGCATTTATAAAACTCCAGAACTGGCGGGAAAATAGCTGAAATGGCAACACTGGCGCTCTGTTTGCCGTAACATTTAACGCTTCCTCTGCCGCAGTCGCAGTCGCGGTCGCCGTCGCTCTGCTTCTAGTCTCTGCTGCGACGTGGGCGTTTGTTGTTGCTGCTGTTGTTGTAGTAGTTGTTGTTGTTGTTGTTGCTAGGCATCACAAAAATTCGGGCCATAACGACAGGAAATTAATGTTTTAATTACACACTCGGCATTTATATTTGTTTCTTTTAGTTTTTACTTTTTCCTCTATCCTTTTTGGTTTACCTTTTTTACTTGTTGTTGTTGTTATTGAGCGGATTAGACGCCGAGGGGTTCGACATTCACAACGGCAACTTGAATGGATTTTTCATGGGTCCATGGGAAAGTGACCGTCGTACAGTGCCGGACAAAATAATAGAAATGATATTTTTTTTTAATTCTTAAAATTGCTTCGGAAAAAATATTCTTTATTAGTTTTGCAATTTTTTACTTCTGGAATTTTATATATTCATGCGTAGCTTTTTAGCAAATAACTAATCAGTTGTTTGAAATGCCACTCGTTTCTAATAGTTTTTGCATCACTGTATTAGCAGCAACAATAATAACAAAAACATCAAGCGGTCCTACCTCAACGCTTGCCACAAACGTTGGCCACAAAAATGCTGCGCCTGCGCGTGCCTTGCATGTGGAATACCAAGCGGTCTTCGTTTGGGGTCTGGCCAACAACATGGTCGGCTACATGGCTGGCATGCCAAAGCCCCAAATTCGTGTCCCCATACCCCTTCCCTCAGCTTCCCTTCAAGCCATGCCACTAACTTGGCTCTCAAGACATGCGCAAAATTCCAAATTACAGTTGGACAGACACACAACACACAGGTTAAGCGGCACATTTTCGCATTATGTGGCAATAACAATTTACACTGTGAGAAAAACGAGCACATAATTGCCAATTTGATCAGCCGCTTTTTTTTTGCAACTTGTTTACGCTGATTTGTTATATCGATTATATGCCATTTAGTCACATTTGTGTGTCGATTTTAATTAAGTAACAAATGATAAAACTTAAGAAACGAGTTCAATGAATCATAGCTAAATAAGTAAAAATTTAAATAATTATAGACATAAAAACACGAAAGAAAGTTTTTACAAGGCACACTGAAGATTTGACACCCTGCATTTTATACTGACGGGTCGTTCCTATGACAACTGTATCAAAGGTTGTCCGATTTTAACCCAAATACACAATAAAAGTGTTTAATTTAGAAATCTTAAAAAAAAAAACAAAATAAATTTCTTACTCAAACTCTGAACCTCTTTATATCTTTTCTCAATAGAATTATAAAATTAAAAATTATCCGTGAGTTATATTTTATCATCTTTCATGAAACATACATCTTGTATAAACATTTTACAAGAATTTAAATGTCTACCTAAAAAAAAAAATAAAAAAAAAAAATATATTAAAATATACTGTGTTTTCCATGGCATCGACTTAGGAATAGAAAAAAACAAATTAATTCGACGCATTTCAGTCTGATTCTTCATTGAAATCAGTTAAAAGCGTAAATTAATGATAATATCTATACAACTATAAATCTTATGGAAAGGCAAAGTCAACTAAGAAAGTTAAATTGTATTGTTACTGGTTGTAAAAGTGGATAAAATCGAAAAATTCTTTTGAAAAGCCTATATCTAATTTTAGACAATTTCGTGACATTGTTGTTTTAAGCCAGGTCAATTGTGCCGTCTATGTAGCCGTCACTTTGCTCTTAGCCCTTTAAATGCTTGCTGTCAAATTTCAGGGCCCTAACTTGTGTCGCAATAATTGGCATGTAATCTGCGACATTTGAATACGAATATGGCAGCGTTTAGGCCACGTTTGCCACTCAGGTAAACGACCATTGTGTTCGTTGTCTCTCTAATTGATGTGCTTGACACCCGACCATCGAATCTCTCGACTCTCTCGACTAACGATAACAGACAAGTGAGCCAATCCATAAACGTTGTCCAAGCCCAAATCCAAATCCAAATCCATAAGCATAACCATAACCACATCCATATGTCATCAGCATTTGATGCTTGTCATCGGATGTCAATGCCAAGTCAAGTCGAGCCTGGATTGGTTGCTGTTCAGCTTTTCAGTCCGACAGTTTTGCCAGCTCTTGACAGTTTTGCCAGCCTGCAAAATGCACAACAACAACCAGATTGGGATAGTCATAGATAGATAATGCGTCGCTTGTGTTGCATCTCTCTCATTTTCATTGTCATTGTCATTGTCATTGTCATTGTCATTGTCATTGTCATTGTCAGTTTCATCGGAGCAGTAACTGATTACTCAGCAGGTTGTCCTTTTCCTTTTAAGCCCTGCACTCAAAATGTACAATGGGTCTATTTTATTTAAAGTTAAGCTCAATTTGCTGATTATTAGATTTTGAAAATTGGCGTCTTCCTCATGGTTGAACAAGAAGACAACAGCAAAACAGCTGTCAATTAATTTCGAGGCGATGAGCACAAATAATGCTCACTTGCTGAATTCATTTAATCTATTCATTTACTTAAAATTAAAAAATTAAATTAAAATTCAAAAATTTATAAAATTTAAAGAAAATGTAGTAATTAAATTTAGATTTATATTTTAAATGAAATAATAAAACTAAAAAATTAACTTTATTAAAAATACTCTGTTTTTAAACAATATCATAATATTATTATAATTATATTATAATAATAATATTTTTACAGAATGAGTACAGAGTCTTTCACAGTCGAGATAATGATTAACAGTAATGAAAAATATATTTTCTATGAAGGAACAAATTTCATTTGGCTACGATCAAATTCAACTAATACTTCAAAAATTTATGCATAACTTTATCGAAGAATAATATAAATTTGCTTCAAGTTGCTCAGACATAATTCTCAGGGAAGTTTTTTAACTTTGAATTTGGAGTTAACATAAATATGACTTTAAAAATGTTTTGTTTAAGTTAAAAAAGTTTAGCTTGGAGAGTTGAAAACTACAGTATTTCCTGTAGTTCCTGTCGTTGACACATTTTAATTAGAGAAGCTCAGTCTAGAGAAAAATTATAAGCTAGAGAAGCTCAAACTAGAAAAGTTCAAATTAGAGAAGTTCAAGATAGAGAGTTAAAGAATTGTAAAGAAAAGGTAAAATTTCAAGTAAAAATAGAAAAAGTTTAAATAAGTTGTACAAAAGCAGAAGTTCAAGTTTTTAGTCCAATTAAAGTTAAAGATGAACAATATGAAATTAGTGAAGCTCAAGTTAAAAAACTTTAACACATCAAGAGAAGTTAAACTGCACATGAATTGATAACATGGTTCCAATATCATACAATAACAAAACTAAAATCTAAACAAAACTAAAAAAAAGTTTACCAATTAATTTGAAGCAAAAAATTGAGTTGGAAACGATTTTTCAAAGATGCAATGCTTTAATTTTCTGTGGCAAAATCAGGGAGATAGAGAAAGAAAGAGTTGGAGAGAGAGGGAGGAAAAGAGACAGAGAGCAACAAGTGAGCAATGTGAGTAGCGATTTTTCAAGGAAAATCGATTCAAAAATTTATAAATATTCAACGGCGGGTGTGGAAAATAGGAAAATAACTCGTTAATTAATAATGAGCAGAAAAAAAAAAAAAGAAAACGAGAGCGCGCGTGGCGCTTGTCTCGAGGCAAGAAACGAGGTGGCAAGTGGGAGATGGAAGCTGAGAATATGGAATACGGAACACGATGACGATGATGACGAGGAAGTCGATGGTCGAAGATGAGGCGGGTGGATTGCTTTGGTCTGCTCCACTTTGGTTGGCGAAATCAGAACAAAAGCAAAGAGGCAAGGACACACACAAATACACACACACACACACACATACACACACACACACACACACACACACACACACATACTTAAACACACACTCAGTTCAGTTAGTTAGCAAGGACGACACCTGCTGAGCGCACTGCGAAAAATGTGTGAAAAATATCTGCGTTGGCCAAAGGCGAAACACAAAAGTAGATTGAGAAAAAAACAACATGAAAATACAGTCGAGTCAACACGATTGTAAGCTACCCTGTACACAACATTTATGCCCACACTCACTATCTATGTTGTATTTCAAAAGCTCAGGTTTTCATAGAAAACTACAAAAAAAACAAAAGTTATTTTTGAATAAAATTTGCCAACAATTTTATGTATAACAAAACAAATAATATTTGCGGAAAATAACCGACCAACAAATATTTGTACATAAATTTCAACTAATTTATACACTCAATTTTGAAATGCTTTAATTTATTTTATTTCCCAAATTTGTAAACATTGTAAAACATTTCTTTTATAATTTTAACTGTACACTATGAACGAAAATACTTCAACATTTCGAATCGTCGAATAAACATTGGATGGATTCTTTTATTTTCGGAATGACTTTCAAGTTTATTAACCGATAGTCAACAAACTTTTAGACTATCAGCTTTAAAATTAAATTAATCTGCTTGGGATGCATAAGAGATATCGAGTTTAGTATGTCTAGCTCTCAAAGCATTTGAAATTGTTGTTGATGCTGATCAAGAATGCAAATATGTTACTTTAAGGAGTTCAACTTTATAGACCCTTTGTGCATTTCAAGTACAGAGTCATAAACGACAGACGAACAGAGAAAGAGAGCGAGGCAAGGCGGAGAGAAAGAGATGGAGAGTTAGGATGCAGTAGAGGAGGAATAGGAGGAGACGAGGACAAACCAGCGAGCTGGAAAACCCAGCGAGCCAACCAAGTAAATAAATAAGCAGTCATAAAAACAACGTGAGTACACAGACACACACACACACACACACACAGAGAGAAGAAGAAGAAGAGTCACATGTGTCAGAGTATTGGGGTATTTCCATGGCGCACATGATTCCCATTCAGTTTGTGGCTGGACGAGAATGTGAAATGCGAAATGTGAAATGCAGAAGGTTTTCGAGTTGGGCGAAACGGTAATAAATGCTTGGCAAATAGAGAAACAAACAAACAAATCCACTCACACATACACACACACACACACACACACACATACACACACACAAAATCACATTCATTCACAGACTCATACACTTGTCCACTTTTGTACATATAAAACATTTGCAGGTTGCGCAGTCATTGTGAGGTTTGAAAGCCACTGGCGCCTGTCGCTTAGGCAACAGCTTTTTTGTTTTTATTTTTTCTTTCAGTTTAGTGCTGACACAGTGACTCCTAAACTGTACGGACAAATGAATGCCACGCATGTGTGTTGTACGAATCTCTAACATTTTGACAAAATGAAAAATTTATTGAACAAGTTTTTTCTAACGAGACCCCTTGATATTAAATAGATCAAGCCTTATATTTTATAAAAAAATTGTGTATCAATATTTTCCCATTTACATATAGAATGGAATTATTTAGATGCACTGTTGTTTTTCTATACATATTTTTCCCCCTCATATTATATTACATGTACTTTTTTCTTTAATACATTAATATATGAACGTTTAACTAGAAAAGACCAAATTTGCCTGTACTCTTATTTTATAATATTAAGTCACGCACACTTGTGAAATATTTATATATCAAAATAAATTGTTTTCCATAATAATAATAAAAAAAATTAAAAAGCACTCACCTCGCTTCTTGACGCAGCGATTGATCGCCGAGTAAAAGTTCAGTTCTTCCTTTTGATATGCTACTTGTGGGACTGTGTTGCTGTTGCAGTTGCAACTGTTGTTGCTGTTGCTGCAGTTGCAGTTGCAGCTGTTGTTGTTGTTGTTGCAGCTCAAAGATGGCCGCGCCACTCAGCAACTGTTGCTGGTTGCTAATGGCTGCAGTTATTGCTGTTGTTGCTGTTCCTGTTGCTGTTGTGTTGTATGTGAGGCCAAGGCCATCGTTGGACTGATGAATGATGACATCATCGTTATGCGTAGTTAGTAACTGCATAAGAGCAAGAGAGAGAGAGAGAGGGAGAGAGAAAGTGTATAAGTCAAAATATTATAATGAAAAAAATTGGAATTTGATATAAAATAAAACATAAAACCAAAATCGAAACTGAAGCTTAATGACACAACTCATGCAACAAAATGTTGCAAGCGGCAGCATTTAAAAAAAAAAGCTGAATAATTAGCTAAGTCGAGACACATAAATTGAAAGTCAATTTCAACCAATGCCACAGAATGTTGCATGCAACAAAATGTTGCAAGCAAGTAAAGATGGACAATTGATTAAACAAAAAAAAACGCACAAAATTGAAACAAGTAACGTGAAAGGAACATAGACAACACATGCAACACGTGCAACAAAATGTTGCAAGCACGATAAACTTGTTTAAAAGCTAAATAAAATTCCAAAAAAATAAAAGAAGAAAATTCGTAAGCAAATTAAGTGAAATTCAATTCAAAACTTAAGCAACAGCAGATGCAACACGTGCAACAAAATGTTGCACAATGCTGTTGAGACGCCGCTCACCTCTCGTCTCGGTGGATACAAATTATTCGATATTAATAAATCACAATTTTTCATAGCGGACGTGCCAATGTTGCTGATGTTGCTCATGTTGCTGATGTTGCTGATGTTGCTGATGTTGCCTGATGTGATGCAATTATTGCTATTATTGTTGTTGCTTAAAAGTAAATGCTGCTGCTGCTGTCCATTGTTGTTGCTAATCATGTTGCTGCTGCTGTTGTTGTTCATATTGCCGTGCAGTTGCAGCTCGGCAAACGCTTGTTGCAGCTGACCGCTGGATATGGCCGTTGAGTATTCCGTTTTGGGCGTTGTCGTCCCATGCACATGGGGGGCGTGGCCGTGCGACGATGACGATGGCAATGAAATATCCGCTGCCGTCACAATGCTTATGCCACCCCCGCCGGCAACTGTTGGTGATGTCGATGTTTGGGCATCGACGAAATGTATTATGCCACTTGCCACATCGCCGTTGTTGCTGCCCAGCTGCAATGGCAACGGTCGCGTTGCCGTCTGATGTCGTTGCTGTCGATGGATTGCTGCTGTGGTGGCAAGTGTTGCCGCTGCCGCGGGCAATGTGGTTGTTGCCGGCAACGTTGTTGTCGGCAACTGGGCGTGCTTGTTGTTGTAGCTGATGTACGTGATGCCACAATAGTTGGCACCATCGACATCATCGTCATCATCATCCAAATCCTCGTCGTCCACCTCCTCGGCCAAATGTTGCAGGCTGCTCGCCAGCAATGATTTCGCCTGCAATGGCTTACCGGCGGCAGCGGCTGCTGCCAGTTGCTGTTGCAGCTGCTGCAACTGTTGCTGCTGTGCCTGACTGGTCTGATAGATGTGTCCGGTGGCGCTGCTCGTGTTGCTGCCGCTGCCGCTGTTGCTGCCACTGGTTGTCACGCCAGCAACTGTTGCTGCCGCTGGTTGCTTCAATGCTGCCGCTGCTGCTGCTGCCGTTGCGCCAACAATCGCCGCCGTTGTCGAGCTGCTCCCACTGCGATCGCCCGTTGCCGTTGCCGCCGCTGCTGCTGTGGCAGCTGCAACTGCCGCACTCACAAGCGCCGCCGATGGCGCTGCCACTGCCGCCGACGGTGTTGCCACTGTCGCTGTTGCCGTTGTTGGCGCCAGTGTTGGCGCACTGATTGGCCCTCCGGCTGTTGCCGTTGTCATTGTGGCGCTGCTGCACGTGATCTGCTGGTTGCTGCTGAAGGACGTCACATAGATGGGCGTCGAGTCGTTGAGGAAACTGAGATCCTGCTTCTGACTTGTTGTCGTGCCACTTTTCGTTTGCTGCAACTATTCGCAGGGCAAGCAAAGACAAACACAGAAGGATTGTGAGAAACATGTTGGACATTTATCATACATATATCAAACATCTGCAGTACCCAAATTTATACGCTTTTATATCCCACAATATAAGGGAGAAACAAATCCTTCATATAAGCCATCAATTAAAAGTGATTTTTATTGTGATAAATAAAAAGTATATAAAACTTGTGACTTTTATTTTGTTCTCTCACATAGAATGATTATAGACCGAATTTTATAAAATGACTTAAATTAATTATTATTATTAATTAAAATAAATAAAAAATATATGAAACATATGACTTATATTTTGTTCTCTCACATTGAATGAATAATATTTTTGATGAAATATCTTAAAAAACAGATTATAATCAATATAAATTCTAAAATCGATCACAGAGGCGGATCTGAGGATTTGGTTGTTGAAAGATCAGATTTGCCGGGGAAAAACACCAATTAAATCGATGAATTTGCTAGGTTGTGAATAAATTGCATCCTTCTAGGTCTTACCGTTCTGACATTACAATGATTAGTCAGTCAGTCAGGATCAACAGATTATAGGCACAAATAATATTGAAATTTTTAAAATATGGGTTGTTATTGTTATGGGGAATGTAATATTTAGATTTGGCTTCACCACAATACATTTGTATCGATAAATGAATAATCAATAAGCCGAAAATGGCTAAATATATAATTACATTTGAATGATTGACATGAAAGAACATTGTATTGCCATTTGGCCGCATATCAATAACACTAATCGATTGTGTGTTTGTTTTCTTTTATATATTTTCAGATATTTCATTCCAAGTCAAAAGCTAAATGATGTGTCCTCCCAAAAGGTCAGACTACAAACATCGTCATCATTTAGCGATGCTGACAGGCTCGATTCGCACACTATATGCAAATCAATCAAATTTCATTAAAATAAAGCTAGCCTAAATAATCCAGACAAAGAAACGAAGCGACGGATACCGGGAAAATTCGTCTAATGAAATATGCATTATTAATAAAAATACAGTGAATACCTGCTATGACGACAAAGTATGAACAATTGCAGAGTGTGAACAAGTTAATTATTTTTTAAATTGTATTATAAATCTTGAATTGGAAACTGAAACACTGAAACGCGAAAGAAAACCCAAATATTTCAACTAGAAAACTAGAACAGAATTTTTGAACATTTCCCAATCTCCTTACCAATTGTATATTCTCTTAGTAATTGTCACGGCTTATTTATATTGAAAATGGTAAACTAAATGTCATATAGTCAATATATGTCTCACAAAATAGTATATTACAATTCGTACGAATTCAAAAAGATTTCATTATCCCAACTGGATTTGACATATCCTAACTACTAATATATATATTTTGTATTGACAATTTTCACAGGAGCATGCAACTCGAAGCTGTAAACTTTTTCAAAACATTTAAAAGAATGTATAAAATACTTTATTTTATTTTTTTGAATTCAAAAAGATTTCATTATCTTTTAGTATAACTTAATTCCTATGCATAACAAACAACTATAGATTGTAACTGAAAAGACTAAACATTTTTTAGAAAGTATTATGAACATTTATGTGAAATATATATTCAAGAGAATTTGCTTGAAAGTTTATATTTTCTATAGAAAATCATCACTGAAAATTGTATTTTACATATGTACTTGCAACAGTCAGTCGGTTAAGTTGCCGCTTTAGGCGAGTGTTCACTGTACCACTGAGACTTGGCTTATATGCGTAGGTGTGTCAACTCATTTCTGCTGCTGTCTGGCCGCGTGGGCTGTGCTGTCCCCAAAGGCAACAAAAGGCAAGCCGCACCCCAGACCAAAAAAAAAAGGCGTTGCACACACGCGTGTGGCAGCCACAAATTTGTTGTGTTGTTCATATTCAGTAACCAGTCGCTGTCAAACTGTAAGTAATGGCCTAAAAAGCCAAGCTAATGGAAAAGTGAAGCAGCAACAACAACAATAGCAAGAGCTATCCTTGCCACAATCCATCCTAATGTGGCAGCAACAGGTGGCAAAACAGCTGCCACAGTCAGAGTTCTGGTACTGATTCTGATTCCGGCTCTGATTCTAGTACTGATTCCGATTGCAGAGTGCCACATTTTTAAGCACTTAATACACATACGATATCTTTTATATTTTTTTTATATACATTTATAAAGGGTGATGGAAAAAATAATAGATATCAAAAATTTAATTGTTTTATTTTTAAAAATTTTTTTGGAAAAAATAAATTCTTTTTAGTTTCAAATGTTTCAAAATTTAAGAAAAAAAAACCACATTCTATGTATATTTATGCGTAGCTTTTTATTATATTATTGAAAATTTGTTTGATCCATCATATAACGCTGCCGTCAGTCAACAAAATGCTTCACGCTTCGTGCACATTCCACTTGTGCGTTCAATTGCTGCAGATTCTCTCAGCCAATCACCAATTCCTCAACCTAAGCTCAGTTTACTTTAACATCTACTCTAAAACACCGCCTCTCTTATTCAGTTCTAAGCACTTTGTCATCTCTCAACGTCGTCGTTTCATTCACTCACTTCGCTGTTTAAAATACCCTGTACAATAAATTTACAAAGCAGGTATACACATATTGTGTCTAGTTTCTAAGAGTTGAAAAAATTTAAGATGCACATTACTTGAGTACATTGTCTTTTATAAAAACAAAAATTACAGGGTATCTGTCAGCCTAGCAGACTCGCTGTCACTCTCAAGTGCAGCGCAGTTCGGATTTTGTTGAGCATATTTATCTATTGCCTGCTTTTTAACTTCTGTACAGCGTATCTTTAATTCTAGCACACGGTCTTCTTCTAAAAATCTCTGTCGGTCATCTGAAAGTCGAGCATACTCCTTTAGACAAATAAGCTTTCTAAGTGAAGTAGAAATGGTATATCTGTATATTGTCTTTCTTTTTATTTTAATCTCAATTGAGTATCCTTTAGTCTGGCGCACTCACTATTTCAATCTCTCTCTCGCTCTCTCTCTCCCTCTATCTGTGTCCTTGTCCCTGTCGCGCATATTTACACGCTCTTTTCCTGCGTTTTTTCATGTACATTTTATCGGATTATTGACAGTGAAGACGAGTCGCTGCTTCCGCATGCGTTGACTCTGTCAGTACACTTAGAAAAAAGCAGAACAAAAAGTTCTTAAATTTAAGAACGATTCGTACTCTAATTTTCTGACTTCAAGAGCAAATCGTGCTGAAAGCATAAATGGCTGACATTCAAAAATAAGAGTGAAATTCCAAAACCAAGAAATATATATGTATTAAATTAAGACTGTTTCGTTCTTAAACATAAGCCTGATTACAAAAAATTCTTTAAGTACGTTTAGAACAAGTTCGGAGAGTCTTAAATCCAGATATTTAATTCTTATTCCCTTCTCCAAGAACGCTCTTGAATTTAGATATTCGTTCTTGGATCAAGAATTTTCAGCATCATTGAAGCTTTGACATTCTTGATTAGAGACCGAAATTACTTGATTTTTCTCTCAGTGTACGAAGATGGCAGGCTCATCATTTGCCTCGTCCTGAAAAAAAAACAAACACCCGACTTTATCCGCTTGAGGCAATTGCACTCAAACACTTATCACACTTATCATCGTATAATCATCGATTTGGCTTTGGATCGCTTTGGGGTTCGGTTCAGTTCAGTTCGGGTCGGTTCGGTTCGGTTCAGTTTAGTTCAATTCGGCCGTTGGCAATATGCGATTGACTGAGTTCGTTTTGATAGCCTTAGCTGGCCAAATAACTTGACGGAAAAGCCATTGAACCACAATTCACCACCCAATAAATCTTGAGGCAACATTCATTTAGTTTGACGAACAGTTTGTAAAGCGTTTTCGGTTGACACTTAAACGAAAGAAACATTCAGAGACAGAGAGAGAAAAAATATAATGACACTGGGAGAGTGGGAAAGTCAGCGAAAAAAGAAAGTGAGTTATCTAAAACAATTATTGATTGATTCGTATACGAACAAATTATTTACTTCTCGAATCATAACCGGAAAAAGACATACATATTTACTAAATTTAATGCTTATCGATCATAAAATAATATATTTTAATGAATTTATAATAAAATCAATGTGTTTTTTATGCTTTAGTTAATTAATGGTCGAGTATTTAGCTTAGACTCTTCTCTTGCCACTATTAAAAATTATTCTAATATAATAAGACTTATATTTATTGATCATCTCGTTCGGATATTTCTGAGTTTCTCCCAATGCAATAAATGTTGGATCAATTATCGAAATTTGTAAAGTACCCAACAATAAAATTAATTTTCTAATTAATCTATTGTCTACTGCTCTAAGTTGGTGTTAAATAAATAAAGAAAAAAAAAGAAATCCAAATTATAAATAATAATAATTTTTAGAACTTTTATCGATTAAAAAAATCAAGAAAACTAAATAAAAAACAAATCGGGAAATGGTTCATTCCATTTGTTCTGTAGTTCCTAAAAGTTTGTATTCAAATGTTTAATCAGAGATATTGATTGAATTCAAATTCCCTGTGAATTCCCAGCACACTCAGTTAAAACTTAACATAAATTTCCACTGCTTTCCGTGAGATAAATACTTTTGAATACTTGTTGTGAATGTGAGTGCACTCACTTTACCAAATTCATTGGCAAAATAACAAAGTAAGCTCTTGCTACACCTTAATATTCATTTGCAGCTGCCAAGCGCATTTGAATACACTCACTCACACTCATTTAGACACTCGTACTCGTGCTTGGGTATTACAGTGCCCACTCTCTTTCAATTACCCACATAACTTGAATTTGATTTGCAGTTTCAGTTTTGCATTTCTTGTTTTTTTCACGTTTTGTTTTTGAATTTTTTTTCTGTTTTTCCCTTTACTTGGGGCATGATAAACTTGTAAAATCGTTTGCAACAGAATAAAAAAGATGAATACGATGATTTATTTAGGCTATGTCTGAAAGCTAAATTTTTTCCATATCATATTCAATAAGTAAAAACTTTTCCAAAAACATTTTGAGTATTACAGGGGAACAAATATATTTAAGGGGTAACTGCAAGTTGAGCATTGAAAACTTTGCAACTTTTTCGTTTTAAACTGTTGTTATTTGCGCATTTTGTTTTCTGTGCTCAGTTTAATTTTTTTTTTCTTTTTCAAGTTTATACAACGTTTGTCTCACATTTTGTTTTACATTTAGTTTCTATTTTGCTTTCCATATGACTTTTGTTATTGTTTTTCTGAATTGTTTTCTTTTTTATGTTTGTTGAATTTTTAATTGAATTTGCGACTATTTCCTCATTTTTTGTGCTCTTTTTTCGACTGTCGGTCAGTTTTGTTTGGGCAAGGCGAGCGGCGGGGAATTCGACTGGTTTCTCCGATATTTTTATTTTATATAAGTAGACTACATGGCATTAATATTGACAAGTCTGTATTTGTGTGTGTGTGTGAGTGCAACACAAATTTCAATTTCAATTTTTAGTCTACAAAAATGTTTCGTTTGTCCAAAAAAGTTGCCGTTGACTTTTATGGCTCCACCCCTTGTCGCACTCAGCTATTCACATTCGTTTGCAAGGCGATTCATTCCATTCATACACAATTTCCGCAAAGTTTTGGCATATTTTAAAGTCGTAATAAAGTTAAATGCAAGTTGAGCTTGTTTCCTGATTGAATCGCCGATTTGTTAAGGTGTGGCAACGCTTAGCGGGTTGCTTAAACAAGGTTGCCAGACATTTATGTAAAATATGAAGTTAAGTTAACCAAGATTGATAATTTGCCAGGTGACAGTGCTGGTAAGATAAATAAACTGCGATAAAGAAACTCCAGTGAGTTGTCGATTTTTCATAAAAATCGATTTTATTAACTCGACTAATTGTCCAAAAATTGTCAAGTTAAAGTAATTGAAAATAGCTTCGCCGAAAATCGAGTTGATGATTTTTCAATGCATCATCTATATCACTACTTTCAAGTTTTTCAGCTACCAATCAACTTGAGCAACTTGTAAATTGTGTTTGCTCATCTGGTAAATAAATAACATTACCCAAGAAAAACTCAGACCATTGGCATGTTTAATAGTTACAGAAATAGGAAAAAAAGAACAGTCTTTTAATTTATTCCCAGCAATAAAATTAATAAGCTAGCAAATAAAGTTTCCTTTGATCTGGCAGCACTTGGCATTATTAAGTTGGCTGCGCCTGATTGACACCCACTTACCTTCTTCGACAGCTGCGTTATATCCACGGGCGTTACGCGATTCAGGGCCGCCAATCGTTGAAGACGCTCCCGCGCGTGCTCCTCGACGGCAATGACGAACGCGTCCTGCACCGAGTTGCCAATATCCCAAGCTACAACAGAAAGAGACAGAAATATAAGAGAGAGAGAGAAAAATTAATAAATTTGCCATAAGCAGGCAGCGGTAGAGCTGGCAAATGATTTATGGCGCTAAATGCGTTTGGAGTTGCTGTCGCTGTCAGGCTACAGTGAAAACCACGAACCGCCAACCACAAGAGCAGCAGCAGCAGCAGCAGCAGCAGCAACAACAACAACAACACAAACAACAACAACAACCACATTGTTGATGACAACAATGCGCACATTGTGCGTGGCCACAAAATAATGCCACAAATACAGTAAAGCCTGCAAATGTGAAACAGAAATTGCTTCACTTTAGACAGTTTCATTTCTTATCTTCCTATCTACATCTATATCAAGTATTATCCTTGATAAGTAATGCAATTTTTGTTATCGAAATAAAACTGTTTTTTTTTTGTAGTATTTCAAATAAAACGTGATTTCTTCATTCGTTATCAAAAATATGGAATATGTCCTAAATACTAATGGGAAATAGATATTGAAATTGAGATGGTATTTTATACCTTGCTGTATAATAATAATTATTCTGGTTTCGATTTGTAAATTTGTATCTCATTTTAATATATTACAAAAATTCAAAAATTTCACTAATGGAGAAATTTGTCAGAGTGAAAGAGAAACTCTGTCGTTTTCGAAAAGCACATATTTTCCCTTCAAAAATAATAAAACTGTTAAATTTTAGTTTTTTACTACACTACTTTCCTAAATAAGTATAGATTCAACAAATATTGAATTTGGAATTCGTTTTGGCTTTGGTATTTTCCATCTATACAATATATAAGATTTCCTGAGATTTATTACTAACTAATCTTTTGTTGAAATCAAACAGCATTTAAATTTCTACTTTTTAAAAATGATTATCCTGCTTAAGGGTATTTTAACGATATTCCATTAATTGATATACATATATATTTTGAATATTCCAGCATGACATTTGTCCTACAATATTTAAAGAGTTATTGTGTGCATACAAATTAAATCTACTTTTAAAGGGAAGGCCCTTTCATTTAAATATGTTTTTTTTTGTCTGCCTCAGTTATCGATTTATCAAATGTGAATCTTTTGGCATTCGATATGTGTGAATCAACTGCACAGCATCTCCACTGTAAGCCAGACATGCTAGCTGAATGAGTGTGCGAGTGATTGAGTGACTGAGTATGTGTGAGTGTGTATGAATGAGTGTATGAGTGTGTGGCCAAACAAATTCATTAATAAGGCATTTCCGTTTGACGTTCGCCACGAGAATTGTACAAATCGAACAATACAAATTGCTAGCTTATTGTACACATACATATATATCGAATATATATTGCCCACTCTCACACACACACACACACACACATACAGAAAAAGACTCAGTCAATAATATTCATATGGCAAATTGTATTGTAATCTCAAGCGTAACCAAAAAAAAAATGGCAAAGGGAGGTGTAGTGAAGTTGTGAGAATTGAATAAGAATGAATACTCATATTATTATACAGTTACAACGGATTCTGTGGAAATGCAAATTGTGTGAGTTGCTTTTCCCCTTATTGACTTATTGGGTTGGTGGAAAATTTACTCGACACTTGACATATTGAAATGCTTAACTCGTGATTTAATCATCTGGAAAATCGAATATCATATCGAGTATATGTCATACCCAAGTATCATATTGCAATTACCTCTCAAATTGCAAATGTAAACTTATTAAATTATTTAAAGTTTGCTGAAAATCGAAAGTAAATGACTCGGAAAACATTCAGAGATAACTGAACGGAAAAAGAGCGAAAATATAAATTAAATTATCTTTCACTTATTATAAAATATATATAAATAATTTCTGTTTCACAATTTAAAACGATAGTCAACTGTGAGATTCTTAGAACCATTCAAAATAGTCCTCTATGATTTGTAATCTATTATTTTACACTGCAAAATAAAAAAAAAATATATTTATAAAAGACATTTATCTTAATCTATTTTTGGCAGTTGTCGAAAGAGGATAAATTTTTCTCTCTGTAGACTAAAGTCTGAAAAGCTTTGAATTTAATACATAAATGTCTTGATAGAAAATCCAATTGATTTTGTTAAGAAAATAACACACAGACAGGAGGTAAATTAATTGATTAAAAACTTTACTTAATAAACTTCAAATAGATTCATAAAATTATGCAATTTGATAGATTTTTTAAAACATGTCAGTCTAAAAGTGAAATCACAAAGTCAAAAGCATAAGCTTGTATCAAAATGAAAATAACGATGGAAATGAGGACATATAGTATGAGGATGTGGATGTGGATGTGAATGTGGATGAGGATGAGAAGAAGTTGTAGTTTAATATCAGAAGTGCACTCAAACAGAGAGTTCTCATCCACTTGTGCCACAAGTGGCACAAAGGCACAGACAGTTTTCACCCAGTCTATTTTCTATTATAAATACATATTTATTTAAATTTGTAGACACATTTAAACGCACACACACATACACACACACGCACACGTAGACATGAGCTCTTGTCTCCTTTAGCTTTTTATCAGGAGCTTTGTCGACAATGCCAAAGGAATCGTCAACTTTCGTGTGGAAAAGGAAAAGTTTTTTGCTCAAAATTCGCTTTATGCTGTCAGCGCTGACATCTTGCAGCAAAACCACCAAAATTCCCCCCTTTCCCCCCTTGCTGGTGCCTTGTTCGTCATTCTTCTTCTTTGCCCCATTCATGTTCTTCATATAGCCAACCAAAGCCTTTTGCCCGCACTCAACTTTAGCTGTCACTTTTATTGCTTTTCAGCTGCAGTTTGGCACGCCCGCACATTCGTCTCCCCCCTCCCTTTCCACTATCAATCTTCACCACGCCCCTGCCTCTAGTATCTTGTTACCCCTCTTTCCACCCGCTTGCTAACCCGGTTACCATCCGACTTTGGCGCATCCTCAGCACAGCATCCTCGGCTTTAATTTCATTTTGACGCCCTTGCATTTGCCATACCCTGTAATGGTCTCAGTTATTAGCTGGGGTATGCTCTCAATGTTGGCTGAGCGTCGTATTCGATTTGAAATCAAAACCTATTGATTTGTTGCGCAATTATCAATTATTTTTATACAAAATTTAAAAACAATTTTCCTTCTCTTTTTTCTATATTCTTTCTCTATTTTTTTTTATCTTGAGACTGTACCTTTACTTTTTCTCTAATGGACTTGTATTTTTTTACTAAATATGTAATTTGAGTATAGAACAAATATTTTATATTTTTTAATTTTTTATTTTCTCCATTCCAGCTTTCACTCTCCAATTTGAGTCATTTATTTTCTGTAGAGTGGAGCTAGCTAGAAATTCTAGCTTTATTTATAATTCTATATATGAATATAAAATTTAAATACTTAATCAAAATATTTGCATAGTATTTTTGATCTATATTATATCAGAATAAACAGCAAGCTTTAAATTGTAGTGGGTCAAAAAAGCTGACAGCTACTGTTTACAGCTGCACTTACAGGGTATTTTGTAGTCAATTTGCTTTGCAATCGTGTCTCATTTGCTTTGCTTCTTTTTTAGTTTTGCTTGTTAGTTTCTTCATTTTTTTTTTTGGGTCTGTTGATTGCGCCGAAAAGTGGCCGTCAGCGAAGATGCAACAGCAGCAGCAGCTGAAGGAGGTGGCAAGAGGCATGTTGCTTGCAGCATGTGGCAAGTGGCAAGTGGCAAGTGGGTGGCAGGCATGGATGGCAATGACAAGGCAGTAGCTCAAAACTCAAGCCTAAAAAGCGACTCTGCACTGTAACTGGGCCGCAAGCAACCATGTTATGATTGTATGTGAGTGCGAATACACAGAGCGAAAAAGTCAAGTATTTCATACTTAAAACGACACATTTCGATCTGGATTTCCCACTCAGATGGAAATTACTAAGTCCAAGTATTTCGAACTTATTTCAATTACGATAATTTTCAAACTTTAAATTACTTTAAAACGTACTGTTTTGAACTGAACTTATTTAAACTTAATTGAAGTCCATTTAATTCTGGAACTGACTAAAATGAAAATCTTGTAAGCTTTATTTGAATATATACAATTTTCTTAAAATAAACATTATGATAACGACAGAAATTATTCCCTTGATTTCTAAGTGCCCGTCAAACTGTATCTCATAGTAGAAAAGCGAGAACCATTTGCGAATTCTAAGCCAGCGAACGTGAAAAGATATAAGTATTCAGCAATTTGATTTGAGATCTTATGAACTTGATCTGTGAGTCAAGCATGAGTCCCAAAAATTATATTAAGAATTTTGGTACTTATTTCTAGTAATTTTAGAGTTTTACTTGATTTAAGGTTCGCTGCACTTTTATCAAGATTGTTAGTACTTGGTTAAAGAATTTTTGTGCTCACTTTCAGTAAAACGTTCTTATATCAAGTATACATTTTAAGTATCGAGAATACTTATATCACGTTTATTCAAACTTAATTTTTGTACACCCTTTTTTTCTCTGTGTATGAGTGGGAGTGCGTAAGGGTGTGTGTGTGTGTGTGTGTGTGAGTGTGTGCGAGTGTGTGTGAATATGATGAGTATACCCGCTCTATTTGCCGCCCACTCGCCGTGGCCACTCGCAGTTGCAAATCCAATTAGGCAACGTTGCAACGACGACGACAGCGTCATGTGTCGTTGAACCTCATGCCTTGACTTTTAATCTCATTTGTCTTTATGTGTGTGTGTGTGTGTGTGTGTGTGTGTGTGTGTGTGTGTATGAGTGACACGCCTCTAGGCAACTAAAAATGGGAGTTAGGCAACTACTGAGTCGGCCTGTTTAACTTGCTCACTTAAAACCCGGAATGGGTATCGATGTTTACATTATACTAAAGGCAATTGACAAACAAAACACTTCAAATATATTTTACAAAAGTTAACAAGAATTTAAATTAGCTTTTTAATACTCAGGTTTTTACTCAAACCTTTATATTACGTTTTTTTTAAATAGAAAGTTCAGATTGAAGAAAGCCCAATTCTTTATATTTTTTTTTTTTTCAGAAAAAGGTTCAATTTCACAAATCGAAAAATATTTGATAAAAAGTGATTACATAGCTTGGAAAGTATTTGATTACTCCTTTTCTTATTCTTAATTGCGAGCTATATGAGTACAGTATAAAAGATTAAATATATATCATATCTCTTCGGTATTTAGTGTATACATAGAGTTTATATAACTTTTATATACAATTCTTTTTAATGGTTATTTCAAAATTTTATTCTCCAGCCCTTCAATAGGGTTTATTTTATTAAAACAAAAAAAAATTAAATAAAATAAAAATATATATACATATGTATATCGTTATCCATTTCTAGTTAAAACTGTAAACTGAGCTTCTTCTTCTTCCTTTGCCTCTGTTTCTGTCTCTGTTTCGCGCATTGTGCCAATGGTGTCATATTATTAACCTCAATTAGTAATTAATGGCGCTACGGGGCATGAAAATGAAAAAAAACTGGAACCCTCCTCCCTCTCTAAATGTCCTCCACTTTCTGATAGAGTGCCCATAGAGACCCTGAATGAATTATGTGCATTTCTAGTAGTTTATCGAGACATTGTTCATCATTATCAACAACATCATCAACTCTAATTCATTAAAGTACATGGAAAGTCAAGTGCTTACACTCGTGTGCATGTCAATAAGTATATATATATATATATGTGTGTGTGTTTATGTGTCAATGTGTGTGTGTGTGTGTGTGTGTGTGTTTATGTGTCAATGTGTGTGTTAGGCTTCTAACCAATGGGTTCAAACTGAAATCAAAGCATTGACAGCTTTAATTGCCACTACAAATTGATAAACAATAAACCAAAAGTGCACTCCAGTTGCGGACACAATATGATAAATGTGCCTACAATAACAACAACAACAGCAACAACTAACAACCAACAACAATCAAGAACAACAACACAAAAACCGCAGCAACAACTCAGCTAACTGCAAACGGCAACTGCAACTTTTTAAAGCGCAACGCTTGTCAAACTGTGCAGATTTGGCAGGCACTGTAGATGCTAAAATGATTTTAAATGCATAAGAATATCGACAAATAATAACAAGTTGAAGTGTTGCAAAACTACATAAAACAAGTGATAAATTGAATTTAGTAAAAGCGATTTGCAAACATCAACAAATTTAATTTCAAATATCAATATTAAAATGTAAAAGTCGATAAAATGAAATTAATCGAGTTGTCAAAATATCTTCAAATAATAGCGATATATCGAGTTTCACCAAGAACAAAAAAAAATGTTAAGAAAACGTTGTTGTTAATAGAAAATACACTTGCAAATTTTAGACTTGTAAAGTTGCTATTATTATTATTAATATTTTTATTATTATTATTAATACTATTATTATTCTTAATTTCTTTAAAGATTGTTTTCTGTTTTAAAATCCATTAAGAGTTTAAAGTCGAACACCCTAGGTTTTGCATATAGCTAACAAAGAGTTGCAAATCTGAGATAAGTCCAGATAAATCATCTCGTATCTCTAGTTTATCTCTCCTTTTCTTTAGTTAAGCTTTAACTTGATTATTATTATAAGATTCGAATGTATTAAAATAATAGAAGATAAGAATCTTTATAATTTAGTAGCTTGCCAACCAACAAAAGATTGTATAATGATAAATATGAATATATATATTTATTTCGTTATTTATTTCATTTTAATTGGCCATAAAGATTGTAATACAATAGGTTACAGGGTATCGGGGTATTAAGTAGGAAAACTATACATACATATATATATATATTGTTACAGCTCGCTCGGATTCCCAAACGAAACGCCCAGAGACTTTTAATATTTATTTATTCAATTGTCTGTTTGACTGTTTGCTTAACGATTAAAAAAGATTCCATTACACTTATTATTCGTTTTCTATACCCTGGAAAGACCACAATATTGATGCAATTTCTGTTAAATCAAATGAAACATTGGCAAGTGTCTTATCCCAAATACCAAGATACCAAAGACCTTGTGATTTATTTATTACATTTATTACGTAGAGTCAAGTTTAATGTAAATCAAATTTCTTGTTTTTTTTTAATAATTCTATATAACTACATTTATTCACTAAATAGTATCAATATGTCATTAGAATTGATCAGTTCACATTAAAGACGTAAGCTATTGAAATATTTTTTAAGTTGCCATACATGTATATATTTACAGGGTATTTCCTAGTCGGGTTAATCTGACAAAAGAGTGTGTGTATTTTTGTTTTTCTTTTTTTGGTGTCGTTTTGTTTATCTTTTCCGTTTGTTGGCTGTGATGGCCTTTAATCAGCTTCGGCTACGTTTTATCATTCACAATTAAAATTTAATTGTAATTAAATAATGATGTGTCGCGTTTTAATTGGAAACACATAAGAATCCGTATGTGCATAGGCAACCATATTTACACACATGTATTTTTGTATTTAATTGCATATGTTTCTTTGTATTTTTGTATTTTTTTTATATGATTGATATATATTTGCATTTTCCACGTTCCCTCGGCTTGTCTATTTATTGCTTTACGGCACACGTGGCGTATACGTGATATTTTTTTTGGAAAACGACTGCATATTAGCCACGTTTATTGGTTACTACCCGTTTTGCCAACACACTAATTGGCCATTAAATAATTAACATCATAATGCTAACAAATGTTGCTTTTTAGCATTTCAACTAAAGAATTCACATTGTCATCGCTTCAAATTGATTTCATTTGGTTGAAATCGCATTCGACTTCCTCTCAGCACTCGTTTCTCGATATATTTATTGTTTTATAGCCTTTTTATACTAACACACTCAGCTCCCAGCTTATTTAATCGACTACTCTTACATGTTAACACTTTTGTATTTTAGAATTTTTCAAAATTTTCTAACTTCTCTTAACTGGATTTTTGTAAGAATTTTTTGAAACTCTTCAACAGTTCAATTTTTAAATTTTTCTCTGCCAAAAAAATTCTAACTTTAACATTTTCAACCATAAAATTTTAAGTTTTTTTAACTCTTTGCTCTTTCAAACTGCCCTGAGATAAATGTGAAAATTTAAAACAAATTTCAACCGAATTGTGCTTATCGAAAATGAATAACAAGTATGACAAAAGCAGTTATACAAATTGAATATTTGTTATCTGCGAATAAATCATACAGTTTAAGTGAATTTCTGGTTTAACCTTTAAGCGAACCTTGTGCTTTAGCTAACGGCAAGTGTATGTTTGGTATACATATGTACATACATATATGCTATTATATACTACTAGTATGCTGGTAGATACTTATATAAATTTTGTTGTTATTATTTATGTACTAACATTTACGATATAGGTATGTATTATATTATTATTTGAACATTTCTTTCTCATCTTTTATAGCTGTTGCTTTTACTCTTCTCGTTCTCATTCTCATATTCTTTGTTGTTGTTGTTTGTTAGCCATTTTTGAGCATCGGTTTTGCTGCTGTTTGTAAAACTCGTTTCGGTGCACAAGATTTCGTTTTAATACTCATTCTTTGCTTTTATCTGCGGCTCTTCCAATTCTCTTGTTTTTTTCTCTCTCTTCTCTTAGTCTCTTTTTCCTCTTCTTTGTTTTGTTGTACTTTTATCTACGTAGCATGTGCGCGGGTTATGTAACCGCAAAATGATGTATCGCATTTCCGAGGCTGCTTGTTGGCCTGCCTGTAAACTGAATGCGAGGAGGCTGGGCCCTGCCCCTGCCCCTGCCCCTGACCACCATCGGTTTGGGCCATGAACTTTTACACCCATGAGGTTCACTTCACCTGCCCCCAAGAGAAAGAGAGAGAGAGAGAGAGAGAGACTGTGCAAAAACTGTGGGAACAATTGAGTTACAGTCTTCGTTGTTCTTATCTTTCCAGCTTCATCATCTCATCAGAACCTTTCAACAATCCTAACTAACCTATGGCAACTACTCCAATTCTCACTCCCATTTCATTATAATGCAAAACTACAAAACGTTTTCATTTACATATTAATCAATTTTGATAAGTTATTAGTTTTGTTTTTTTTTTCTTGTTCTCTGTTGTTTTTGTTAATTTCTTGTTGGCGACAAAAATGGAAAGTAACTCGTATGTTTTGCATTGACTTTCGTTTTGAACACACACAAGAAAGTCAAAAAAAGTCTGTTTCGTTTTATGTCTCACGTAATCCACATTAAATGTTCATTTTTCTTTTTTTTTTTGTCATCTTTTTTTGGCCTTTACTTTGACAGATTTATTTGTTTTTTTTTCTTTTTTGCCGTGTGCGCGCAGATAAGCAATAGCAAACGTTTAAATCTCTCTCTCTCTCTCTATGTTTCTCTGTATCTATATCTTTCTATATGCTCATCATTTAGCATGTTTATACCCTTTCTCTTTCCCTTTATAGATGTAATGGTCAAACAGCTAAAAGATTACAACTATAATAGTTTTGACCGGCTTTACAATTTGTTATTAAACATTTCTAAAATCAAAACGTTTCTTTTTTATAAGGTATAAATTAATTAAATTAAAGCTTGAATAACAGCTTTTATCATTGGCTAAAATCATAAATATTTTCTCAATGTGTACATAAATAACATATTAAAAAATAGTTATGATTAACTATTTAATAATGAAACTAACAATCAAGAATTAAGAAACAATTACTGATGATGAAAGTTATATTTTCAACATTAACTTAAAAAAAACAATATTAATGAAATTCTTCATTTTAAGCATAGTTCAAACCATTTTAAAATAATATTAAGAATCCTAATGAAGAAAATTGTAATCATACTACTACTACTGTAATAATAATACTCATCATTTTGTAATTATATTATAATTTCATCATCATTACAATTATTTTCTTCATTAGAATTTTAAATATGATTTTAAGAGTGGTTTAACTATGCCTATAATCAAGATTTTCATCGTAACTATTATTGTGTTAAATTTAATTTCATTATTGTATTTTTATATATTTACTATCATTAACAAAGGCATTTTCTAAAATTTCATATTTGTATGATCTTTAGAGTTGATGTTTGTATCTTGAATGCTACCATTAAAATTATCACAAATATTATCATCATGATGACGCTGTATTATCAGAATTTATTATGATGTTTTTCTTTTCTTAAAGCAATTTCGCAAGGCAATTTTCATTCATTAGTTTGTTAAAGTGGCGCCCCCTAGCGACAGACGACAATCACAACTGTGCACTGTGCAATTCATTGAGTTATTCAGTAAATGATAAAGCCATTAAAATAAAGCCCCCACCAACCGAAACCAACCCAAACCCAAGTTTTACCAACATGTGATAGCCTCAATTTGAATCGTATGCATATCAATGTGTGTCAAACAGATTTGATTGCCTTGGCCAACGTACAGTGAACCCCTTCTCTCTCTCTCTCTTTCACACACTCTCTCTGTCTCTTAGTCTCTCTATATAACTGCGCACCCTTTAAATACGTATAAATTACTCATACGCCAGTTGGACCGCAGTCAAGTGTCGCTTATCACTCGCTTATCAGACAGCAGCACAACGTAAACAAGAAATTTTTTAATTGTTAGCATTGCCAATGGCGCTATCCTCTGATAGAGACAGAGAGAGAGAGAGTGAGAAAGGGGTAATGAAGAGGCGAAAGAGAGAGAGAGAAAGATTGCAGCTGAAAGGCAAATGTTGAAGCTGATGGACGGTCGCAGTTTTAAATGCCTTTATTATGACACAGCAGATAGAAAGAATAGCCGAGGGGCTTAAGCAAATAAACCCACTGTGCACTATGGAATAAAAGCACGATATTTTGGCATCAAGTTCATTTCTTTCTTATTCAGTATTTTGCAATTTTTATTAAAGCAAAACTATCCAGTATCACATGTTAATAATCATTTTGGCCCTTTTTCGCCAATTGCAGTTGTACGTTTACTCTTAAAAATCGGATTCGCTCCGTAGTCAGTTGGGAAGTGGGTTGAAGACAAAATCAAATTAAAAAACCCAAAAATATTTGTAAATTTCACTTTAGTCTAATATGCAAGAATGCTAAAGTTAAGGTATTTTACATTATATTTAGAGTTTGTAACAAAAAACTGATTCGGGGCGAAAGGAGGCTGAAGTTAGGGTCCAATTAAAAAACAAAATAAATAAAAATGTAACTTTCGCCAAGTTTCAACTCACTAGCTTTAGATTTAAGATAAATATATTACGGGTTTTTTTTTATTAAGGACTAAAAAAAAGCTAAATTTTACATTACTTTAACTAAGGTTCATGCCAAGTTTCAAGTCTCTAGCTTTATGTTAAGCGTTTATGCCATAAAATCTGGCTATTATCCCATAGTGCAGTGGGAAAAGAGCGAGAGAGATTGAGAAAGGGGGGAGGGGGAGTGTATGTGTGTTTTTACCTTTTAAGCACTTTCAACTTTAAATTGAATTCATTTCAAGCTGTTGATGACGACCCTGATGATTGTCACAGCATTGTTGGCATTTCAGTTAAATTCTCTTCTCTTCTTCTCTTCTTCTCGCTTCTTTTCTTTTTTATATAATTCTCTCAGCTACATCTTTTTGTGTTACGACTTGTTCTGCTTTTAACTTTTAACTCAGTCGTCAATGCTGTTATTGCTCAGGTGTGCATTGTCTCACGTTTGTTTATTTATTTGCTCGCTTGATTGCCTCACACATGGTTTTCTTTTCTTTTGCTATTCTTTTCGTTTGCTTTGTTTGCTCTTCAGTTTTTACTCAGACGCTTTTCCCTCTTCTCCGCTCTATACCCCTCTCCAATCATTCTCCTGTTACGCCTATCTATCGCCAATCGATCAATCTCTTTGCATTCAGTTAGTTTCAATTTTCATTTCAATTGCAGCTTTCAATTTCAATTTCAGTTTTGTTTTTCAGCTGCACTTGTTTTACAATCTACTCGTACCGTCTAATTTCTTTAGAATAAACTTATTTGTACAATTTTACACCATCTTCTTCACATTCATTCACATTTTCATCGCAATTTAAACGTTTTCAATATATCAAATTATTAGTTTGTTTACTTTGCCAAAAATGATCTGATTACCAATTCATTTAATTCATTTTGCATTCAAATTTAATTAATTTCAATACAAATTTTTGTTATCAAAAATATCGAGTCTGGAAAAAAGACTTTACTCCTATTTTTTAACCAAAACTCAAATGTCATTCGATCATTTCGTATCCTTTTATTGTTTGGCTTTTACTTTCTTTATGATTTAGTTTGAATTTGTGTTTTTGCTTACACAAAAACTACTTGAAAATGGTCTTGATTCTATTAAAAAACAACTTCATCTTTCTTTTTAATCATTTCATTTTACAAAATTTTAAATAAAACCAAAAGATTTTGCATAGTTTTTCACTATTCTATCTGTCTATCCTCTGTCTATCCTCTCTCTAAGTAATATCAATCAATCAAAGTCGTTTCAGTGTCAATTTCTGTTTAAATTCAAGTTTTTCAGACTCAAGTTTAATTTTCAGGAAAAAAGCTTTAAACAATTGGCAAACACCATTCCCATTAGCCGTCGCTCTTCCAATTAAATATTGCAGCTCCTGTTTCAGTTTGATATTCAAGTTCCATCTAACGAAAGGGCTCCATGTTGTTGGCAACAAGTGGCAACACCAACAAGAACAACAACAGTCAATAAATTGGCTATTAAACTTATCTGGCCATATCCAATTATAAGCGCTTTGGATTTATAGCGGTAAAGTCAACAACGACAAGAATAAAAACAACAACAACAAATGTCGCAAAACAAAAACCAGCATCTAAATAATAATGGCCATAAAGTTGAGAGCGTGGAACGGTGAATGAAACAAACGACAATGGGACAACTGAGAATTCAGAATTAAATGTCAAGCGACAGCATCAGTAAAAAGTTTCCAGCAAGTGTATTGCGCTAAAAGATACCCTGTAACATGATTTTGGTGAGTGCAACACTGGCAACTCCATGTTGTTAAAGTGGCAACACTCCTTTGACGAGTTGGCAACGCTAATATTAAAGGTAGCAAACATGATAGATATATTTAACTAAGTGGCAACACTGCTTTTAGGCTTTTTAAATGCTTGTCTATATAGTATTATAGATCAAGTTAACTCAAACATGTTGATGAAAACAGCTAAACCAGAATTGGTTAATATTTAATATTCAATAGTTAACGTAGCTAAGTTAACTTTACCATGTACATGATAAAGCCTCGACAAACATTGGTTAAATGTGAAAATAAAGTAATTAGTCTACAAATAATTATAGTGCCACTCAAAAATAAGTCAACATTTGAATGTAGCTTGAAATTCTCCATTGATTATTTCAAATAAATATTGACTTGATCAAGTGAAATTTAAAATGGAGTTAAAAATGGTAACATGGCAAAAATTAGCGTAATTTTATGTTTTTCTTTTAGATAATAAAAATAAAAAAATGTAAATGAATTTAAATGAAAAATAAATACAAATGTACAGTTTAAATTTAAATTGAAATGTAAAATTTGCTTGCTATAATTATATTTGTTTGTTTGTTCTTTATAGAGAGAAAATGTGCGATCTTTTAAAAATCTTTTCACAATTAATATTTATCTACCGCTAATTCAAGACTTCAGCCTGACATTTTCTGATTAATTCACAGATTAATCTGACGATCGAGAAAAAACAGATGAATTTAAATTCTTTTGATCGTTCCTATTTTGTAGAGAAACGGAAAAAAGTCAGTTGCAGTTTTATTTACAGGGTATACGGCAAGAAGCTGTCAGAGAGAGCGCCGAACTTAATAAGTGAGAATGAGAGAAAGAGAGAGAGAGAGAGAGAGAGAAAGAGAGAGAGCGAGAGAGAACATTGAGTGCAACGGCAACTGTTGTTGGTGAAAGGCAACAATAATAAAAATAAAAACAAAAACAAAAAGCGAACGACAACATCAAAAAAGCATGTGCAGGTAAAACATGAAGAAGAAGAAGACGAAGAACAGCAGAACATGATAATAAAACAAGAACGACAATAACAACAGCAATAACAACAAACAACAAACAACGTAAAGCAAATAAACAAAGCAAAGCAAAGAGCAAAACAATGAAGCAATAACAACGATAAATACAACAACAACAAAAAGAAGAAACAGCTTTGCCCCAAAAGTCGCTGAGAGAGAGGGAGAGAGGGAGAGTGTAAAGGGGAAGAGGGAAAAATGGTGGAAAGGGGAGTTTTGAATATTCGAATAAATTGAAGAACAACAAATGCAACTCATACGAATACATTTGAAATTATTGAGTCAATACAAACAAATGTCAGCTTAACACATTGAACGAGGAGTGCTCGACTAAGAGATACCCTGTAGATACACTGAGATGAATACAAGTCAAAGAATTAAGTGAGAGAAGACAAGTATGAATGCAAAAAACAGCAATGAGTAAATCTGATGTGTTGGGTCTGCACGACTAAGAGATACCCCTTAAATGGTATGAAAATAATCAAAGTTGGATACATGTTTGTATTGAGTGAAAGCAAATCAGAATGAAAACTTAGTGCAATGGATAAACTACTGCGTAGAGAGTGCTCGAATAAGAGATACCCTGTAGATAGTTTTTAAGCACTTTAAGATGAATATATATAAGGTCTTCCTTTTATTATAATATTATTCATTTGTGGAGCTGCAAATATCAAATACTTAAATTATTTTTGAGTATCAATCATGTTAACCAATATTAACTTTTTATACTGATCTAGAATGATATCAAATTCATATCATCTACTGCCAGCGGTGTGATCAATTTTTGCCGGGGTATATTTGTATTACACTCCGGTGAAAACAGCTGTAAGTGATTCACAATATCGTTTCGTTACGATTCATTTGATTCATTCACTAATTAAGGTTGCAATTGAATCAGCATTCGTCTGATTAAAGCGAATTACAAAACGAATCAAACGCATTTCCAGGGGAAAAAAGCTGTGAATGCATTTACACACTCACACACATGAATACTCATATTCATTGTGGCTTAACAGCTGATGGAACTGCCAGAGAAGAGACAAGAAGAAACGACCTCGAGAGGTGGTCGATTCTTAGATGCCCAGTCCCGAAATCTGCACAAAAGTTGGATTCAATTCCCATCATTCAGTTTTTTTTCAAATATAAAAATATAAATATAAATACTAAACGATATATAATCGAGATCGATTCCAATCCGGATTCCAACAATTAAAAGAAATGTATAAACATATGTATAAAATAAATAATATGAATAAATATTAATAGAAAAAGCCAAAAATATAAAAATAAAACGAGAAACCTACACATGAAATTCAAAGTGACTAACTCTTGAAATCTCGGAGAACGACACGTTCAACTTTGAAATCTAATTTTATATAGTACTCTAAGGGCAGTTTTTCCCATATACACAAAAATTAAAAAAAAAATAGCAATAAAAACTATAAAATACAGTTTAAAATTGAACTTACACTATTTATTAAACACCTTATTTAGATATAAAAAATTATATAGGATCTAACTGTGTAAATCTCTGGAATCTAGATGTTCACATAGACAGACAGACAGACTTGTTCACAAACCCATCAGCCTGTGCACACATTTGGGTACTTGGCTAAAAATAAAAAAAAAAATAATAAAAAAAAAACTGCAGCAGCTTTTGCTGGCGGCAATGTGGCATTGTGGCATTCTGTGCGGATGTTGAGGTCAAGCTATTGGCCACAGTTACTACCACCCCTTCCCCCCCCCCACCTAACCCCTGGCCCTTGTTGCAGCTGTAACCTTTCTACCAAAAATCTCTGTCTCTTCTTTTGCCTGCAATACTCGTTCCATGGCCAAGAAGCAATAAAAAAAAAAATTACAAAAAACATACAATGCTGAAAAAACTAATAGAAACGGTCATCATTTTGGCGATTTAAACAAATTTTGAATGGTTCGATGAAAAGCGGCACCTGAATTTGTTCTGTTCAATTTCGAAGTAAGTTAAATATGTATTAAGTAAAAATTATGAGACTTAAATTAATAATTTTTACATAAAAATACAATAAGAGAGTAAAGATTGTTTCTATGATTTTTATCATCAGCGTGGATTTGATTTTTTTCTTTCTTTTTTTTTGAGGCAATGACTTTTACACATCGCAGCACATGGCTGGCCACATGCCCCAATCCTCTCGAGCCTCTCAAACCTCGCATGCCACAGCACCCAGCGCATCTTACCCTGCATGTGTGTGTGTGTGTGTGTGCGTTAGTGTGTGTATGTCTGTGTGTGTATGTCTGTGTGTGTGTGTGCTCAATTGTAGCCGCCATCATCGAGCGTGTGTAAAAATCGTAAGACAAACTCACACAATTGACTCGCAGCGACGACGACGCCAAGAAACTTGCCTTACCGGATTTTGGATGCTGACCCAGCTAGACCCTCACTCCCCACCCATCCCCTTCCCCTACTCCTGCCCTCTCCCCTGTCCTCATCAACCGCTCACTAACTCAACGGTCTTCTTTATGCAGCTCTTTCTCTTCGCTTCTCTGCACCCGCGCTTCTCACACACCTGAATGGACCATGGGCAATAGACAAGCTATGCTTTCCTCTCTCTCTCTCTCTCTCTCTCACTCTGTCTGTCTTTCTCTATCTATCTCTCTCTCTCTCTGCCAGCGCTGTCTAAGTTGCTTTTTATCTGTCTCTCTCCCTCTCACTATCTCAGCGTTTGGTGTCTCTCTATTGATTTCGTTTTATACAACAAATTCATGACTTTGGAATGTTGCACGTATGTATTTGTGTACGTGTGTGTGTGTGTGTGTGTGTGTGTGTGTGTGTGTGTGTATGTATATATAGGTGTAGCAAACAAGTAAAGTAATAAGTAACTTCTTTTATTTTGTTCGTCTTGAAAAAGAAGAAAACTGGAAATTCTTGCGCCCATTTTGCTGGACTTTGTGACCCAAAAATATTTTTCGAAAAATATGTGAAAATCCATAAAATAAAGGCTAAAGTTTGCAACTGTATAATGTCCATATAAGCGATTACGGAAATAATATTACAATAATAATAATAGTGACTAGTGCTTTAATCTCAAGTAATCTTATGTATTTAAGCGCTTTGAAGAATTTCAAATAAATGCAAATACTTAATAATAATATTTTACAAATAGTATTTTTAAAATTGTTTCGGAAAATATAATTTTTTTATTTTCATAGTTTTTACTTAATACCTAATTAGCAATATCTCAAAATTAAACAAATCAAACATGCTCAGCTTTTTATCACACAAGTTTCTATTATTTTTTCCATCACTGTAGATGAAGCTGCATAGATAAAAAAAAAAGACAATTGAAGTTTTATTTGACTTAAGACCAATGCATAAAACTGCATTTCTATATCTTTAAAATCAATAAGGAACACTCGGGATTCTAAAGCTTATCAAGATTTCTTATATTTATAAACAATCTATAATTTTCATATAAAAACATTTCCACAAACGCAACTTTTTTCTCAGTTATTTAACAACAAAAAAAAGCAATAGCATTCCTTGCCATTTATATATATATGTATATATGTAGTATAACTACACATCTTATAATATCTAATTATTTTTGTACAATCAACATTTACGTAACGCCCCCAGTTTTAGTGTCTGTCTATTATCAGCGAACAGAACGCCCTTCAAACAATAACAATCCCCTTCAAACTGTGCTTTATAATCTATTGTGTTTCGCATGTTATTTATTAGTTAGTTATGATTTCCACACACACTTTGCACAGAGACGACAATAATCGAATCAAAACTCGTTTCGTTTTTAGGTTAGTTTTGGAAGTTTGCCGTTACTTGTCTACAGTTTGAGCAGCGCTCACGTGGCACACTGTGCACAGTGGCAAAAAAGGCTCGATTCGCTGATATTAATTGAAAATTCTTAAACCTCCAAACAGTTTATTCGATCAAGCAGCTTATCGATAATTTTTAGCTTGATTATTAAATGTTTACGATATTTATACAGCTGTATAGTCTATTTAATATAATCTAGTATGGTGTGTATGTATTTAGAAATAAAAATAGGACATTTTGGAGGGTTTATTATGTGAATTTCACAAATTAAAATAATATTTTAAAAAAATTAAAAAAAAAAAATTATTTTGACTTTTTGGAAAAAGCAGACCATGAAAATCGTTTCGATTGATAGTCGAAAAAATCATCGAATTAAAGTACTTGAAAATTGCTCATGCGAATATCGAGTTGTCGATTTTTTAATGTATTTTTGTGAACGTTTTTCAAATTAGTTTTTTTTATGTTTAATATTTGTTTCCCATATGACACAAGGAAAAGAAATCTGCGTTCGGTTTCCTGATTCTTCTCATTACTAAACATAAAATTTAAGAAAGAAAAAAACGAATTAATAAAATTTACATTTAATAATCGCAACTATTTTCCAAGACTTTTGTTAGTTCTTAAGCCAAGTTTGGCTTTTGTTTCCACTGTGAATCTTTTGATTTGAGTCTAGCACTATTTTTCTCTTCTTTATCTATATTATGATTTATTTTTTTATATTTTGGTCCACATTTATTTTTATTTTATTTATTTTTTTTGCAACAGCAGAAAATTTCCAGTTGGTTGACTCGATTTGGCAGCACTCAACACAACACAACACAACTCGACTCCCACTTCCCACTTCTTTCTCACTTCCCACTTGCCATTTGCCACTTCTCATTCCATTTCCAGTCCATTCCAATCTAGCTCCATTGAAATGTTTGTTGCCACTTTGCTGCCCAGTTTGCAGTTGTTTTTGTTGTTTTCGTTGCTTCTGTTCTCAATGTGAATTGCTTTGGTTTTCTCTTCGCCAAAGCGACTTTTAACTATTTGCTGTCATTTTTATATAATATTTTCTTTGCTGTTGTTTTTGTTACATTTTCATATTTTGTTTTGCACTCTCACGCCGCGCATTACAAAACATATGAAATACATACATATGTACATACATATGTACATTCATACACACATACATACATATATGCATAAAGAGATGTAAAAATGGTCAAAGCTCTCTGTTAATGTCTACACTCTATACTCTACACACCTACACCCACCTCCACACGCACACACATATACATACATACATACATATTTACTTTAAAGATTCTGCAGTTTTTAACAACAATTTCAAGTTGCCGGCTACAAAAAATGTATTGTTCTTTTTGTTGTAGCTTTTGCTGTTCTACAAATGTATCTGAACGCTGCGTTTATTGCATAAAAAGCTGCCGCCTGCCCTTCGCACCTTAGCAAAAATAACAAAAACGCAACGTTGACGTCGCTGTCGCCGTCGCTGTCGCTGCCGCTGCCACCGTCATTGCTGATTCATGGCCCAGGCCATGCAAAGCTCAGCTGGCAGCTCTAAGCGACTGACACACAAACAAACAGACGGGCAAACAGTTTAACAAGCATTGGTGTGCACTTACTTAAGCTGCGTCGCTGTCAGCGTCGACGTTGACGTCGCTGTGGATGAATTTTGTGAACGTCGTCGTTTGATTAAACAAATCAAATTTGTTTAGAGCAACAATAAAAACATAAAAAAAATAATAATCACAAGCACAAAACACACAACGAAATAAAACAACAAAAATGAGCGTTAAAACAAAACGCTGGCGCAGCCGCAGTTGCAGTTGCAGTCGCCGTTAACGTTAACGTCAACGTCAACGTCACCGTCGTTAGACGCTAACGCGCGCGCGCGCACACACAGAGAGCGGATAACGAAAAAGGCTGACCTTAAATTAAACGCGATTAGGTAAAACGTCGACAGCGTGAAAACGACACACGGCAAGACACGAAAAATTTAACGCAACGTAACAAGAAAACAAAAAAAAATAAATACCGCGACACGCTGCGGACGCACCAAAAACGTCGACAGTTGCCGCACAACTGATGCGATTAGTTGACGTTGCGACGCAACGCAGCTGGGCACAGCACAAACTGAGAGAGCGAGAGAAAGAGAGTGGAGTGGAGCGTAAAACGTTTGGAGCTGACCACAAAACAGTTGCAAAAACAAAAGCTGCGCGCGATGCTCAAGCCAAGCAAACTAACTACGATTAAGAGAGCGGGAGAGTGAGCGCGCGTAAGAGAGCGCGCTTTCAACGACTGGAAGAGTGCAGTTTTGTAGCAACTGTCCGTGTAGTAGCTTTTGTTTTAACTAAAACCAACAGCTGACAGTTGAGCGCATACAGTTTGAGCGCCATTGCACACAATAGCATGTCAATTAAAAGTTTTTAACATATACAGAGAATGTAGTGCCCAACTAATGAAGATAAGCAAAGCTTTCAAAACCGTAAGCTAAGCTGCGAAAACTGTAATGCGAGTTTTAAGGCAACTGCAGTGATGGGAAGATTTTGTTAACATATTTTTGGATCTATACATTTTTTTTTAAATTTGTATTTAGTTGAAACAAAAGATAAGAGTTCTAGAGTCTAGATTGATTAAATGGAAATTAAAGCAATGTTTAAAACTAAAATAATATAGTGTTGTTAACAATACTAATTATTTAGATAAACTTACCCAATCTGGAATCATTTTTCTTGCGCACACGCAAGCAAATTGTGCAGGACTTGATGCACTGCAAAAAAAACAAGGAGGTTTTGTTAATTTAGTTTCCAAGTACATGAACGTATATAAATATATCAAAACCGTAACCGTTATTAACCGCTTGAAATTGGTAACCGTAACTGAAACCGTAACTAAAACCGCAATCGAAACAAAACTTTTTTTAATACACCGTAAGCCATAACACAAAATCACTTCCACCGAAATAACCGTTAAGAACCCGATTCATGCATAACGGTGAATTTTGGTTCGATCAGTCATCAATTTTAATTATGTTGTTTCGGTGCAATCATCGTTTTTAGACTAAATTTATATAATTTTCACTTCTGTCCAAACTTAATTTATATTATAATTTAATTACTTTATATCTCAATAAAAAGATCTAAATTTTTGAATTTTTGGAATATTTCTTTTTAAATTTTCAAAGGTATCTTTAACATTTTTTAAATTGGTTTTGTAACCCGAAATTATGCCGGTATTTCGAAATCGAAACACACAGAGAAAACTGATAACCGTTACGTAACCGATATTTGAAAAGTTTGCGTAGCCGATAACCGATAACTTAAAAGCGAACATAACTGGAAACGTAACTGAAGCTCCAATCGGTATTTGTATACGTTTGATAACCTGTATAATATTCATATTGATATATCGATAGTTATCGATAGGTTATCGATAAGTTATCGATTACACTTACATCATGTATGTGTCGAATGGCCTCGGTGCGCGATATATTATCGAGTGTCAGGCCATTAACCTCGAGTATCTCATCGCCCACTTCCAGATTATCGCGATCGGACGGTGAGCCATATAATTTAATTTTCCCCTCAGCATTCTCAACGAGTATGATAACATATCCAGATAGTTCGACAACTTGTTGCTGCAATATAAGAAAATTACAATTACAATTTGTTAAATGATTCAAGTGAGATTTTATGATATTTTTTTTTCTTTCTATTTTATTGATACTCGTCTCGGAAAATTGCTCAACAACTTTTCAGTGTTTTTAAGCTCATAAAGTCATTTGCATAAATGCTATCAAATGTTAAATGCCTCTAAAATAAGGGGGCGTGGCAGACGGGGAAGTTTAGGGAGGGAGAGAGAGTGAGGGACCACAAACAAATTAATTATACACAAATGTGGGCAACTTTGACTAACTTGCCATTTTCCTGGCATTTGCTCTACCCCCCTTAAGCTTGTGCTTTTTCCCTACACAGCAAAAAAAAAGTTAGGAACTCATTTGAAAATTCCAATTGAAAAATACAAATTTTTTCAAGCAAAACAAAAATTGTTGGAAACAAATTTAATAATAATTTATTTTTGTATTTTTTTTTAATTGCTTAATTATTTTTATATATTTTTTTAAATTGCTTCGGTAAATAAAGTTTCATAATTTTTACTTAATACCTATTAAAAATGTTTCAAAACATAAAAAAATAGTGGGATTCTATATTCAAGCGCAGATTTCTATCATATTATTCAAAATTCGTTTGAAATGTCAAAAATACTGGTGTTTCTATGATTTTGTCCACCACTGTATTTTTTTTTTGTTTATGTGTCTCGGATATTTTTGTTAAATTAATATATATACGAAAAAAAAATGCCAACCAGTGAGCATAAAAATAAATCCAAAAAAATCTAAAAACTTTGATTTATGTGAAAACAATTTTTATAGAGAGCGAACTACAAAATTTAATTTGAATCAAGCAGTTTTTTTTTGGTGAAAAAACAATCCAAAGTTCTGCGCATAGTCTGCGCAGACTTTTTTTTTCAGTGTACTGTTTCCCTTCAACTCAATTTCTGAGTCGCAGCAGGAGTCGCAATTTCTTCGATGTAGGCATTCAATTTCTCTATGTATGTATATATGTGTCTGTGTGCGTGTATGTGTGTGCGTGTGTGTGTGTGTGTGTGTATTGTTGGCAAGTTTTGGGCCCATTATTGCTTGGGCTGGCTCGTTATGTTAATTACAACAAATTATGCTCGTGTGGCAATGCGTGATACCGAATCCCCCTCTCTCTCTCTCCCCCCCCTCTCTATCTTCCCCCTTTCACCCCCGTTTCTTCCCACTCTTTTGTCAGCCCCGCCACGCCTCCTTTACCGAGCTACGCCCACCTTGCAGCCACAATTTCAACCATATCCAGAATATCTAAATACACTGCCACAATTTCTCTTTCTCCCTATCATCATTTCTTCCTTTTCTCTTTTGTCATCCCCTAGCATTGTCTGGCTAAAACGTTGATAGCCCGAAAGAGCTTTTTGGCTTTTTATGACTTTTTTTTTTGTTTTTGGCATTGAAGACACAAATGCAGTTTGCACATTTCGCATTCTATAATTATAATATAGATTATAATCTGTACTTAAGAAAAATAAATAAATAAAATACTAGAAAGGGAATTGAAATTAAAACAAGGCGGCTTTGCGCCCTGCTCGCTTTGCTCGCCTACCAGCTGATCCTTCCTATGGCAGCTATATGATATAAGAGACCGATTTCAACCAAACTTGGTCAGGATATATAGAACCATCTTAGATGCATATTCTACCAATTTAGTTGAGATATCTCAATAAACAAAATAGTTTTTTATACTATAACGGATTTTTTTACTGATCCTTCCTATGGCAGCTATATGATATAAGGGTCAGATTTCAACCAAACTTGGTCAGGATATATAGAACCATTTTAGATGCATATTTTGTCAGTTTGGTCGAGATATCTCAAGCAACAAAAAAGTTTTTCATACTTAAACTTGATTTTCGACTGATCTATCCTATGGCAGCTATATGTTATAGAGATCCGATCCAAATTAAAAAACAAACTTGATCTGCGCCCGGTAACCAGCAACCTACATACCAAATTTGAAGTCTCTAGCTCTCATAATCTCTGAGACCCACGAGTTCTAAGAGACGGACATGACAAAAATAATACTGATCAAGAATATATATACTTTATAGAATCCGAGATGTTTCCTTCTGTCTGTTATATACGTTTCACATTACACCCTGTTTATCCCATTTTCAACAGAGTATAAAATGTCAACAAGTATTTTATCTAATTATTTAATTAAATATTTCAGTTAAAATCAAATTTATCAGCAAATTCAAATCAAGGTCAGGGAATTCAATACATTTCAAAACAGCTGGCGATATTGAAAAGATATTTATTTCATTCCGGAACAGTAAAGTCAAGTAAACAGTTAAGTTAAATCCATAAACGTTTAAATTAGTTGTGTTGAGCAGAAAAATTAATAAATAAAAAAAAAAATGAATTTGCGTGGTTGCATTTTTTCCAGTCTAAAAGGCGGTAAACACAAATTGTGCTGGGCTGGTGAAAGGTGAAAGGTTAAACACTGCAACTAAAAGAGAGCAAGAGAAAGAGAGAGAGACACAGAGAGGGGGGCAGAGAGAGAGCGAGAGGCAGCACATCAGCGAATAAACCGCAAATGATCAAGAACAGGGTAAAATAAAGGGCAAAGGGTGTCGCGGAGGGGGGGGGGGGGTCAAAAGGGGTCGAGGGTCACAAGAAGGCACACAAAGCGAATGCTGCGGCAATTGCGGTCGAGTGAGTGAAAGAAAGAGAGAGAGAGAGAGAGAGAGAGAGAGAACGAGACAAAGAGAGAATTTGTTTGTGTGTACACAAAAGCATTGGGCGGCAATTGGGCGTGGCAAAAGTGCAATTGTTGCAAGGTTAAACACGCGCCGCAACACGGAATGCGACAGCAACAACAACAACAGCAACAACAACAACAGCGACAAACAAACAAACAAACAAAACACTCGACAAAGCAAAACTCAAGCAAACAAAACTCGAGTCGAGTTGAGTTGGCAAACAGCCAGAGCGTCTAAAAGAGACAGACAGAGAGAGAGGAAGAGACAGAGACAGAGAGAGAAGGAGAAAGAGAGTGGGCGACACATGCCACAAAGGGCACAGGTGCAACAACAACAACAACAACAATTAACAATAATGACGACAACTTGACAATTGCAAAACAAAAGTTTTCTTCATTTTTTTTTTCTTTTTTTTTTGATTTTTAATTTTTTTTTTAATATTTTGTTTAATTTAAAGCATTTTCTTTTTTTGACTAAGCGAGTCAGAGCACTGCAATCGAGTGTGCTCAGCTGTGAAATACCCGGTAAAATGCATAAAATATATTAGAAAGTGTAGAGAAAAATAATTGATGAACTTTTTAAATAATGTAATAGCAAAAAAAAAACAGAAATAATGCTAAAACTGAGTGTGCTCAGCTGTGAAATACCCGGTAAAATTTATAAAAGAAGAAAATAGCAAATTAGTTTATTTATTTATTAATTATAATAATAAATTAAAATAAATAAACTAACACAGAAAAAAATCATGTGTTCCAGAATAAAATCATTCCGTTGTGGTGACAAAAGTTCGATAATTCCCGATTTTCTTAAGGGCAAAGCCGAAATGGAACCTAAACCGCAACCGGAACATAACTTGATGTTTGTAACGGTTTAATTCGCTGTTTAAAATGACTGTTGTTGCTGTCTCTTTTTTCTCTCTGTGTACTCAGCTAATTTGTTGATTCTAGCTCTTATTTTAAGGCACTTTGACAAAGCGAATAGATTTCTTTTGTATTTGTTTGGTACAGAGTCTAGAAAAGAAAAACAGCGGCATAATTATTGGCGTTTCAGCGCCGGATGCGGGTACTCAGCACACACACACAAACAAGCACAAACACGCACACACATATGTGTGCGTGTGTGTGTGTGTGTGTGTGTTCTGTATTCTATGCTCTGAGGCATGTGGAGAATACACAAAGCGGCGACATGGACACTAAACTGGAGCACAGTCGCAATACTTTCCCTCTCCCAGCCCCTCTCATTCTCACGCTCACTCTCCCACTCCCACTACCTCTCTCTCTCCCTCTCTCTGCTTTACGCTTCAGCCCGCTCTTTAGCTTCCCGTTTGCCGCACTCGAATGAAAAATGACAGCAATTACGCTTAAATTATGCGTTTGTTTTCATATGGAGCGTCCTTGTCAGTTGTTGTTGTTGTACTTGAAGCTCATTTCACACATTGACACACAGGCAGCGAGAGAAACAGAGAGAGAGAGAGACCGAGTGGGTGGGTGGGAAGAAGCGAGACAGTTGTACAACACTGAAAGATGGGCGACAGCTTTATAAAATGCTCTAACCTCAAAAATTAATGTCTGCGAGCTTGTTGATGGAATGTAACAAAAAAGAGAGGAGAGAAGTAGAAGAAGATGGAAGAGAAAAGAGAAAAGAAGAAGATAGGAGAAGCTGCAAAAAAAATAAGGGCGATGAGAAGGAAAGAACAGAAAAAGAAAGTGAGGAGAGAGTAAAGAGAGGGAATAAAGATAGAAGAAGAAAGAAGAAAGAAGAAAGAAAGAAAGAAGAAAGAAGAAAGAAGAAAGAAGAAAGAAGAAAGAAGAAAGAAGAAGAAGAAGAAGAAAATGAAGATGAAGAAAAAGAAAAGGATCTGAAGAAGGCAGACATTTAATAGGACATTTTCTGTAATTAAGAAATATTTAAAAAAAAAAAAAAATTATAAAAGTCAACACAAAGATTTAACTAGTGAAATACAGTTGAACTTCGCTATAACGAATTCAAAAGAGGGGAAAAAACATCACTTTAATTTATGGACTTTGTTTCTCAAAGCAAAACAACTTAAACGAGCCTGAATAAATAAATTATGCAGTCAAACAAAATTAACAAAATGAAAAATAATAAAATTAAATAAATACAACGCAGTCAGATCGAAAATCTTGTGTTCTAAAAATCCGTTTATAATAGAAAGAACTTTTATTTATAAAAATTTACTATAAATAAATAAATAAATTAACTTACAGCCCCATAATAAAACCACAACAATTAACTAAATATTCATTAAACTGCACAAGTTTGTAAGAGCTACAACATAGTCTCAATGGGTTAATGAGTAAATGGGTTAAATTATGTGTGTGCCCCAAAAAGTATGCTACGTTGCTAATTAGTATGTAATTGAAAGATGACTTAAGTTATGAAATCATCAAATTAAAATAGAAACTGATCTGGGACAAGATAATATTTTACTATCAACTCTCTTTTATTTCTCTTAATTTATACTTTTATACTTTATTCCTACCTCATACCTAGATATCTTGCCCACAAAACAAATCCACATCATGCATTCAATTCATCGTGTAAACCGGGAATAAAGCACACATACATATATAGCTTATCATGTGTATGCGTTTACTTTGGCTTGACTGCTAATCACACACACACACACACACGAAAAAAGAGACATACAATATAAGAACAACAACATGAACAATGACAGAAAACACTTGACTTGTCATATTTGACATATAAATGGCGAAACAAATCTCTGGATATTGTTTTAAATGATGCACACACATACAGACACAGGCACAGACACAGAGACACACACATGCACGCTCGCGTACAAACAAAAAGCGTGCAAACAGCATTGGCGACGTCGACAGCGTCGCGACGCTGGCTAATCAGACAAATGTCTAGGCAAAAGACTGTGTCAAAGAGAAGGAGAGAGAGAGAGAGAGCGCGCGTAGGCTGAGCGGGAGAGTGCGACGGAGAGTGAGAGAGCGAAGCTGAGCAGAGCAATGCTAAGCCGGCTTGCGGCTGCTGTGTGTAGACTTTGCCGACAGTCTAATGCAGTGTAGAATTGAACAGCCTCCCACGACCCACCACCAAAAAAAAAAGAGAAAAAGAAAAGAAGTGTAAGAAAAAAAATTGGAAATTATTGTTGGGCTGCTGTCCAGCTGCTTGTTAAGTAAATATGTATGTATATGTATGTTCTTGTTATTCTTGTGTGACTTGACTTTGTGTAGACTTTTTAGGCAGTTCGTTTCGGTCGGCTCAGTCAGCTGCGCTGCTTGCGTAGCATATGTACCATGGCTGCGAGCTGCGGTCCAGTTATGTTGATGACATGCGCAATGTGTGCACACACAAACACACACACACACACATACGTGCAGGCAGAGACACATGTGCGCTGCCAGCGTCGACGTCATCGTCGCTTGCGTTATGCGGCCTGAGTTTTGTGAATTAAAAGCAGACATTAATGAAGCAAATGCTCCGTTACTACAAGAACAACAACAACAACAACAAGAGCAACAACAACAGCAAGAAAAACTTTTCGTATTTCATGGCAATAGTTGCAAAGTTTTGACAACTTCGCGAGAAGGACGCGTAATGTGATGGGAAGCGGTGAGCGATGAACGGGTGACGGGGGAGGTGTGAGCATCATCAGGGGAAGGGTGAGTGCGGTGTCAAAAGGCGCCTCTAGCGTAATTTACACTTTGACACACTCACTCACACACACTTACTCACACACACTCACTCACACACACTCACTCACACACACACGCTCTCGCATAAGTGAAAATGTGTCGACGCTTTTCCGTTCGCCATTCAACGTTTATTTTGTTGCATACTTTTCAGCGACTTGCTGCAAAATCTCTTGCAATGCGCTTTCAACTTTGATTGATAACAAATAACAAATTTATTAAAGTTTTTAACAATGATTAGACATTGAAAAAACGAAAGACAGTCTATTGATAATTTCTTATCGTTATAAAAGTGATTTATAAGACTAAAAGTAAGTAATATAAATTAAATAATAATTCTTTACTTAATTCATGTTATATAAATTATACATTTTATGTTATGAATATTCCTTATTTTTTTTGTAGAAGATTACTTAAAATAATTAAAGAAATTAGTAAAAGTCCAAATGTGTCAAAAGTTTGCTAATCTTGAATATTCTTGAATCTTAAATACCAAAAAATTAAATAAAAATACTTAACACAATTTATCGTGTTTATTGTGTTATATTATATTAATATAACTTGTATATAAAAATCGTTGTCAATTAAAAAAAAAAATTAAAAATGAATTAAATTGATATGCATTTAATTTGATATAATTGAATAGATTAATTTGTAATGATTTAATTTTAATTATTTCAACATAAGCTTATGAAATATGTTGTTAAATTCAAACTTTTAAGCATTAAATTTACTGCTACTTTTATATGTATATGTATATTCAACGTAGCGCTTTTATATTTATATCGACACTTAAATACCCTATACTTAATAATAAAATGCTTAAGCCGGTTTAAGTGCTCTAAAATTTGCTTAATAATTTCTTTAATCTAGTTTTCTATTAATTGTAATAATTGTAAAATGATACTTTCTTAGCGAAAAGAGATTTAAAGACATGGGTTTCATTTTAATACACTATATACATATGTATATTATCCCTCTGCTTGCCACAGAGACTACAGGGTATGCATTTAAATCGTTCGAAAGCGCTACAATTACTTTCAGTTGAAAAATCGACATCAAAAGCGACCACAAATCGCCTTTTCATTAAGTTATTGTTCAGAGGGCCGCACCGAAAGTATGCAATTAATTTTCGATTTGGCTCCGTTGAGTGACTCTTCATCAAATAGCCATGGCCAGAACAAAGAAAATAGTAAGTACGCGGATTTTGGCCGGAACGGAATGCAATTTGCATTTAAGTAGCAAACAAAAGCAACAACAGCAAGAAGAAGAAAAAGAACAACAACAAACAACAGTGGCAGCTGCTGTTGCGACAACAACAACAAGTAAATGCATTTGCATAAGGCTGACAAAAAGCTCGCTGTGAAGTTATAAAGCAAGCAGCTGCTGTGCGTTGTCACCCCCTCTCCACCCCGCCACAACCAACGCTCTGTCAAGCAATCTGCTGCTCCTCCTCAAAACTGCTCCTCCTCTCCAAAACTACTCCACACCCATCAAACTGCTCCACAGCACTATGGGAACTTTGCCAATTTTCAGACATTTATCTATTTTTTACAAGTATGCAAATTAAAGAGTTTCTGATGAAAAAGCATAGGAAAAGAAAAAAGTCAACTGTTATTTTATGCAACAGTTAGTGTAATATATCAGGTCAATTTTATTTGAAATTTAATAATTTGTCAATCTCTAATTTTAATTTTAATTTTAAATGCAGAGATTTACATAACAAAAATTAAAATCAAAAATTCCCATAGTGCAGTGCCTGCAATGCTTGCCCCTCCTCATCTGTGCTCCACACCCTTCTCCTCAGTCACTTCCTCCCCCCTCTTGACTATCCCTTCATACTGCAGTCATCGCTTTGCAGCTGGCAAAAATGATGAAACAAAAAGCGTTGTCTATTTTTTTTCCTTTGCTACTGCAGCCTACAAGTCTTTGCTGGTGTGTGTGTAAGTGTGTGTGTGTGTGTAAGCAGCTGTTGTTGTGCTTATTCTTGTTGTTAAAGCTGCTGCTGCTGCTGCCGCTCCCGCTGTCGCTGTCGCTGATGATGACAATATGTAATGACAAACGGAGATTTTTACTGGCTTTTTATGACTTATTCACACGCTCGCTCACGCACACTTATGCTCAGCACACACACACAGGGAGACAAGCTTACATGTCAACACTCACACACACACACACGCTGTCGTTGTCGTCGTCAACTCGACTTCAAATTGTGACGGGCAAGGCCAAAAGCAGCAGCTGCCAAAGCCTTCCATCTCCTCCTCCTATTTTGCCTCCTCTAGCCCTTCCTCTTTCCCACGCACTGCCGCACTTGGCAATGCCCTTCAATGTCACCCACTCTCTATTTTGCCTACCTCTCTCACTCGCTCACGCTCTCCCGCTCTCCCACTCTCCACACAGACGTTTTGTGGGCAGACGGCAGCTGACTGCGATGCTGTTGCTGTTGTTCAGTAGAGAGAAACAGCTGTGTGTATGGGTGTGTGTATGAGTGGGCGTGCTTGTGTGTGTGTGTGTGTGTGTGTGTGCTAAGTGTATGTCTCACAAAAACGGCAATGTTTAATTAAAAGCGATAGCAACAAAACGCAACGCGTGAAAGTCGCTGCGATGCAAATGTAAGAAATGCGACAGAAATGTGAGTGAAACAAAAGTTGCTCTACTCCTCCTCCTTGTCCCACTCTCGCTCGTCTGCTAACCCAATGCTAAGTGGTATTCCGTATTGCACTGGGTGAGGTAAAGGAGGGGGAAGTTAGGCCGAAGGTTTTCGAGTTGTGTTTCACACAAATTTAACGCTTTCAAGTGCAATTTAAATCAATAAGCCTTTTGGTTTATTAAACTGAAATTCTCTCCAATCAACCTCCTCCATTCGCTTCCCCTTCCGCACTTTGCCCATTCCACTTTTGGTTAATGGTGAAATTATTGTAGCCTAACCGCAGGCGGCATGACAATAACTAAATTCAGCAATTAGCTAAAGCAAATTTCTCAGCATATTTGTCCATTTATCTGATGTGTAATTTCTCTTGTGGTCCATTCAAGTGTTGCAATGTTTTCCAGCTCTTTGTCTCGCTCTTTGTACTTCTGTCTCTGTCTCTGTCTCTGACTCATGAGGAGAATTTCAAGTATTATGGCTATCACAAATGAGTAATTACGTTTACTGGGAAAACCTTTTGACCACAATCTATCAACTTAATTCATTTCATGTGGTTATATTCTTCTTTTTCTTTTTCTTTTTCATCTTCTTCTTCTTCTTGAAAGTTTTGTGCTGATTCGAATTTCAATATTGATGACTAACTCAAATTATGTTAAGTAAGTCAAGGAAATACGTAACAAAAGAGATGAAGATAAAGTGAAAGAGATAGAAAGAATCAGTCAAATGAAGAGAGAAAGAATTAAAAAGATAAGAAACAGAGAAATAAGCGGCAGAGAAGAAAAAATTACTCAAATAATGAAGAAAGAATGAAGAAAGAAAAGACGAAAGAGAAGCAGCGAATAAGAAAGTGAGAGAGATAATTTGATATGTACTAAAAAAAGAAAAAGAGAAAGAGAGAGCAAGCGAAAATTAAAATCAGGAAAACAAAGTAGAAAGTTAAAAGAAAGAGACGGAAAAAAGAAAGAAAACACAGACAGACAAAGAAAGCAATAGACATAGCAGAAGAGAAGACAGAATATAAAAAAAATTATAACTGAGAGATTTAGAAATAGATAGAAGAATTACTAAGAAAAAAAAACATCGATTGAAATGCAGAGAAAAACATACTCGCTAGAAGTAGTAAAAATAAATAGTAAAAGTAGACGGACAGACAAACAGATTAATAAATAAACGGAAAGAAAGACAAAAAAGAAATAGACAGAGAGAGACGAAAAAATAAATTGACATAGAGAGAGTCGGAGGAAGAGTGAAGAAAAAGAAAAGGTCGAAGATGGGAGATAGGAAAAAAGAAAACGATATAGAAAGTGAGTTAAAGAAAGCAAGAAAGAAATGTAGAAAAGAATAAGTGATGAATAGATGTAATGAAGAATTTCAGTTCTATGATGCCCCAAAAAGTATGCTTTTATTTTTATTTATCTTTTTTTTTTCGGTGTTACCTCAAATTGAAAAAAGTAACATTATTAGTCCTACATGCTTTAAATTTGTTTATAAAACAAGTTGAAAAACCAATTATTTAAAAAGCAAACTAGTTAGAATGTGTTTGGCAATTTAAATAAAGTTAAAGTTCAGGAGAAAATGAGAGCCGGAAATAACGCTTAATTTTCCATAGGCATCAACGTAAAAGTATGCTACACATTTTTTCATTAAATCAAGTCGCATTAAAAAAAAGCCAAAAAAAAAGCCAGATTGTTATTGAGAACGTCAGTTTGCGAGTATTAAGTGAAATACTTATAAAATTTGTTAATTAAATGTGCCGTAAATAAATACATACATATGTATATGAAATGACATTGTTTTAATAATTCAGCACAACTTTATTTTCTCTCATTTTGCGGCCTTGTTTGTTTGTTTTTGTTTTATTTTTGTTTGCAGGTAAATTTGTAATCGCATTTAACTCATTAAAATGTTTGAACTAATTGCGTGTGTGTGTGTGTGTGTGTCTGTGTGTGTGTGTGTGTGTGTTTGTGCTTGTGTGTCAAATGTCAATGAATTTGCAGCTAGAGGCAACTATTTTAATTGTAGCCAGCATCATCATCATCATCTTCATTCCTAACAATTATGATTTAAGCGAAAGCATTGAAAATGTTGCAAATAATTTTCCAAATATATTTTGCAAACAAATGAAAATCATTTTCCACACGTTGCCACAGATCAAATTTCATTTTAATTAGATAATTTTTGTGAGTTTTTGTGCAACATGTCGCAACCATGGAATAAATGAATGAATGACTGAATAAACAAACGAATAAATGCCTAAACAGATGGACATAAATGAGTATAAAACTGAGATTTTCAACAACTTGCGCCATATAAATAAAACTAACAATTTTATACAGCATTTTCTATTGCATCAAGAACGCTGAGAGACTTTAGCATACCCTGTACTTTTTCAATTAATAATAAACAATTGTCTGATTATGTAGATTTCTTTATTGGCTAAGAATAAGTCATATCTCAGCGGTATTTTATGTGTATTAAAATTCACAACAAATTCTAGGGTATCTTTTAGTTGAGTCGCCTGCCGTTTAGTTTTGTATAATAAAACTAACATCTTTTTTATCTCATTTAAATGGAGCGCACACTTTTAATGCGGATTTTTAGACTGCAGTTCAAATTATCAAGTATACGTTAACTTTGACATGTAGTTTAATTTATCAGACAAAAATTAAAATAAAGTAAAATAAATTGCCACCTGGTCAAAAAAAAGTACATTAATATTAAAACAAACTGTCTGGCAACGCTTTATACTGATGTGCTGTCAACTTGTCAGCAAAGTGCTGCCAACTCGATGCGAAATGCACTTGAAAAGAAGTGAAAAGGCTTTAATTGAATTCCAAATTCGCAACGACGTTAGATTGGCTAATTAGAGGCTTAGAGAGAGTTAGAGAGAGAAGCAGAGAGAGAGAGGAGTGAGGGAGAGATTTCATTGGGTTTATGGATTGGCTATTTGTTCAACGACGAAATGGGGAAATTCCCGTGCACGTGAAAAGCCGAAAGTGCTTTTGGGACTATCGCTAACGTTTGCATAATTGAGAGGCGTAACATAGCTGGCATACACAAAGGACACTTGAAAAAGATTGCATACACACACACACACACACACACACACACACACACACACACACACACACACACACACTGATTGACGATGCCAAGGGGCAAAGGGGTATAGAATGAAAGAGCCCTAGGCCCAAGGCACTTTGGGACCAGGAGCACAACAAAAACGGGGCAAAAAAAAATCTAAAAAAAAAAAAGCCAATGCGTCTCTCGTCCTTTTGGGGCAGCTCCTTGGGGAAACGTGTGGGCATTGTATTGAAGTACTCGCTGCTTTGTTGCCTCTCACTCTCTTCTTCCTCTCTCTCTCTCTCTCTCTCACTGTTACTAAATCTGACTTATTTTTTGTTGCCCATTGTCATAATGGACATTGGCCAAAAAGGGGCGTCATTATTGATGTCTAGCAAACCATTCGCCCATCCATCTGCATCAGTTTGTCGTCAATCTGTCGGTGAATCAGTCAATCTCTCAATCATTGCATCCTATCAAAGCAACAAAAACATGAATCGAGTACTCGATATAAAATAAATAAATAAATGCAAATAACATCTAGTTAAAAATATAAAATAAACGCGTACATTTTGATTTTGATTTGTAAAGTTGCTCAGACCAACTTTAAACTTTTATAACTTTTACAAACCTAAACAGATTTTCAAGCGGAATTTTCTTTTGCACAAATTTTGGTCTCTCAATTCATGCTGCATTTAAATATTATTATATATAATATATAATTATATTTATATAGTTTGTGTTTTTCAAAAATGCAAAATTGTAAACGTCAAGTTATGACTTGCAATCAACTTCTTATATCATAATTAGTATACAACTTTTTAAGCCAGATTTCAAGACGTTTTAGACTTGCAAAGTTGCTGGGCTAAAACTAGTTGCAACTTTCATAACTTTGCTTCAAATTGAATTGATTTCGTTAACTTAATGTTTTGTCTCATGAATTAACTCAACTTAATTCAGCAAAATAACTAAGATGAAAAGAATTCCGTTGATTGTTGATTTTTCTTGAAAATGGTTTTGATTAATCGATTTGTCGATTTTTCAATGTATTTTTACACAAATCGAAAAATAGAAATAGCTGTGTCAATCATTGCTGGCATTTTATGGGTCATCAGTGAGCTTATCAGTTTATCAGCTTATCACGCTTATCACTCGACTTACCTTGCCCTGCGACGAGGATATCGTCGAGGCCGACGGTGTGCCCGAGGATTGTGCGCTTAACGTTGATCGGCTGCTGTTCGCTTGCATTTCGCAGCGCGGCGACTTTTCCTCGATTCCCCTGCCCCTGCCCCTTCCCCTGCCCCTTCCCCTTCCGGTTCACCTTCCCTTTCCCCTGACCTGTGAGTTGTGCCAGGCGCAATCAACTCGTTATCGCTGCAGTTTCTCTTTCAATTGTTGTTAACATTTTTCCACTTTACATTCGTCTTTTGTCATTCAACGCTTATCTGCTTTTATATTTTTATTTTTATTTTCTTATCGTTTTATTAAATATTTCCTCTTCTTTTGGGCTTTTGTAGCTTTGCGTTCATCTGAAAGCATAAGAAGAAAAGTTTTCTACATTTATTAGTCAGTTTTAAGCTCGAAAAAGTATGAAAACTTTACATTTTTAATAAAGTTTCCAAAAGCACAAACAACTTGTTAATTAACTTAAACTAAACCAAATTAAATTGAATCATTAGATTATGCGAAAATTCTAATAGTTTGTATCTTACATCATTAAATTTTATATACCAAATTTAAAAATATTATTTTCGTACATTTTTTAAGAAAAATTTCATTTTAGAAATAGTTACCAAACAAAAAATACATTTTTGGGGCTTAACTTTTTATCTCTAATTGTATTGTAGTGTTGTTAAAATTTCGATTTTCTAAAAAATAGAAAAAAAGTCAGAGTTCAGAAAAATATATCCCCTTATTATCTATTAATTTGATATTTACTTAAGTTTCTGTTTTCTTATGTTGTCATCATGAAAAAAGTTTATTAAATGAGTCCAACATCTAATGCATCTAGCTCTTCAGTCTATTGTAGGAATTGATTAAAATTATGTTGTTATTTTGAAATTAATGCCTAAGGTAGTTGGATGATAATATCTCTGTTTAAACTCTATATCGAAAAGCTAATGGTCTGATTATAATGGAAATTAATGATTCCTATTATTCTTACTTATTCGTTATGCCCTATAGACTTCTATTTAAACTCCTTCTTCGAGTCAAATTCTAACCGAACCCCACAATTATTTCAATCAAATTGTAAACCAATCAAAACTATTACAAAATATGTTTCAATTAAATTGAAATTTACATGTTATAGACTAAGTGCAATTTGATGCAATTAAAGTCAAGAATTTTCGTATAAAATCTCATTTTACACACATCATTTTCATTATGTGCAAGGCAACAAAAACTGTTGATGAAACAGTAGGAAATTTTCCAATTAGTTGGGACTTTACATAAATATCTTTTCAATTAATTATATCTTTAAATTAAAGCTAAACAATAAGCCAAAGGCAACTCAGAAGCATTTGTCAAAATATCAAAAGATTAAAATTTTCTGAATCAATTTTAATAATTTAACATTAATTGTTAATTTATATGACATATTTTATTGAGTTTAAATATAAGGCAAGTAAGCTCAAATAAATAATATAATTATTTTAAAAATAATCTGTATGGATATTAAACCTAAAAAATTGTAGTCTAAATAACTTAAGGCAATGCAAAAATTGTCTGTAATTCAGCATTAAATTTGATGCACAACAAATTGGCTGCTCTAAAAAGAATCCTTCGGCTAAAGGATGCGAATATTTCAAATAAATTTTTGGCTAAAATCAAACACTGGGGAAAACGGCCTTAACATGCCAATGGCAGTTGAAAAATCCGAAGCTGCAGTGACAGTGGCAGCAACTAAATATCTATCAGCTGCACAAGTGTGTCCCATAATTGTCCTGTGCTGCTCGGGTCTCCAAGTGCCTGTCAAACTGTCAGGCTCCAGGGTATGCAACACATTTTATTATTATTTTTATTATTATTATTATTATTTCGGCGCGCTGCACACAAAATACCAGAAAATGCTCATGAAAAGCGCAGCGAAAGCAATAAAAAACTATAAAACAAAAACAAGTACGAAAGCTTTAGTCAAGTGTGCGCGACTACGAAATACCCTGGTCCCTTAGTTATTTAGGTGCCAAATCTAAAGTTTCTAGTTTTTAAATTGCGCTTATAATTTTTTATTTATTTCTTTTTATTTTTTTTTTGACTAGACTTTTTTATAAACTTTATGAGTTACTTTTGCGCAAGCTGAATACACCCCCGTACAGGGTATAATGAAGGGAAAAAAATGGCAGCAACCGCAACTCTGGGAGCACAAATCAAAAGAAAATGTCACAGTCGACGTCGACGTTGACGCTGACGTCGCAGCCAACGGAGACGCAAGCAGTTTGACACTCAAATGGGCAAAAGTCGAATGCCCAAAAATAGGGCTAGGTCATTTATGGAGCCCGAAAAGCACAGCAACTGCGCTGCTGCTGCTAGCTGCCAGCAAGGACAGAAACACACACAGACACGCACGCACACATACATACATGCATACGTATGCATACGTACAGACAGCGAGACATACAAACAGGCAGACAGACAGACAGCGATGGCTGCTGCAACGGCAAATTTCGCGTGCTCTCACTGCTGGCACGCCCAATTGAAGGAGGGCTAAGCAGCAGAAGCAGCAGCAGCAACGGCGGTGGCAGCGTCAATTTCATGCCAAGGGCAGCGACCAGCCAAAGCACATTTTGCGGCGCAGACATAACCTCAACTTCTTGCGCGCTGCTTACCACGCTGCCAGCGTCGATGTCGACGTCGCTGCTGTTAGAGCAGCCATTTTATAGGCCAGGCAACAGCTTTTGTGTGTGAATTTATGCGCGCACACACACACACATTTTCATTTTCATTTTTCCCCCTCTTTCACTTGCAAATTTTGTATGCACAATAGTTAAAACCGAAAATAGTGTCAAGGAAATACACAGAGAATTGAGAGACTGAGAGACGGCAAGTACGATCAGCGACGCCAGCAGCGACGCCAGCTGCGATGTCAGCGTTGCGTTCGTTTTGTTTTAAAATGCAAATTAAGCAATTTAAACTATGTGTATTAGAATAATAATACTATATACATAAATTATTGATAATATTATTACTTGTATTACGCTGGTATTTGTAGAATAGTACGTTGATTTTTTAGTTATCTGGTTTTTTGATTTTTATTAGTTACTTTGCGTTGTCGTTAGATTTGTGCGTTTCGTTTTTTTTTATTTTCTTTTGTTTTTGGTGTTTGGCTTCTTCTTTTTCTACTACTTAGGCTAAGGAGAGTCTGCAGATTGAGCTTTAAGCGCTATTCGTAAATATTCTCAATGGAGTTGTGCGTTTTACTTTGACTTATGTATTTACTTATTATTATTATATACTTTCGTATTTAAAGACAATATTCATTACGTTTTGTTTTGTTTTGTTTTTTGCTTTGCTTTATTTTTGTTTAGTTGTTGTTAATGCTATTCAGCTTCACATTTTCATATTATTTAGCTTTTGTTTGGCATACGAGGATTAAGGCGAGTTAACCGTAAACCAAAAAAAAAAACTGTAACTCGTATATACATATATATATTCGCACAAACACACACGCTCGCTTAAGTACACACACACACGCGCGCGAACGCTGCTAAAAAAAATCTTGTGGCGGCAGCGACGGCGACAGCGTTTAACATTCACGAAAAAAAATTAGAAAAAAAAAAACAACAAATAAGCGTTGCAAATTTTTACGCAAAGTTCATGCGAATTTTTTTTTGAATTTGCCTTGACTTTTTGGGCCAGCACAACGAGCGCAAAAAAAAAAGATGAATTAAAAAAAAAATTAACATAAAAAATATATTGATAACCAGTATAAATTCGGCAGTATAAATTTGAAGCGGCTGACAATTATTATTTTAATAGCAGAGCCAACTCTCAGACAAGAAGTTTCCGTTTCCGTTTCTGATTGGGATTCTTGCCGTGCAATTTTTTGCTTTTCTTTTGCGCTGCGCACGCCCGTTTTTACCGCCGTCCGTGGCCGTAAAAAGTGTGCTACAATTTGTGTTGAAATCTTGCGCGTAACTGAACAGAGCGTTCCGAAATTTGTGCGATTAAAACAGCAGCAGCCGTTGCCGTTGCCCGTGTTATTGGCGCCCGTGCTGGCTCCGTTTCTGTTTCTGTTTCGGATTCTATTTCTGCCGTCTGGCAACTGGCTCAGCTGCTGTCAATGCGGCAGCAGCAGCAGCAGCCGAGGATGCTACTGCCGAATGCCAACGCAACTGCTGGACAGTGCTGCCAGAATTTTAAGGGCTAAGAAAGGATAGTAGCTAGAAATTGCTAAAAATAAAAAAAAAAACAGCTTTTAATACGAATTCATATTATAGGCTAGTAAAATGTTATATGTTTTCCTTCCATTTTAACAACATCAATATCAACAGAATCTTTATATTTCTTGGATTCTTCTACATGCTACTTCTCTTTAGATCCATACCAATAAAACTATATATTGCTATATTCATATTCAAACGAAAATAAAAAAATAGCATTTCCTACATCTTTGTACTTTAAATAAACAGCTTTTTAATAGCTGAAATGGCAACACTGCTGCTGGACCAGCCGAACCCACTGGCAAGTCTACAACAACGACGGGCCGTTAGAGCGAGAGACAGAACTATAAGTAGTGAGAGAGAGCAAAAAAGTGTAAGAGCGCGCGTGCGGCATTGACAGGATACACAACGGGCAACGGCTGTTGGACTCGGCCTGGCCAAGATACCACTACAATGGACCACGACGAGCCAATTTAATTCACATTATGTCGGCGAACTGTTATTTTCATACACATTGTATTATATGCCGCGATTTTATCACATGCATCACTTCGGCAAAAATACCGTTTTATGTGTAGTTGCCAGACATTTTGTCGGTAAAGGGCTGTCAGCTACGCGAGACGTGATTGCTTGAAAAGAAATTTTAAACTCTATCGGAATGATTTTAGTATATGAGCTATAGCAAATTTAATTCTTAAATCGAAGATACATATAATTATACGCTGTAAAAACTCTCATATTAAATTAGGTGCCAAAAGAATAATTTTTTCTATCAGATAACTTATCTATTTTATTTTATTGATAAAGTTTACACAAATATGGCGCTTAACCGAGATGCCACATTTTTAACAGATTGCATGAAATATGGTAGCACTGCTCCTCCAATGTTAACGCAAATCTGAGCTAACAGAACGCAAATATACTCATTTGCAGAAGTTTGTGTCGCTGAAATGGCATGTCGACCGACCGCCACAGTGATCGGTCATATGTCGGCCGTCTATCGCCCGTCGATACTTCTTTCTGCAAGTTTTTCTCAACATAAGTTGTTTTTTTTTTATGTTTTAAAAACATATACGAAAACAGAAATCAATACATTGCTAACATTGAGCGCTTAGCAAACGAAATTGAGTCAAGCGCCTTAATACGCGCAAAACGAAGTAAACGTAAACGAAACGGCCAACGAACAGACAAAAAGACTCACATACAAACTCACGCACACAAACGAAAAGCGAAAGAAAAAGAAAAAAAAGAGAGAAGAAGAAAACTAATAAGAACTACTATTTAAAAAGAGATGCATGCAGAGCTGATACCAAGTTCTAAAAGAAATTTAATGTCATCACAGAGCTGATTCCAATAGGAACAGCAACAACTTGAACAATATAACAAGCTGCGCCGTTGCCTATTACACAGTTTTTACTAGTGCTTGTGTGACTGTGTGTGTGTGTGTGTGTGTAAGTGTGTGTGTGTTGTCTCTGATTGTTTTCTATTGTGTGCACAGTGCGTGCGTGCGTGCGTTTTCGTAGGAAGGAGGGCTGTGGGGGATGGTGGGAAGACGAGTGCAAGAAAGGAGTGAAAATCTGTGCAATAAAATCGGCGATAACAAACTTGGGTAAGTTTGTTGCATGCTGCACACTGGGTGTGGTTGTTGTTGTTATTAATTTTTTTTCTCATTATTGCAGTTAAACGGGTTCGAGTTTCTTTAATAGAATCACACGTCCATGTATAAACTTTTGATGCTGGCCGAGAGTAGAGGACGGCAAAACGTTTAGCAGCAGCAGCAGCAGGATCACAAGGAGCCGAAGATTTGGCCATGCTCCCCATTAGCGAGGAGCAGCACATTGACAATGGCAACAATCAGCAGCAGCAGCAACAACTACAACAACAACAACACAAGCAGCAGCAGCAACATGTTGCCAATGACGCTGCTGCTGCTGCTGATGATGAGGATGCAACATTGGCAACAGATGCTAGCCTTTGGACAGCTTTATATGACTACGATGCACAGGGCGAGGATGAGCTGACGCTGCGACGTGGCCAAATTGTTGTTGTGCTATCCACGGACAGCGAGGTCTCCGGCGATGTTGGCTGGTGGACGGGCAAAATTGGTGATAAGGTAATAAGACCAATTGATTAGTCATAATTCTAATCACAAGTCTAATATTGTTAAATTTTCTTTTAGGTTGGCGTTTTTCCCCGCAACTTTGTAACCGACACGGATCCCATGGAGCTGCCACATGAAATTGAATACAAAGAGCTGGATATTAAGGAAGTTATTGGCTCGGGTGGATTTTGTAAAGTGCATCGCGGTTATTACGATAACGAAGAGGTGGCCATTAAAATCGCCCATCAAACGGGCGATGATGATATGCAACGGATGCGTGACAATGTCCTCCAGGAGGCGAAACTCTTTTGGCCCCTCAAACATCCAAATGTCGCTGCGCTGCGTGGCGTCTGTTTGCGTACGAAACTGTGTCTCGTTATGGAATATGCACGTGGCGGCAGCTTGAATCGTATTCTAGCTGCTGGCAAAATACCACCAGATGTTTTAGTTGATTGGGCCATACAAATTGCACGCGGCATGAATTATTTGCATAGCGAGGCGCCCATGTCGATAATACATCGTGACCTCAAATCATCGAATGTGCTCATCTTTGAGGCCATCGATGGCAATCAATTGTATCATAAAACGCTCAAAATCACCGACTTTGGACTCGCCCGCGAAATGTATAATACACAATTCATGAGCGCTGCGGGCACATACGCTTCGATGCCGCCCGAGGTCATCAGTCGCAGCATGTACTCCAAGTAAGTTGAGATTCTAAGCGAGTCTAGTTCAATTTTCTCATCAAAACTCTCTAAAAACGCTGTGTTTTGCAAATTGGCATCACAATGTCGCCTTCTGCATCGTCGACGAGTAAACAGCAATTACAATATTATGGTTTTTTTTTTATAACCTATCAAAAGCAAATCAAAAAGAGTCAGCAAAGCAATTGCGCTGCTTCGAGTCGTGACGCTGTACACAGAAAATTCTTGAAAATTGCCTTAAATTGGATCATGAACCAAACCTATGATATTATTTAACTTAAGAAACCAAACCCCTTACTTAAAAAAAGAAATTTCATGTTTTTCCAATAACGCACAGATACTTGAGACTTTGAATTTGATATTATATAAAATTACTATTAAAATACACTTTGTATGTTTAATAACAAGTTTGTTACGCTTACAGATCCTCGGATGTTTGGAGCTATGGTGTGCTGCTCTGGGAGTTAATCACTGGCGAGACGCCCTATAAAGGCTTCGATCCCTTGTCCGTTGCCTATGGCGTCGCTGTCAATACGCTGACATTGCCAATACCAAAAACCTGCCCCGAAACTTGGGGTGCACTAATGAAAAGTATACTTTGTTGAACCAAAATGCAATTGTATAAATGTTAATTGTATAATTTTGTTTTTAAGGCTGCTGGGAAAGCGATCCGCATAGAAGACCTGATTTCAAAAAGATTATCGAACAGCTGGAGAGCAGTGCTTGCTCAGTGTTTACATTAACGCCGCAGGAATCATTTCATCAGCAGCAGGAGCTATGGAAAAAGGAGATTGCCGAGGTTCTACACGATTTGCGCGAAAAGGAAAAGGTACAAATGCATGCACAACAGCACAACAATAACACACACAGACAAACACACACCATATATAGAGACTGTATACCCAATTGTTATCATATATATCGTGTTCATATTCGCGCTTCGGCAGCGTAATTCTCAGTTTCGTATCTATAACTATTTAGATCTCATTCTCTCTCTCTCTATTTATCTATTTGTGTCAACATTTGTTTTAACACTTTGTTTTTCTTTCTACCAAAATCCAAAAAATACAAATTTCCCACATTTGTTAACCATGTTTAAGCGTTTCCAAACCATCGAAGAGGTAAGCGCCCATCAAGTTACCCAAAAATGGTTTAAGTTTTCGTTTCCTGCTCGTTTCGTTAATCGTTATTTTGCTCGTTTTGTTTGTTCTTTTGTGTTTTGGTCATTGGCCAAAATTGGTTAACGTTTTATTGGTTTTTTTTTTTTTTTTTTTTTTTTTTGTTAACCAACTCCTGTTCCCGCTACCGCTTCCTCTTAGCCCTACTCCAGTAGCGAAAGCAAAAACAACAAAAAACAAGCATAATTGCATGATTTCTTCTTTCGTTCTTTGTTTCTTTGCCACATTTTCAAGTTTATATTGCATTGCACTGATGAATCAATTTCAATAAGCATTTATTTTAAATTTCTATTCTCTTATTCTTTCCTCCCCTCACTCAGGAATTGCGCAACAAGGAGGAGCAACTGGTGTTGATGCAAAAGAAGCAGGTGGAGAAGGCTAACAAGTTGCATCTTCTGGAGGAGCAACTGCGACAGCGCGAGATCAATATTCTCGGACGCGAACTGATCATGCAACAGGGAAAGGTGCAACCGGTGCCATCGAAGCGAAAGCCCAAAAAGAGCAAAAAGGTAAAATTCTATCTAGAAAACATCATGGCGAAAATTCGCTATAAACGATTTTTTAGTTTATTATTCAGTTTACGATCTCACATATTCAGTTAGCGTTCTCATAAAAAGTTACTTAACTCAAAAAAAAAACAAAACAAAAACAGAAAGTAGAAAATTGAAAAAGTTTCATATAAAATAACTAAAATATAAAAAAAAAAAGTTTTTAATATTAAAGTTCAATTTTCGACCGATCGTTTTTAAGACTAAAATTAGTTTGTTTTTAACCAAATTTGATCTGCATATTGTTTTAGTCAGTTTGTTACTGAGTTTTATTCAGATAACTCAAGAAACAACCCAGTTGTTTTCGATTGATCGTTCCTATGGCAGCTATGCATAAATGATATAGTGTTACAAAGCTATCCAGAAAATATCAGGCCAGTACCAAGTTTCATTAACACATTAAGAGCCAAGGCCCTTTAAAACCAAAAATTCGCAAATCCATGTGTTTTATTTAAGTAATTGGAACATAAGCAACTTAAAAAACATGCTTTTAAAAAATGCAAAAACACTAACAAAAAAAATTATTAAAAAAACAACAACCGTTATTTGTTTTTGTATTCAGCTCAGTATATGTGATTAAATCGTAAAAAGAATTTCGCAATTTATTTTTCTAGTTATAATAACACCTAATTAAATGTTTTTTTTTGTACTCGCTTGGGTACAGTGGCTATTAACGGGCTAAGATAGCTCATATGTCTTTTTTAAATACACTCATCTCATAACTCTTAAATATTCATTATATAATATTATATGTACAGTTGAACTTCCCTAACTCGAATCACCATGATTCAAAGAAAAAGTTCGAATTATGCAGACTTCAACTTATGGAATTCTCATTTTTAAGTCAATTACCACACGATTTTGTTTGAATTAGACAAAAATTCGAGTTAAAGAAGCTTCGGTTCTGGAAGTTCGACTGTATATAACTGTATTTTACTATCCACTTTAATCTGATATAATTTTGATGCCTTTGCTCTTTAGAAAGCACTGCAGATTTCACTGCCAACGGGTTTCCGGCACACGATCACGGCCGTCTGCGATAAAGTGGAGCCTCCCGGTTCGCCCTCCCTCTCCGGACTGCGCATTGTAGCACGTGAGTAGCTGGACGCAGTCCATTTTGGGGGGATTGTCCATAAAGGAGATTACTGTGCCAATTCCAAGTGTTTCGAAGTTATTATTCAAGAAAAATACCAAGCATTAGTTGAGTGAACGAGAAAAGTTAGGGACGAGTAATATTAAGTTAAGGTCATTAAATTTGTCGTGTTTCATTCCAATCGTTCCTAAGACAGCCATATGTTTAATGAATCTAATACTGATTATATTTAATCCATTTGCAAATTTACTTTTGAGAGACTCAAAATTACGTATAGTATAAAACGAAGTACTGAGAAACGATCGAAATTGGATCACACGTATTGCAAAAATTTTTACCATTTTAGTGGTGTTTCAATTTCAACCGTTCCCCCATGGCACTAGACAGTGTTTCTGACCAATCATTTCAATGGAAAATAATTTCATAATCAATCTAGAAGCAACAATCTTAACTTATTTTGAAACCCTTTGCAGAAGTGTTCCGTTTCCCAGCATTCCTCAACAATATTAGGAACTGGTTCAAGTCGTTTTATTCCTAGAAATATCAATGTTATAAACCAAAAACATACGTCTAGTTATTGTGTTAAAAGACACAAAATAGCATAATAGTATCAATTCCATTTAAAAAATAATAATCAGATTTTAGTAAGAAACGCATGGAATTTGAAACAATATAATTAGCAAAAATAGTGTTGTAAATCTATATAATGAATGGAGATATAAATTTAATTAGTGTTTCGTTTTTAAGTGTTCCAGCAGAAATGCAGAGAAATGAAACAAGATTTTTGTTTACCATTTTGCATGCAATTAAATTGTAATAATTTTCTTCGAGAATTCTTTCTTTTTTTCAACTTTATTATTTAATATAATTTTGTATTTTGTTATTTTTTTGTTTTTGGTTTTATTTTTGATTCGTATTTGTATTTGGCTGGGAATCAGTGACGGATGGGCATAAGAACAAGACGTGGGGCCCATCGACAATGCACCAGCGTGAACGTTCGCTGTTGCCAGCCCAATTGGGCGGACAACCCGCTGGCGATTGGCCAGCCCAGAGTTCCACACACTCCTCGTTCAGCAAAAGTGCCCCCAATTTGGATAAGAAACAATTGACGACAGCGGGATTAACAATGGGCAATGGGAATGGCAATGGGACAACAATGGCGGGATTGACAGGAGGAGGACAGCATTTGGGCAGCTCCAATGTGGGCAGCATCAGTGTCGGAATGGGCAGCAGCGGTTCGGCGCCAACCACGCCCATGTATTTGGGCGGCAGTGTGGCGGCAATGGGCGCGGTGGGTGCGGGTGTGGCGACAGGTATACCATATTTAATATTGCATACCCACAACAACAACAGCAACAACCATAATAGCAACAATATCATCAACAACAACAGTAGCAACAACAACAACCACAACAACAACAACAACAGCAGCAGCAGCAGTAGCAACAACAACAAAAACAATCACAGTAACAATCAACAACATAAAACTAATAGCAACAACCACAACAACCAGAACAACCAGAACAACCAGAACAACAACAAGCACATGTCTATTAAAACCTCGCCACGACTGAATGGCAATCAGAATAATAATCGGCCAACTGCCAACAATAGCATTTATGGACGCGCACGTAGCCAGGATTATGGACTAGATCATATGCCAACTAATTCATATAATGTCACACATTTGCTCTACGATGATAGCTCCGAAACGGACACGTTGACACCAACAACGGGCTGCTTTCATTTTCTCAAATCGAGCTCATCGGCTGCCGCCATTAATCCTGCCCATTCCGGACGTCTCGGTGGCAGTCTGGGCAATAGTCCAGCTGTGGGCAGAAAGAAATTATCACTGGACAGTCAATTTGTGTCTCCCACCACACCGACAACACTCTTGACACCCACAACGCCAACGACAGTGATCATATCACCACAACTGACGGAACGTTCTGATAATAATACATATGATCGTGCCTTTTATCGAGATGTGGTCAAGAAGATTTTGGCGAGCAGTGAGCGTGTCAATTCCAAATCAAGTGGTGATTTAACCATGTACAATTCGGCGACACGTCTAACAGCCGAGCAGCGGAGCGGCGACTATGATGACTATGAGGATGCGGAGGAAGCGCACGAAAGTCACTTTCAACGCAATGCGTCCGGCTCGCAGTTTCCGCGTCATTGTTTTTTCCGTGAGCAGCCGATGAGTAGGGCGAAGATGGAGCCAGAGAATGGCAATGATCCCACCGATGAGGAGCGTTTATCAATGTCGGCAAGCACTGAGACGGCGTCGATAAATCAAATGCGTGCCACATCGCGTAAAAGTTCAGTGACTTTTCAAATGAACTCCATGCCGGAGAGTGCAGCAACAGCAACAACAATAAGTGGAGCTGCTGCTGCCGCCGTCGAGTTGCCAAGTCCAAGTTTGAGTCAGCAACAACGTTTTCAAACGTCGATTGCCTCCATAAGTTTTGCCACCAATTATAGTTCCAGCGCTAGCGATAACGATGACGACGACGTCAACGATGACGATGACGATCGCATTCAGCATAGCGATAACGAGCAAATCGGCGATCATATTGCGAATGACACACAGAAGAATAATGGGGCATTAATCAATGAGAATTGCATATTGCACACACGTCGCATGCTCGACGTTCAGCCGCATCCCGAAGTCATCAAAATGAAGCAGACGCTGTATGCGGAACAACAACGGCAACAGCAGCAACACAATAAAAAGAAGCTCAAGTATATGACAAAGTCCAAGTCCGTTGAGGCAGCCGGCAATGATGTGGTGCAACAGTTGCAACAGCAACAGCAACAACAACAGCAACAATCACAATCGCAACAACATTCAACAAGTGGCATGAAATTTCGATCTTTAATACATTTGTTTACGCGCGGTTCGAAAAAGAAATATACAAAGCTGTCGGACAATCAGTTGGGCAACACTGGCAGCGCCAGTCAAAGTGGCAGCATTGCCGAATTCGCCGCAATTGATCCATACGAAACGGAACTGGAAATGGGCAAAACAGCAACAACAACAACAACAACTGCCAGCGGACGCAGTTCAAAGCGCAAGAGCAAAAAACCGCAAACACAATCCTGTGAGCAATTGGAGAGAGTGTGAGAGAGAGAAGTTGACAGCACTGCCACAAACGACACACACAAAGAAGTCAGTTGGCAACGCCTATGGAATTGAAAAGAATGTGAGAGAGCTTTAGAAATCGAGTGTGTTGGCAACACTAGCGCACATATAAATACGCCAGTTGGCAATTGCAATCAATCCTGTGAGCAAATTGCCAAGAGCGTGAGAGAGAGAAGTTGGCAACACTGGCTCAAACGACGCACATAAGTCTAGTTCAAAAAAATGTGAGAGAGCTTTAGTAAACGAGTGTATTGGCAACACTAGCGCACATATACTGCAATCAATCCTGTGAGCAAATTGCCGAGAGAGAGGGAGAGAGAGATCATTAATTAACGAGTGTTGTGTTGTGTTGGCAACGCCAAACAGTCAAGTGTGTTCTTGTTGTGGTTGTTGTAATTAAGTATGCATTGCATTCTCGCATTAATAAATCAACCATTTACATTTACACTCTCAATAAAATAAAAATACTGCTGCTGCTGCGCTGCTGCTTTCCCCTTCCAACAACAACAACAACAACTACTACTACAACAACAACAACAATTAAAGCCAGCAACAAACGCCCATTGTTTTATATTAAAACCATAGACTAAGGCATATCATATATACATATATATACATACACACATACACACTACCAAACAAACAACATACATATTGACTCCCTACTTCTTGCATAATTTTAATCAATAACAACAACTTAAAGTTAATGGATCCAACTATCAATGCTCCCCTTGTGTAAGCAAAAGTCCTGCAGATTTAAAAATCAAAAAAAAATAAAACAAAGTCAAAGCCCAGATTTGGCTTTTTTGTGCCTCAAAATAACTGTACAAAGAGTTAAGCTATCGCAAGTGTTGTCCAACACTACAGAAAAAAAAGTTGATTAGCATAATGAATAATAATTTTCAAAGATATTCTATATGACTGTTGTAAAACAAACTAAAGAACTGATCAAAACCAACAATATTTTGATAATTTCCTATAAAACGGAAACAAAACTGTTTAAGCACAAAATGGTAACCCTAAAGTAAACCAATTTATATATTTGATGAAAAGCAAGACAAGCTGGATTTGAAATTAATTCGACAATGGACCCAAGAGTCAAATAAGCAATGAGCCTGGTAACCCTAAAATGGGAATAAAGTGAGTGGAGAAGAGAAAGTCAAAAAATAAGGGTTACCTATAGAAAATTTAAAACTAATTTGGACGCTGAAGCTAAGAGCAAGTCAAGCATGGAGTATGGTAACCCTAATACATGAAAAAGGAAAAGAAGCAAAGCGTGGTAAACTCAGGTAGAATAACCAGTGCAAGAGAATGATATACTACAAGTAAAAGAAGGAATACAAATAAAAGAAAGTAATACGATTATGATATTTGCTCGAAATGCTCAGGTTCAACAGCTATGATATTGATAGACCTAGCCTAGAACTATACAAGGAGTATTACTGCTTACACCGGGGGAAACACAACAATCAGAAAATGTTTATAACAAATAAACAAAAAAAATCAATAAAAACAATATGCAATATATAATGAATTATTTATAGAATTTTTGACATTTAAGTGAACGATTTGTTTATAATTATTATTATGATCATTATAATTTGATATTTTTTTTGCGCTAACTATTACATCACTAATATTACAGCAAAATATTTATATACTATACAAACAACAAAATGAAAAGAAAAAAAAACAATGCATATTTACAAACATCTTAGTTGAACTTAGCTTTAGTCACATCTTTTTTTTATACAACTCTTCAATGGAAGAATCTTCAGTTTGTGCTCCTCATTCTCTTGAATTTGCAATTATTAATTAGTTTTTTTGGTATTTTGTGCTCAGTTTTATTTACAATGATTGGCTTTTATTAATTTTATATATATATAAATTATTTATAGTATTTAAAACGAGAGAGAATGCAAAAAAAAAAATATAAAAAAACTGTGATGATAAATGAGAAAGAAACAAAAAAGGAATGAAAACAAGAAATATTCAATTTAAATGTATTATGATAGAATTGAGCTTGGTTCTTCCTCTTCTTCTACTTCCTACTCTTCTTTATTTGATGATTATTTTAAAATTTCAATTTTTGTTTGTTTTACTTTGATGTACTTTGTATATGTATTTCCATTAGACAAACCAAACAGAAAAAAAACGATGAAATAGAATAATAATAATAATAATAAAAAAAAAAAACAAGATATAAACACACACAAAAAAAACCGAAACTGACAATAAAAAAAGGAAAAAACAAAAAACTAAAAAAGCAAATGTGATTGATCCAATTTGATTGAGCCCCTAAACGCGGTGTCGGTTGGGAATTTTGCCTGCGGTTGTCCCCCTTTCTCCCAATTTCCTTTACCTGCCCTAACTGTTTAGCCAAAAAAAACAAAGCAAACGTTACTCAACACTGTTTCGTCAAACTGTTCACGCACTGCCGCACACTGGATGACGTAAATATTCGCACAGGCTACCAGGGCAACAACAAGGACGATTGGCGCAGCGGAGCCAGCAACATGCCCATCATGTCACCATCTCCATATCTCCTCAGTCGCTTCACCCACAACGTTCCGCTGCCGACGCTCTACGCCGGAGATTCGGCTCGTAAGCCAAAGCTCTCGGTCATTGAACTCTTGCTCTACAACATGGCGTCGCTGTTGGCGGGCGTTGCCGCCGGCTACGACGTTCGGATGTCCAACGTGTCGCCGGTTCATCCGACGCTGCTCAGCGAACTGCCGGCTCTGAAGGCGGCCCCAAAGGCCAGCCTCGAGTTGCACGAGGAGCAACAGGAACAGGCGGCGACTCAGCTGGACGGGGAGGAGCACGGCGAGCAGCAGCTGGACGCGACCACACCGCGACAGTTGAACCAGCAAGTAAATCCAACAAGGTAAGACTTGAAAAAAACTAAATATATGGTATCTATATTATAGAATAACTCTTTTTTCTGACTAATTGGTAAGCTAGTGACTAAATTGGTAACAGAACTGTTGACTTAACTGGTGCAGGAACTGGTGAAAGAACTGGTGACATAACTGTTGACTAAACAGGTGAAGGAACTAGTGACTGAACTGATGACAGAACTGTTGACTAAACAGGCGATGGAACTATTGATTGAAGTGGTGACTGAACAGTTGAAGGAACTGAAGATTAAGTTGGTGACTGAACTGGTGGCAGAACTGGTGACTAAACAGGTGAAGTAACTGGTGACTAAGCTGGTGACTAAACAGGTGGCTGAACTAGTGACTGAACTGATGACAGAACTGTTGACTAAACAGGTGACTAAACTGGTGACTGAATTGATAATTTTACTAATGACTGAACTAATGACTAAACTGGTGACTAAACTAGTGACTAAACTGATGACTGAATTGATAATTTTACTAATGACTGAACTGGTGACTGAACTAATGACTAAACTGTTGACTGAACTAGTGACTGAACTGATGACAGAACTAGTGACTGAACTGATGATAGAACTGTTGACTAAACAGGCGATTGAACTGTTGATTGAAGTGCTGACCGAACTGGTGTCTGAACAGTTGAATAAACAGATGATTTAACTGGTGACTGAACTAAGGACTGTACTGATGACTAAATTGTTGATTGCACTATTGACGAAACTAGTTACAGTACTGGTGAAGGAACTAGTGACTGAACTGATGACAGAACTGTTGACTAAACAGGCGATGGAACTATTGATTGAAGTGGTGACTGAACAGTTGAAGGAACTGAAGATTAAGTTGGTGACTGAACTGGTGGCAGAACTAATGACTAAACTGGTGACTAAACTAGTGACTAAACTGGTGACTGAATTGATAATTTTACTAATGACTGAACAGGTGACTGAACTAATGACTAAACTGGTGACTAAACTAGTGACTAAACTGGTGACTGAATTGATAATTTTACTAATGACTGAACTGGTGACTGAACTAGTTACTAAACTGGTGACTAAACTAGTGACTAAACTGGTGACTGAATTGATCATTTTACTAATGACTGAACTGGTGACTTAACTAGTGACTAAACTAGTGACTAAACTGGTGACTGAATTGATAATTTTACTAATGACTGAACTGGTGACTGAACTAATGACTAAACTGGTGACTAAACTAGTGACTAAACTGGTGACTGAATTGATAATTTTACTAATGACTGAACTGGTGACTGAACTAATGACTAAACTGGTGACTAAACTAGTGACTAAACTGGTGACTGAATTGATAATTTTACTAATGACTGAACAGGTGACTGAACTAATGACTAAACTGGTGACTAAACTAGTGACTAAACTGGTGACTGAATTGATCATTTTACTAATGACTGAACTGGTGACTTAACTAGTGACTAAACTGGTGACTAAACTAGTGACTAAACTGGTGACTGAATTGATCATTTTACTAATGACTGAACTGGTGACTTAACTAGTGACTAAACTAGTGACTAAACTGGTGACTGAATTGATAATTTTACTAATGACTGAACTGGTGACTGAACTAATGACTAAACTGGTGACTAAACTAGTGACTAAACTGGTGACTGAATTGATAATTTTACTAATGACTGAACTGGTGACTGAACTAGTGACTAAAATATTTTTAATTTTCTTTTCCTAATTTTTGCCTGCCTTATCTTCATTTCCTAATTTTGGTTCCTCCCGAATTTTCGTATTCTTAGTCATATCTGAATACATTCGTATGTCGAATCGGTCCAAACTACTAACTGGATATTCCTGTCACTTCTAGATACTCTGCGCTGGATGCAGCTCTGGTCAGTGGCAAGCCACAGAATTTGGCACAGCGTCGCGTGGGCGGCAGTCAGACGTATTACACGCCCGTGCAGCGAACGCCGCAGCATCAGATCCATCAGCTGCATCAAGAGCAGCAGCAACTGGTCACCGGAGGGGCAGGCGGTGCAGGCGGAGCAGCAGTTCCATCCGCCTTGCCAGCACAAACTGTTGCCGTACTCTATGCCGGCTCACAGCCGCCGACGCCTTCGCCACGCCGCAAACTGAGCAGCAGCAGTTGCAACAATGCGGCAACAACCAACGACGTCTTCGAGGAGTTTCGCGTTGGCGGCGGCATTGGACCCCCTCCCCTCTATGCCCCGGCCGATTATCTGCGCAATGGACCCAGTTATTCCAACGATGGCGGCTCTTATCGCAATGGCTACTTTGGTGCGTTGAATTCTCACTTTTATTTATTTTAAAGTCTATAATAAAATAATATAATAAATTAATATTAAATTGAATTTAAACTTAACCTATTTAAGTCCGTGATCCGAGACGTCGAACAGCAAAGTTTTAAGTTTTTAGCGTGATATTTTTATGCCAAATGTAGATATGCAATATTTAAGAAAATTTGATTGGCTTCAAGAAAAATGCGATTGCGAAAAATGTTCCGATTTGCATAAGAAATTATGTTTTCCTCATGGTATGGCTTTTCAATTCAATTGCGTCAACTAATTCTTTGCCTGAAAATATCGATATTTCAAAAATTAAACATTTTAAATCCCAAGTTTAAACATTGAATCAATTCGTTTCAAACTCAAGTGAGTTGTCAATTTTTCATGAAAAGCGATTTAAATGATCGATTAATTGATCGATTAATCGAAAGAATTATCGCGTTAAAATACGTCCGCGAAAATCGAGCTGTTCATTTTTCGATGTATTTTTACAGCTCTACTTCAAAGTGTTTTTTTTTTAATTTTAATTTTATTTAAATTTAAAAATTTGTAAAAAAATAAATAAAAATTAAAAATATGTTTTAAGTATTTTGTGCAATATGTGGTAAATAAATATATATGTATAAAATATTAATCGAAAAATTCTTTAATCGACTGTTGCAGGCTCGAATTATTTTCCATATCGGCCGGAGTTGAATTTCGCGTATGAACGCGACTGCAAATCGTATCCGGATTATTCGTATGACTACAATCATCGGCTGCCCGACTACTACGACTATCAGTATGAGGCGCCAGTATTGGCAGCAACTGTTGCAGTTGCAACGCGGACACCGCCTCCCCGGGTTCCGCAAATGGGCGTGTCGGCGGGCGGACACCGACGGACACCGTCAACGGTTTCAAACAATTCCAATGTGCTGCTGGAGCATGAGGAGTTGCTGTACGATTATAATAATTTGAATTTAAACGTCGACTATGAAGAGTGTGACACGAATGTGGCGGCAGCAGCAACAGCGGCAACAACTGTTGCTGCCACACCAACAACACTGAGTAAACAGGAGCTTTATTCGGGCTCGCCAAAGTTAATAAATCGCATGTTGCACAGTCCGTTGGCCAAATGCAAATATGTGGCACCGATGGCCAGGCCTGTTAGCCTGCCCTTTGAGCAACATGCGCTGGGCTATCAACTGACACAGCAACAGCAGCAACAGTTGCAGCTGCAACAACAGCAACAACTGTTGCCACAGTGCAAATTGCGCAGCTCGTTGAAAAAATACAACAACAGCGGCAATTTGAATAATGGCGGCAGCATCTCATCTCAACAGGGCACGCCCACCAATCCCACGCCTCCGGACTCGCTGACCAGCGACGATAGCTCCTATTTGAGCGCCAAAGAAGGCTCAATTGGTTCGCAGCATAGTCGTGTGCGTTTCAGTCCCGATGCCTTTTTGGATGCCAACCAAATGCCGTCGGGCATTTTGGGACGTCGCCTGACATCGCCGGCAACACACGCGGCACAGCAACAGCAGCAGCAACAGCAGCAGCAACAGCAACACAGACATCAACAACAACATCATCATCAGCATAAGCGTCATACGTCCAGTGCCAGCACACCGTCACCTTCGACCTCCACGTCGTCCTAGCAGGCGCGTCTGGCGCTGACCTTGCAGTTGGCGCGCAGTCCGGGCGCGGACATTGGCGCCGTTGCTGGTGGCGGCAATGGTGGCAATGCCACCAGCAGTTTGCAGGCATTGGGTCTGGCGTTGCATCAGCAGCGGGTGCCATATCGTTGGTATTCCGGCGCCAGACGTTCACGGTCCGCGCACTACGAGTATCGACTCTGAAATGCCGAGACAGCGAAACGAGCGGGCAATAAATGGACTAACCAAAAAACACACCAAGTGAGGGAGACAGCGAGACAGATCGAGAGAGAGCGAGGACTTTGAAATTGCGACAGTTGGAAAAAAAAAAACCCGTCGATGTCGTGTGAACACTCAGAATTTCAAAAGCGTCAACTACTCAGCGCTGAATATAGAAGACGTTACCTTTCAATCACATTTTTGAATGAAATTCTTTAAGCCTCCGCCAGACGAGCGTTTTTTCACCGACACTTTTTGTTAAAAACCCGTCAATGTCGTGTGAATGTGCAGAATTTAAAAAGCGTCGGTTTTTTGACCGCTGCTCACCGGGTTTTTTAAGTCGGTCAACATTTTTGTATGAAATTGTTCAGAGTGAAAACCGATGCGAATTATGTGAATGGCAACTTCACCGACGCGACGGTCAAAAAGTGTCGGTTGAAAAATGCTCGTCTGACGGACGCATTAGAGTGTGACCAGATACTGTGAGCACCAAAAATCAATTGAATTTTGATGATGATTTTGAAGGATGAGTGACAAAGAAATGCTCATCTGACGGGAACTTGAGCGAGTTGTTGTGTGTGAAATGATCAGTCAGTTTTATTATCAAGTACATTTTATACCTCAAGCATGCGTACATTAGAGCGAGACAGAGAGTGCGAATTTAAGCATAAGACAGAGAAAGAGGGAGAGAGAGAGAGAGAGAGAGAGAGCGCAGTTCAAACATGAGACATTTAAATTTGTATTTATATAAATATACCTAAACTCAACCCAACATTGATTCGTACACCAAAAATATTGAAGTACATATTTGTCTTAATTTATAAAAAAAAAAATAAATATTTCCATTTCATACAGTTATAAATTTCATTTGACTTTTCAACGTTACATTTAGTTTCACTTTTTGGCAAATTTGTTTCTTTTTCATATATATTTGGCTGAAAAGCACAGTTAATTATATTGTCAATATTGATTTGCAAGTATTCCACATTACTTTTGTATTGTGTTCCATATTCAAAAGTTTCCCCTATTAGATAATTATTTAGCCATTTGAGCTCAGCATAACCTCACTTTTGCCACATGATTTCCTATAAATTTCACATTACTGGCAATTTTGTTTAGTTTTTAAACGTTCCCTATGCCACACGTTTTTCAATCAATTTTTGATTAAGATAACTTTTTTACGATTGGTTTTCTAACATAACCTAACTAATGCTATATAAATGATACACTTTTTAAGACTCACACGATTCTGCTATTGCCATGCGTCTCTGCCTTTTCATGTAGTCTATCTTTTTGGAGTGTTCTTCTAGCCTTTTGACTTCAACATAACCCAACTTTTCATATAGGTTTCTAAACAAAATGGAATACAAGTTGAACTGCGCTAAGCAAGCGTCTATGTATGTACATATAAAATAATAATAATATTGATATTAATGTTCAGTTGAATTCGACATATATAACAGCTATATATACAGATATATGTATGTAGAATAGGAATATACAATTTGTATATTTAGTCTTCAAGTTGTTCACATGCAAATTATAAAAAAAAAAACAATATATATATTTGCCTTAAATGTAGCGAAAGAAAGAAGAAGAAAAGACCCAAGAAAAAACCTCCCCATAACGATGTTTAAACACGCCTTATGTATGCCGATCTATGTAGAGCCGACTGTTCCCAATTGCGTTACGCCTTAAGTCATGCCCAAAAAAAAAAAAAAATAGAAAAACAACAATAATTCGAAAGCAGCAGAAGAAGTCGAAGTAAAGAACAACAAACACACCAATAACTCCATTTTTAAGTCTGAAGAAAAGAAACGTTTATATAAAAATATAGTATACTATATATATATATATATATATATATAAATATAGCTATTTATATGATAATGATATAATAGACGCGTTTGCTAAAATAAACCCTTAGTTTTAGTTAAAAAAAAAATACAACCCAATTGATTGATTTATAATCTCAATATAGCATACATATGTGTATTATAATACTAACATCTATATAGACATATATATATATGTTGAAATCAAACTTTATATATATATATATAAAAAACAATTTGCGATTTTCCACAAACCCAAAAATTGAAAAATAATCACATGATATTATCAAATTTTGACTACTATAGATGCATTCGATATTTGTATATATCTACATATGTACAACTGCATATCTTGATATGTAACATATATAACTATATATAATGCTTATATATACAAACAATTTGGTTAAGCAAGGCAACTAAAGCGACATCTAGCGACAACAACACTCACGACTTTTGCCATTGTGATAAGACAAGAATTGTTGAAATATTTACATATTTATTCACTTTTCTGTAGAATTTGATATGCATTATTTTTGAAATCAATAATTTCATATCTGATAGATACCCTGTAACGTGAGTCTAAAACACTCTGATCGACGTTGGCAACATTCGATTTGTTATTTCGATTTTTCTCAAAAATAATTCGAAATTAAGTTCATTTAGATAAAAGTCCATACCAACTTTAAACTTGAAGATAGAACTTTGATTTTTAGTATGCACCTGCATTTGTATGTTTACTTTATATTCTACAAATTTCATCATAAAATAACATAAAATAATTAAGTTATTAAACGATATGTTTCGAAAAAAAAAATAAAATAAAAACAGCAGTTGTGGCTGCAGGGTAGCTGCTATTCGAGCACACTCGATTTTATATATATAATACACTTAAATTTTGCTATAGTCTAAGGTCGTCTTGATAGCTCCAACTCGTCGCTAGATGGCGCTGCTGCAATTAATATTGTATATTTATTTATTTTTTTTTTTTTGATTTCTTGAATAATCAAATCAATTGAATTGTTTGCCAAAATGCAACATTAACTAACTATTTAAACTAAACCTAATAACAACTACTACAATTATTATCATTTAGATCAATTTTGTTGTTGTTCTCGCTCACAAATAATGAGAACCAAATATTTTCCATTTCCCCCCAAGAAAAGAGATAATAATACATATTCAATAATTGAATCCGAACGACAAACAAAGCAAAGTTAAGTAAACTCGTTGTCGAATTGCCTTTTGTTGCATATGTGTCTCGTGTATTATTATTATTACAATCAGAGTCACTTTGGGCATTTGGGTGTAGGGTAGATAGGTTCGATAGACGCTACGTGCGCCTCTCTATAAATATGTATGTATGCAATAATCAATGCCGCTTGCAACTCAGTTTAATATGTACAAATTAGCGTTTAAATAATTGATTAATTAATAACAGAAATTCATTTGAATCGTTCAGAGACCAAAACGCAAAACTAAATATTATTGCAACAAATAAAACTACAACCAACTATTTTTATACAAATCAACATGTGTTTTATTTTTTTGTTTATGTGACTTCAAGTTCGTAATATTTTCTTAAAAAAAGTGTTTTTCTTTTACTTAAAATAAGAAGCAATTTCTGTATAGTTTGTATTTAATTTCACAAAAAGATGACGATTTGCATTTTCGCTATTTATTTTTGAATTTTTCACTTCTCATCTTTCATATTTGAATTTATTTTTAAAATCTTACAGTCGACGGCATAAATATTTTGACAAAACTAAAGTGGAATCTACTCATAATTTGAACATATCTTATGTACATTTTGCCAACAATGGATAATCCATCTAAATTCCGCTTGAATAATACAAAACTTTCCTTAGCCCATTAAAAACCCAATGAAAATTTAGGACTTTTGTAAAGGTCTATATTTTTTTTATTTTTTTCCTCGGTCTCAAACCAAAAATGTTTTGATGCAAAAAGTTTCTTTAAAGATTTCTAATAATTTTTTTTTTCTAAATTTCTTCGCAAATATTTTTTTGTATTTTTTTGAAAATTTCGAAATAATGACTATTTTAGCCACTTTTTGCTCCTTTTCATACAAAATTGTAATTTTTAGCAATTTTCAAAAAATTATTCAAATAATATAAATATAAATAAATAAATAATAATATAAATAAAATATTCAAATAATTTTCAGACTTTCAATCTTGTTTATTTTTTATTATTTATTTATTAATTTTACACTTGTCACAATTGAGATAGTTTATATTCTATTTTACCATATTTAAAGTAATTTTTTCTTAAAATTAGAATAATTCTCGACATATTTAAGAAAGTGGATAGAATATCGACCGAATCGTTAGATCAGTTTGTGATGAACGAAATTCGTTACAGTTTTCACTGGCATTGTGAAAATTCCCTTTCTCTCGGCAACAGTTGGACAGTTGGTGCAACAACAAGGCTAAAACCTGGAGAGAGAAAAACAACAACAACAACCGCTTAAACATCATCTTGCAACTAGCCAGGTTGAAGTAATGCTTTTGGCCAGTTGGCCCAATTGATTCGGAGCTGTTGGTGCTGCATTTTACCGTTGGCTTTTAGCAACTTGCCAAAGTGGAAAAAGTGGAATGGAAAGGCATCTGGTATGGTCTCGCCGCCTGGTCTAGGCCTGGCCTAAACACAGGCCAACTGTTTGCTTGTCTTGTTGTTGTTTTTCTTTGTGCAGTCAACTTTGCAGGCGACTTCTCAGTCATCTCGGTTCTGGCCAGCAAATGTTCTTCTGCTCTCGAGCTGACAAGTTCAGTTGCCGGTTTCTCGGTGCGGTGTATTGTTCTTCGCAAACTTGGCTTAAATCAGCTATTATTTTACCATATTTTTTTTTATTGACAAAGTGTTGTGTTTTAGTGTGTGTGTGTGTGTGTGTTTTAAATTAGCTTATTTAACTTGTGTGTGCTTAATTATGAATAACAAATAAAAAAAACTCCTTTGGTAAGTCAAGGCTTTCCTTTTCTATAAAGTAATTGTATGTTCAAATTAAAGTTGCCCATTGTGTTTTGGCCATGTTTGCATATGTCGCCCGTTTGCACTTGAAAATTGGCCTTCGCCTATTTTCCAGTTGCAGTTGGCTAAGAAAAAACCTGTTGCCTTGTGCCACATTTCGTTGCACAGAAAGTAAGCCAATCAAATCAGAGCACAAGTGTCGCGGCATCTCGCGGGAATCCAGATTCTAGATTCTCGACAGCGTCGTGACTCGAAAAAGTTTCAGCCGGGGACTAAACTGTAACAGGTGCGCCCGCTATCCAGGAACCTACATACCAATTGTCAAGTCTCTAGCTCTTATAGTCTCCGAGATCCTTTGACTCAAACAGACGGACATGGCTCAATCGACTCGGCCATTGATACTGATCAAGAATATATATTCTTAATAGGGTCGGAGATGCTTCCTTCTGCCTGTTACATACATTATACCCTTTTTGACCATTTTCAATGGGCACAGGGTAAAAAAAATATAATATATACATATATATATATTTTCTTTTTAAGCAATCGGTTTCCCAAAACATCATAATTATTTGGAAAAATATAACAATTTTAATTCAAGTCTCAAAATTGAAAAATTAATTATATTTCAATAACATAAAAAAAGAGTAAGTTTTCTATTTTAGTGTTTAACCAAGCTAAATCTATTATTCTACTTCAAATATTTTTCATGTTTTGCGATTCTTTTTATACTTTAAAATCTGAGATTGCCAAGTTTAAGTATTTTTTTTATTATTGACTTTAAATTTGTTCACAAAAAAAAAAAATCATTTTGATCATGCTGACAATAAACAGAATGGCTTAAAATATTCTGAGGGCTATTTCAATATTTGTATAATTAAAAACAATAGTAAAACTAAAAAGTGATGTGTCTTAACTTGGTCCCCCCTTTGGGACGGCCCTGGGCGATGGCTGTCAACTCAAGTCAAGAATGAGTGCAAATAATACGGTCAGCCGAGGCATAAAAGTGCTAAACGTAAATTAGCTAAAGATAATGGGTAAAAGGTATACTTACGGATATAGTTAAGATGTCTCCATGATGATGAAGCGTGGGAGTTCTCTGGAAATATGTTCAAGAACAGAGGGGGTTATAATAAGAATCGTTTTCGTTTGCATCTTTTTTAATGTTGCTCTATTGAAATCAACTATAGAAATTCAATCTGGGCGATTGCTGCAATGAATAGAAACTCATTTAAACCGTTTCATCAACAGATTATTAGAATTTACTTACTCAGTTTATTATTTTGATCAGTTAATGCATTAGATTGATCGACTCGTAGATACCCCGGGGGCAAATGTAACCATAAGTCTTATATATAAGCTACATTTTGTACAGACTTTAGGTACGACAATCTACAGTTGAAATGAATTATAGAGTATGCTCGACTGCTTGTTACTCTGTAGTTAAGTTTGAAATATATGAATTAAATAAATAGAAGTACTAAAGGTCAATTCTTCATTTTAGTTATAAATTTTAGATTTTAAGCATAATTTTAATAATATAATGCTTAGCTAGTAAATACCCTGTATCCAAGGCTGAAATGTGTACGAAAATTAAGACTATAGAAAAACTATAATTAGTTTAAGTTTCAAAGATGCCATCGGTAGCTCCCATTTATCCTAAGTACAGGGTATATACATACCTACATGATTTTTACGCCTGCTATGCTTAACAATTGTATTCGCTAATGTTTTTGAAGTTTAAACAAGCAACTGATTAACAAGCTTGAAAAACGACCATAAAAATACGAAAGTAAAAAATTGTAGAGCATTTTGTTTGTTTGGAAAAATTCCGAGTTTACAGCGACTCTTTCAGAGCTTTCAGATAGCCCGACCCAAAATTAAGTTGTTGTGTGTTGCGTTTCCAAAGCTGTTGGCCATACAACCAGCTGGCCAAGAGAGATGTTGCGATCCCGCCGCGTATTGGGCAACCATGATAATAATGTGAGTGACGAGCGCATCTGCTGGATATGCTTGAATACGGATGAGGAGACGACGCTGCGTGGTGATTGGCTGCAGCCGTGTCGTTGCCGTGGCACCAACAAATGGGTGCACGAGGCCTGTCTCAGCCGTTGGATCGATGAGAAGCAACTGATCAATCCCGATGTGACGGTCAGTTGTCCACAGTGCCACACGGAATATATTATTGTAATGCCGCCCGTTTGCCGCTTCGATGCGTTCCTCGAACGTGTTGAGGCAATATACGGAATGCTATGTCCCAGCATATTGATGGGCATGCTGGCCACGGTCGTTTACATAGCCACATTGTCATATGGGGCATTGACAATGCATCAAATCGCTGGCTATGAGCGCAGCCTGCAATTGATGAAGGAGGATCCAACGCTGCTGATGATTGTGCTGCCATCGGTGCCGGCGGCGTTGCTGCTGCTGCGTCGTCTCGATTGGGATAATTGGTTGGTGCGCTGGCTGCGTCGTCGTCAACGGCAACCCGTGCCCGCCGAGCATTTGGATGAGTACGGGGAGCCACTGCCCGGTGCTCCGCTCACCGATGATTATTTTGATGGCATCGAGCCGATTGATGGCGACGATATGTTGCAAGGTGGCGCCCTAAATGCCGAGAATATTGAACGTGCCACCTGCCGTTTCTGCACTGCGCTCAGCTTGCCCACATTTGCCGTGCTGATTGGCCAAACTCTCTATGGGAATCTGAACAGCAAAGTCTTGAGCATTGTCATGGGTGCCGTCACCTTTGAGGCGATCAAGGGCCTCATTTGGGTTTATCTTCGACAATGCCAGTATTATCGCAGGCGTTATCGCAGCGTCTTGGATTATTCTCCAGAAAATGTGGAACGCAGCGGCAGATCCATTTAGAAGAATCCCAACACATTTCATTTCTCTTCCTTCAGCTTTGTCGAAAATTAAAATTGTAAATCTAACGGTAGAGCGTTGCCAGACTTTTCAATACCTCTAGCTCATCATCGAGTCGACTATCGATAGTTTTAAGCATTCTCTATCATTTAAAGGCGCTGCCAGAATTTCTAATATTTAGACCCAGTACCCTGTCACATATGGTACATTTATACCTAAGCGGGTACATTTTATATTCGTTTCAAAACATACGAAATTTTTCAAATAATAATTATTTACAATCAATATGTGTTTACCTATTTCAAGTATTTTAGGTTTTTAGCACATAAAAAAAAAAGTAATTAATATTTGAAAACAAACTTAAGGTATTTTCGCTTAAAAGAAAGGCGTGGATAACAATAATTGTTTATCTATGCATCAAATGTGTTTCATTTACATTTATTTTACAAAAACTACTAAAATTTTTGAAGTTGGCTAAAATGTTGTTTGTTGACGTTGCACGAAATGCACAACACGACCCAAAATCGAGCCGACTAAACGAAAAATCCAACGACTGCCGCAGCTGCCTCTGAATCGGTGACTGCAGTTTTCGCTGTTTCCAGTGACTTTGGGACTGGTGAGTGTCCTGCTCTGAACTGGACTGGCGATAGTTGCGCTTGTGCTCGACTCCAAACATTCAATGGATTTGTTGCATTCCGTAAAGAAGAGTAAATAGCGCACGCGCAAGTTGAAAGTATCGTCAATTATGATCTCCGATTGGGGCCTGATCTTCTCGTGCAACACTTGACAGATGAGGACACAGCGTGGTGCACGACCAAAACGAGAATTTGACCAACAGTTGGACGGCAATGGCAATTTTGTGACCGTACACTGCGACAAAGCGGGATCAAGTTGATCATAGAGATGCAATGGACCCGCCCAATTGTTATCCATTCTGCCCATGATCAAGAGACGGTACAGAATTTGAATTGGGCAACCCAAGTAGGCATAATATCCCTTTGATTTGGCCAAACGCGGCTCGTCCGTGTAAATGACACTCAGCACTTCTTTGGGATTTGAGGAGGGTCTCCCGAGATGCAAATCCTTGCATAAACCAGGCAATCGATTTACTTTGAAGCGTCTCAAAATTGGATTCGCTTGTGAAATGAGCAACCAATGTAGGAGATGAACATAACCAGCAGTTGTTTGATTTGACTCGGTATTACGCAATTTTTGCAGTAATTGGTTGCAACTTGGCCAAGTAGCGACCAAACGACGCAGTTGCCCAATATCATAGAAAGTGTCGCCCATGAAGAGTGGAGGAATCGGCAGCAAAGTACTCCGATATCCTTCGCTATTTACCGCTGCTGCGAAAATTAACAGTTTCGCATCGCTTGCACAGCATTGAGATTGAAGCACATGGCACAAGTCATCAATATGCTTAAAAGTGTCCACACTCATAGTGCTCACAGTGTTCTTGTCGTTGCGCGTCACAATCCTAGATGAACCTAGAGTTATTATTTTTCCAGAAATTCAATTTCAGCAGTCCTTGGAATCTCACTTTTAGCCGCATACATTTCTTGTTGCGATAGCTCCATAATTTGTCCTTAAACCCGAATTTTGTAAATTCAACTTTTCTTTAAAAAGAAAACCTTTTTGAAGCTAAGCATAATTGGTCTATCGGTTTCCCATAAGAAGCTTGACAAATAATTCTTAGTATACCAAAATTGTAGTTAAAATCGGAAACACAAAATTAGAAAACTGGAATAAAATTAGAATATAAAATATAAATAAAGGCAAAAATTAGGAAATTCCGTAATGGAAGATATTTTATTAAAAGTTGAACTTCTGCACTAGTCTTTTCTGTATATTTGTACGATATTAAAGTCTACTTTAAAACTTACTCTTGGTAATCCCCTCGCATGTTGTTACCCTTTAGACAGAGCAGTTGTCTATAAATAGAAATTAAACGTAGAAATAACAAAAACTAACGTCACAGAGCGCTCAGATTACAGCAAGCGACGGCTATCAGCAAAATATATAATTACAAACACTCAGTATCAGGAATTAACGAGAAATTAAAGCTGCAGACACGCCCTCCATTACACATAAACAAACACCCGCGTAACGTTTACAAAATAAATTTCAAATAGTGCAATGATCTGGCAGGATCAAACGCTTAAAAATCTATCTACTATCGATAATTCATCTAACGAGTGGCAGACTTAAGTGGCGGCCGTGACGTAATAAAATGAAATGTTATATGTGATCTGCAGGACCAAGCGCACATAAATATCGATCAATAATCGATTGTCAAAGGGTGGCAATTTTAAATGGCGAACCTTACGCAAGACAATGATTTTGCCTGCCTGGAAAGTTCCATTGTCGTGACGCATTTTTTCCCCTCACAACTAAAAACATAAACAGAAGAAGGAACACAATAATAATAAGTGAAATAAATGCGTCTTGAGTTGTGTGATGCCAAAGGGTCATCAGTAATAGCTGCGTCAATGTGACGGAAAACTGAGACAAGACACGTCAATTAATTAAACGATTGCCGAATGTATGTACATATATATATATGTATATTTACACCTACATTCATGCACAGACAAACATTTGAATGTATGTGTGCGTGTGCATATTGACGATTCCTGATAACGTTGCCAAGGGGGCAAAGTACAAAATGCCAAAGTTTTACTTTTTATTAATGAGACAGAGACTTGAGATTTCATAATCACTTTCATTTAATAAATTGTTTAAAAATTTCAATATAAGCGCAACAATTACTATACTATGCTATTAAGCCAAATTTGATCAAGGCCACTGCCTAAATACTTAATAAATTAATCGACCTTGATGTACATACAGTTTGTCAAGTGAGTTATTTGACAACATAGAAATGTCACATAATTGTTTTGTTTTATATTTTAAAATAGTTCAAACTAGTATATTTCATAAAAAAAAACAAGATGCGGTTTTAAAATATTCGATTTTTTTTTTCTTGTCAAATCATTTACTTAACATACTGTATGTCACCAGTTAAGGCAACTGAAAACCTAGTTTTCAGATATGAATCTCTGGCTAGACTATAAGTTTGATCAATAGATTATTCTATGACCTAGTTAGCTATAATTTTGGTAACATTTTTCCGAATTACGCATAACGGCTAGATTAGCTATCAACTATTTAAAACTTTGTTTTACAGGCAGTAAACATTATATATTATGACTACTAGCTATTAAATAACTACAAACTACATTTATGAACATATGTTTCTAGGAATATATAAACATATTTCGAGATATGTTAATATATATATAGTACATCATAAATAAGTACACAACGACTTAATACATATTCAAGTGTGTTTGTGGCTAAGTACTTATATTATCAATGTAAGTACGAGATTTTCTTGTTGTCAAGTTTTCAACTTAATAACGGCTAAGGAAATCCATTTTCTTCAATACGTATATTGGAAAGTTGCTTTTGGCAGGTAATTCGTATTGGAGCACGTATGCCAGATTCCAACAGACTGTAAAGAAAAATAGCATGAATTATTAATTATATGTACTTGTTTTTATATTTACTAAAAGAAAGACACTAGTTGTAAAATTGATTGAGATAATTTTTAATGCTAAAAGTTGATGTTTCAAGCTATCGGTGCTATAAGACTGATATAAATACATATTCAAAAAAGGCAAATTCAAAAAACTTGTTTAAACTAAATAATGATTTTGGAGAAAATGTTCATATGCTATCGATAAAATATTGAAATGAAGTTTCTACAATATTAAAAAACCGATGCTCGGAAAAAGGTTGAACGTTTTGAAATAATTTCTTGAGAGCATTTTAGGAAATATAAAATAAAAGAAAGAATAAAAATATTATAAATAATATAAATAAATTATTTTTACAAAATTTACCCATATCTAAAACTTGAGATTATCCTTGAGATAGGCCTTAGTGCGTTTTTCCTTTTTGAGGCAGGTGTCGTTTGGTCCATGCTGAAGGCAAATGTTTTCCCTCTTAAGAATAAAACATTGTGTTTGGACCATGTTGAAGAATAGCTTGCCAATTGTGTTCGCATCTTCGTCGCTGGCCATTTTCAGGCAGGTGCGAAAACTTCGATCGCAGCTGCAGTGCGACAACGTATACGGACGATAATTGAATAGATCGTAACGATTTGACAAGGCCGGAATATATTTCTTGCAATGATCATGCTTCCGACAACATTTATCGGCCATCGATGCGCCGCCCAATTGGTTATATGTGCCATTGGCCAAATTGCCCTTACCGCACCAGCGTGTGTTTGGTGCAATAAACCAATCACTAGCCTGACGGCGACGTCGACGTCGCGCAGCGACTGCATCAACATTTTCGTCATCAGTGTCAGCATCATGCGATTCGTGACGTAGTTGAGGAACGCCAACGTCGCTGTCAACGTCACTGCTGTTGTTGTTGTTGTTGTTGTTGGCGTTGCCACTGCTTCTGCCAACATTTGTTGTTGTTGTGGCAGCGGCAGCGACATTGGCGGGCAACGGCAACTGCTTCGCCACGCACATCTGCCAGGCGCATACAATTAGGCAAAGCACATAGATGTAATTGCAATTGAATTCTTTGATGAATGCCATTAATATATGTATCTTTCTTCTGCTTTTGCTAGACGTTTTTCATTCAACTTTGTTTTAACCAACGTACGATATTCGATTTAATTTCGCTTATAAGGTTTCGCGTTTGGCACGATTGCCACTCAAGTGTCGTTAAAACGGCTAGCCGCTGGCGTTTTATATGTGTTCACACGTTGCAAGCCGACTGCCGATTACGATTCTCGAATAAACACACATGTACATTTACCTATAGTGATTATGTACATATAAGTATGTGTGTCGTCGGCAGGTGAATTTCGGCTTATCTTTTTCGACAACAGTGCTGTGCAATGGAAGCAGGTGTTTTGAATTGAGCCAGTGCTATGTAGCGTATACTCTTTTCACTGACCGCACAGCTGTTAGCGGACAGTGTTAACCGATTGCAACAACATTTGGTACACTTGTACCAAAACTGGTATATTATTTTATTCGTTGGTTAATTTTTTTTTAGCAATTGTGCTTATAATCTAATATAAATTGGTTCATCAATATAATAAATCTAATAGTTTCCAGAAAAAAATTGATTGAATTCAGTTTAATTAAAAGAAAACCATATATGAATATTTAAAAGATAAGCTTTTTTTTATGGTACATTTTAAAAATAGGACATTTTTGTGGTACAAAATATATTGGCAATTGCTCAGTACACTAACAGACTGGAAGTGTCTGCTGGAAACAGTCGATTACTCAGCTGACAGCTGTTAATGTATTTTGGTGTAGTTTGCAGCACTGCTCACACCCGCAAAAGCAGCATCAATATTTTTGTGGTCCAGTTGGACAAAATTTTAAGACTTTGTCGTAAAGGGATCCGGGGCAAACGCATGTACGTTTTGCTGCCATGCAACGAATTCAACAGGACCAAAAGCAATTGAAGCTGCAACAGAACACAGAGCAGCAGCAACTGCATCATCATCATCATCATCACCACCAACAGCAGCAACAACAACAACAACATAGTAGCAATAATGGCACACGAATTGCAAGTAGCAGCAATGCCACGCCCACAACAACGAATGTGGCTGCTGCCGTTGGTGTCGGTGTAGGGGCGACAGGGGTGACGCCGCCACGCACCTTGGCATTAAATCAAAACTATGCCGCCTCGGATACATCGGGGGAGCATGATGGGGATGGGGATGCGGATTATCCGGATTCCCGTTACGAATGCGCCATTTGCATCGATTGGTTAAATGAGCCAGTGTTGACATCGTGTGGTCATCGATTTTGCAAGAGTTGCCTCAGCGACTGGCTGCAGAATCACAATCAATGCTGTCCTTTGGACAATAAGCAACTCTCCACGGAGCAGGACATCTTCCCGGATAATTATACGCGCCGTGAGATTGAACAGCTGAAGCACAAGTGCCCAAATTCACCGCATGGCTGTGCCGTTGTCGCCTCGCCCATTGAGCTGCATCGTCATTTGCCCAGCTGCCCGTATCGTCGGCAGCAGCAGCAACAACAGCCGCTGGAGGAGAAGTGTCCATTTGCGAGCATCAAATGTGATTTTGTTGGACGGCCCGAGACCAATCAGCTGGAGGAGCATCTCAAAACGGATATGCCACATCATATGCAACTCATGCTGCAGGCATTCCAACAAACAGCCATTGCCACCTGGCAGCCGCACAAGCCACATGAGAATGGCCATAAGTCGGGACAACTGCCACCGCCGCCGCAATATGCCAACGGTGTCGATGAACAAATCGTACAGACCATGTACCAGAGAATTGTGGTGTTGGAACAGCGCACACGGGAGCAAGAGACACGCATCGAGAATCTGCATAAGCAATTGAGACGCCAGCAACCGATCGATGCACGGTATAGCAATGGCACCATTGTCTGGCAAATCGAGCAGCTGAGTGCGCTGGTGGAGCGTCTACGGGCCAACGCCAATAATCAAACGTATTCGCATGAATGCTATACATCGCCATATGGTTACAAGTTCTGTGCACGCCTCAATATCCAACCACGTAAGCCGCATGTTCTCAGTTTGCATGTTCATTTGATGCAATCGGAGAATGATTTCCATTTGGATTGGCCATTCAAGGGTCGAATTAAGCTGTGCATGGTGCATCCAGGTAATGCGAATCTTTCGCAGCATGATACCATCATGACCAAACCAGAGATTCTTGCCTTCCATCAGCCGCGTGAGGCGATTAGCACACGGGGATTTGGATTTATCGAGTATGCCAACATATCGAACATCATGCACTTGGGATTCTGTGACGACGATCGACTTTTGATCAAGATTGAAATCAATATTGTCTAATATTATTTGATATATATTTATACATGTTTACACTTTATCATAGGCGCATATATGTATATTTTATATAGAAACTGTTAGTCACACAATTAGCACAACATCACAGCCAAGCAATTTTTATAATGTAGTATAGACGCATATAAACATACATACATACAATATACATATTAAGTATATATAACAACGACAACAACTCGAATCAGGCAATTTTTGAATATTTACAATCACTTCATCAATTTGTTGATTTCAAAGAAAAAAAACAGAAGCAACTAATACTCATCAAAATTCCTTTAACAATTGCTTGTCGAAAACTTTCACAGTTAACGCTAAAAGTTAACGTACCAACTAAACAATATTCCCTAACAATATCTGTCTATATCTTATCTAGTCTCCCTGTCTTAAACATCATTTTTCCTACATTCCTTTTTAATTGTTGAACTTTAGTTTGTAATCCTCTCAAAAATCCAAGTGAATTTGATTGAAACATTCAAGCAAAACAAAAAAAAAAAACAAACGTCCATTATGTTATACATTTTATTGTATTTTTAGTGTAGTTAAGGTTTATTGTTTAGTTTTAAATCCTGGCATATAAGGAGCATTATTCACAGTATCATATATTAATAAATAAATGTGTAGTTATTAATTATAGCGAGCGCCGCACAAAAAATAAGTAAATAAAGGGCACTTTTGTACCGACAATTTTGTAGTTTTTATGACAATGAGCTGATCAAATTCGGAATATTACATTTTTCACAGTCTAAAACGATTTGTATACTTTCTTAAATAATTTAAAAATTGTTTTTAGCTTGTTTGTAATTTGTTTAACTGCTATTGCTGTTTTTGAGATTGTATTGTTAGAGCTTTAGTAAATTTTATATTATTTAATAGTTTTCGTCGTAGAACTGTTTTTTTTTTATTATGATTTGAAGTTTCCTAATACGTTACCAGGAATAGAACTATGGTTCGTGTCCATGTTAAGTTTATCTTTTATTCGTCTCAATCGATAGAAATCTGCACAGTGGACACAGATCGTTGTTATACAAAAATTTGCCAATCATTTCATAAGATTATTAATTTTGTACACAATCAAGAGCTTTTATTTATTTTTTAACACCAGAAGCAACTAGCGATGCTACAGGATCGTAATAAAGCGCTTACAATTGGCATTTATTATTAGAATATTTACATTGAAATTGCAAAATTTTAGCAGATCCAAGAGCTTGGATCTATATTTTTAACTTATTATTAAAATGCTCAAAAGAGCTTTGAAAGCACATGAAAGCTTTAAGTGAGCTTGATGCGCATACAATTAGCACTCACTGTGAGCATATTTACATTGCAACAACATTGAGATATATTTGTAGAGCTTAGGATTAATTTGGCTTTGATTATGTGACATGCCAGCTGCCCGCAGCTGTGACAGCGACCACCTCGACATGGGATGCGTGCTCCTCCTGTATCAGCTCAATGGTAACCGCCTCCTGAAGCACCTCCTCCTCGTTGGCTACATTCTCGATCTCGTTGTCATTCTCAATTTCGATTTCAATTGGAGTCACCAGCTCCAGCATTGTGGATGACGTAACCACCGATGTGCACTTGGATTTGGTCTTTGATCTGGCGGATTCGTGGGTTCGCATGTGGGCATTTAAACCGCCCGATTGGGCAAACGTCTTATTGCACAGTTTGCAGGAATATTTCCGCTGTTCCGAGTGCAACAGCTTGTGGACACGCAACGCCTTCTTGCGCTGAAACGTCGAGCCACAAACATCACAGACAAAGGGACGCAGATTCGTGTGGGAGACGGCATGAACGTTCAGATCATGGAAGCTATAGAAGGACTTGTCACACACCTCACACTTGGCTGGCCGCTCCCCGGTGTGACGACGCATATGGGCCGTGAGAACGCCCCGATCACGACATGGACGACCGCAAATTTCACAGATGCAGGGCATCCGACCGGTGTGGCAAATGTTGTGGGACGTCAGCTCCTTTTGTGTATAGAAAGTCGCCTCGCAGTCCGTCTCCTGGCATTTGTATGGCTTGATACCGCTGTGCCGCTGCCTATGACGCATCATATTCCCCGACTGGGTAAAGGGCTTCCCACAAATATCACAAAAGATGCCCGTGTGCTTCCAGCGATGACCACGTAAATCGCGCTCCGTGCGAAACGTTTGATTGCATTCCAGCTCATCACATTTGTAGATCTTTGCCGGACCCTTGCGCGGCTGCTGCGGCTTCTTGTGCCTGTCCAGCGCCGAGTTCGTATCTAGTGATGATGTCATGTGCTTGCTCCTTGGCTTGCGTTCGTTGTGCTTGCTGCGCTTGTGACTCTGCAGACTTCGCTTTGTGTTGTAGGCGCGTTCACATTGATCGCACTGGAAGAGCATGTCCCGGGTGTCATCCTCTTGCTCATCGTCGTCATCATCATCATCCGTCGCCGAATTCTCTTCGTTGACTTCGCTGCTGCCCACCGCTGTCATCTTTTCCAGATTTGCATCTGTCGGCGTCTCATTTTCTATTTGTGCATCTTTTTGTTGCACGCGTCGTCGCCGTCGCGTTGCAATTGTGCCTACATCTTTATCAGTCTCGTGCTCCTGGTCGAGCAGCGCTATTTGTGCCAAGTCCACATGCACAGGATTATTGGACTCGTTGGTCGTGTCGTGCGCAATGGGATCATCCTCGGATTTGATTGTCGGCGGCTCCACCTCCTCCTCCACTTCCACCTCCACTGGCGCGTCCAGTTGCTGTTCCTCTGACTGTGCATTGAACAGCTTGCAGTCTTCCGTTACCGTCTCCGCTTCCGACAGATGCTCCAGTCGAAAGTGCTGGGGGAATCCATCGATTGGCAACCGCTGGCCACAAAGCGCACAGCAGACGTCGTAGCTCGTTGGGCCAACGCAGAGAACATCGCCACAGCGGAAATTGAAAAATGATGTTGCAACATCCGTTGGTCGCTGCAGTTTAATCATCCTGTGGCACAACGTTTGCACTTGTTTAAATCGAAAAATGAATCCATTTAGGCTTGGCGTCGTATTTCGTTCCACATCGAAGCCGCTGTCGCATCAAACACAGCTGGACAGCTGTAAAACGATAACGATTCTCGATTATTCTGATGGTTATTTATAATTGGATTTTAAAATGCTTTCCAAATTACTCATTGTATTGTGCAATCGACAAATTGAAATAAGCAAATGCCATACAGCTACAATTAAAAAATAATATATCAAAGCAAATTTTCAAATTTGACAGAATCGACACACAGTTCAGCAGTGCTTTGCCCTTGCTTTATTTTGACCTATCGATTTTCATCGATTACTGTTCAGTGCTGTAAAGTGTGTAAGTTGATATTGTTCTTGCCCTGCACACACTGGCGGCAACCGCCCGTTGTGTATTCGTGTATACACTTTTTTCTAACTTTATTGATTTCTCGCCCCCGCGTTTGCAATTGAACATTACGGCACAGGACAGGAACATAAACATACACGAAAATCCCAATTGCGAATTAAAATGTCAGAGAGCGCCGTTCCAGCTAGCAGTGGCAACGCGAATGACAAAATGGCTAGCTTGCTGAAGGAGGCGGAAAATTTGAGAACAAAATTGGAAGAGGAGCGCCAAAAGCTGAACGATGTGAATCTATCGAATATTGCGGAAAGATTGGAGCAAATCGCGTATGTGAACATAAAGCCGCGTAAGGTATTAAAGGGACATCAGGCGAAGGTACTGTGCACCGACTGGAGTCCCGATAAGCGACACATTATCTCATCCTCGCAGGACGGCAGATTAATCATCTGGGATGCGTTCACCACAAACAAAGAGCACGCTGTCACAATGCCCACCACCTGGATAATGGCATGCGCCTATGCGCCATCTGGCAACTTTGTGGCTTGTGGTGGCTTGGACAATAAGGTGACCGTATATCCGATTACATCGGATGAGGAAATGGCCGCCAAGAAGCGCACAGTTGGCACCCACACCAGTTACATGTCATGCTGCATCTATCCCAATTCGGATCAGCAAATCCTTACCGGCAGTGGTGACTCCACCTGTGCCCTGTGGGATGTCGAATCGGGACAGTTACTGCAGAGTTTCCATGGCCACTCCGGCGATGTCATGGCCATTGATTTGGCGCCCAACGAGACGGGCAACACATTTGTCTCTGGCAGCTGTGATCGCATGGCTTTTATTTGGGACATGCGCTCTGGCCATGTGGTGCAATCCTTCGAGGGCCACCAATCGGATGTGAACAGTGTTAAGTTCCATCCGTGCGGCGATGCCATTGCCACCGGTTCCGACGACAGCAGCTGCCGTTTGTATGACATGCGCGCCGATCGCGAGGTCGCCGTCTTTGCCAAGGAGAGCATCATTTTTGGCGTCAACTCTGTGGACTTTTCGGTCAGCGGTCGTCTACTCTTTGCCGGCTACAATGACTACACGGTTAACCTGTGGGATACGCTCAAATCGGAGCGTGTCTGCCTTCTCTACGGGCATGAGAACAAGGTGTCCTGCGTCCAGGTCTCACCCGATGGCACTGCGCTATCCACCGGCAGCTGGGACTACACCATACGCGTTTGGGCCTAGATTCTCATACACACATAGATACATAGCCAAAAGTTACAAACCAAAGAAGAAGAAAACGGTTAAGATTTGTTACCCTTGCAATGAGCTGTATTCAATTTTCTACTGACAAGTATACGATAAAGTGGTCCGATTGTAGCTCAGGATGCATAGGAAAATTGCAAGTTCACAATCTGAGAGTTGATTTTTTTAAGATATCTTAAGAAATCTTAAGAATAACAAAAATGTTCATACTAAATTGTAATTTTCAACCGATCGTTATATGATATAGTGTATATAAACACTATATCATATAGTGCACGTCGATTTAAATTGTTCAGTATGTTTAAAACACTACCCAATTCATATTCCAACAGGTTGGTTGAGAAATTTCGAGTAAACAAAAAAATTGTTTATACTAAGAATGTATTTTTTAAACGATCCCTCCTATGACAACTATATGATATAGTAGACCTTATATCTTTTCCGCAATATTCTGTGGGTTGGATTCACTTTGATTTAATGAAATGAAGTCCGATTAATTTAAAAATTCTGATTTTTCAAAAACTTAGCCTAAAATGAAAAGTGAAAACCGGTACAGGTATGATTATATATTCTTTATAGGTTCAATCACGCCCACTTTAATGCTTTAGCATTTCGTGTCAAAATATTCAAACTCTCTGCAAGGGTAAACAAAATGTGCATGTACATAAAGATACATATGTAAATTGAAGCAGTTCAAGGACTTTCTGCTAATCAGGATGTGTGTTACACAATTCCACCTAACTGTTTTTCATATTTTTTGTTTTGTTATTTGTTTCTGTTATTGTTTCTTCTGGGTAATAACGTAACTTATTACTCTGAGTACTTTATACTTTAAGTATTATGAAAGCTAAAGGCAAGCAAACAAAACCAAAATCATAAATTATAATAGTAAATGAGCTCGTGTAAATCTATTTAAACTTATTATGCGCCTAGTTATAAGTTCCTGTTTGAAATAAATGTTAAAGCGAATTTAAAAATTGATGGCTTTTAGTTTAATATTTTTGAAATTCAAAGCTCTCACAATTCTTCCAGGGGCGCATATCGAGCTGTTAATATATCTCCAAATAATACCGATATATCGATTTTAAACGATTTTCAAGCGGAACGTCATTTTGATCATGGTCAAATTTGATTCATTTTGTTAAAATAATTTTGTACCCTTCAAATATCTATTTTAAAGTAATCTCAATCTTTAAAATTTAACCAAATCCTCATGTCATTAACTGAACTTAATTCTGAAAACTAAAATAGATAAAAAAACTGCATTGAGTTGTCGATTTTGCACGAAAATCGACATAGTTAACTCGATTAATTGTCCGAAAAATTATCGGGCTAAAGTATCCTTTGATTGAATCCTTTTAAAAACTCACTAGAGAAAAACTTTAGTTTTCTAGTGAAGTTCAAACGCTTTTATAAATAATCTGCGTTGTTTCAAATTTATATTTTGTAAAACAATTTTATTGACAATAAGATTGAATCTAACGGGACAAGGGGCATAATACAACAATTGTATACAAAATTTTGATTAATTTATAATTTTTGTACTTATGCTTGAAATTTAAGAAATAATGAATCAAATATACTTTTATCATATGGCATACATATTTTTTCAAGTATTCAGAATGTACATATTTTAAAATGAAAATGTAGAATGAGAATAAATATATGTAAATACAGAGAAGTGCATGATCTTTGTTGTGGTAAGATGCTATAATACAATTGAGAAATGCTGAACAGGTAGTCTGGTAGTCTAGGGTATCCAATTGGACAGCTAATAGGGAGACGACTTTGTTGTCGTCGTAAGTGAGACCTCGGCGATGCCATTGACCGCATGAGCTTTGTGATTACGCATATGGGCGGATAGACCCGCTGCCTGGGCGTAGGCATTACCGCAGATCTTGCACTTGAATTTCTTGATGCCCAGGTGCAGATGTTTGTGATGATAGAGAGCCTTGGGTCGGGAGAAGGCAGCCTCGCATTTGTCGCATTTGTAGGGTCGCTCCTTGGAGTGCATGGCCTGATGCTCGTTCAGCAGGGACTTGGAGGCAAAGCAACGGGCACATGTCTCACACTTGAAGGGCTTCTCTCCCGTATGTGTGCGCCGATGGACAATCAATGCATCCCGATAGCGTGAACGATAACCGCACAATTCGCATACATAGTTCCGTTCCGAGCTGTGGACCCGCCGATGCGAGGTCAGATTATGCTGGCTGACAAAGGATTTGCCACAGTTCTCATAATCACATTTAAACTGGCGCAATCCCGAGTGTCCCTGGACATGTCGCAACAGTGTTCTTGAACTTTTGTAAATCTTGTTGCACATTTTACAGGTGAATTCAGTATGAACTTTGCGACGATGCGACTCCAAAGCGCGATCCACATCGAATGTGGCATCACAATCACTGCACTTGAAGCCCTTCGGGTGTGGATGACTCATCTTGAGATGGATATTCAGATATTTGATAGTTGTGTACTTCCCCGCACAATATTCACATTTGTATTCCTTGGGCTGCCGTTGCTTCTAGAGAGAAAAATAAGAACAATAAAAGATTTATCCCAAGTCTCTGTCCTTAAAATTGCTCTTGAATTTCTCTTTTTTTTACTCGCATTGTTTAGGGCGAAGTAAACAAAAGAGGCTTCTTAAACAACATACAAAATTGTAATCAAAAGACTTTACTTGAAATACAGATTGTGTTTCCATATCGCTTTCAGCGTCATCATCATTAGCATCGCTAAACTCCTGCCCTGCTGTCGTCCCGCAGTCGGCGTCCAGTTCATCTTCGCTTTGGGAACTGCCCTCGAAATGGGTATTCTCCGTGTTCTCCGGCTCCAATTTGACTTTATTGAATGCACAGACCCGTAACGGCTTTTTGTGCAATGGATCTGCAATGTCCGTATCCTCAGCCTCGTCAGATAGCAATTCATTGGCAGCCTCGGGAATCGCATCGTGGACGGCGGAGCTAATGATGAATTGCAGTTGCTGCTCGGGATCTGTGTTGCCCGACTGTTGAGTTGTTGTTGTGCTTATCGTGTGTGTGCGCGGCTTGCCGTCTTTGTCAAAATGCACATTTCGTATGTGCATTGAGAAATCGTCGAATGCAAAATGTTTCATTTCGCACAGACAACAAACCAACTGGAAACTGCAGTAATCTTCATTATCGCTTTCGTAGAATATCTCTCCGCATTTGGGTCTCAGTTGCTGCTTGGCATGCAGCCGCGAGTAGTCCACATTGATTAGACACTGCTTTAACATACTGCGTTTGGTTTTATTTCATTAAATTGCCATACAAACGAACATAAACAATTCAACTGTAAGGCCAATGTCAAAATGAAATATCGATAAGGCGAGTTCGATAACAACAACATTGAATCATCGAACTAACGATGGTGCTGACAAGTGCCGTAAAAAATCCATAGACGATGATTAAACATACTGCATTTTGTTTTATTTCATTAAATTTGCCATAAAAATCAACGTAAACAATTTAGCTGCAGGTTAATGTGAAAATTAAATATCGATAAGGCGTTCTCGATAACAACAACATCGAGTGTCGAATTAACGACAGTGTTGGGCAACGTGAGCATGCGCGCCTTAATTTGAATCGTTTGTTTCAACTGACTGCGTTGGTGCTGTTGCTCGCTCGTTTTGTTGACGATGCCAACGCTTATGCTGCGCATAACCAGATGCCTGTGCATAGGATTTATCACACATTGTACATTTATATTTCTTAACTTCAGCATGTAGCGGCCTATGATGGTAAAGAGCGCGCGCACTCAAAAATCCCAAATTGCAATCCTTGCACATGTGACGACTTCGTCGCTGATGGGCATCAATATGACGCTCCTGATGTGTTGTCAGTTGATATCGTGCCGCAAACGTTGCATTACAAATATTACAACAAAAGGGTTTCTCACCCGTATGTCGTCGCTTGTGAACTAACAGATTTCCACGTATGCGTGTCCGATAGCCACAATATTCGCACATATGACGCAGTTCATCTGCCTCCTGGATTTTATATATTTCTTAAAAAAATGCTTTAATTGAATTTAGGCAATTCGCTTACTAATGCTTCACTGTCCATTGTCTCGGAGTGTATGCTAATTTTAATCATTGGCATTACATTAAACGTGAGATTTGGCATTTGGTGGATCGATTAATTGTTGTCAAAGAAACGGCTAAAATTAAACGGCTCCCCTGCCCATGCCCTGCGCACATCATTCAAAAATTTACCTCATTCGGATTTGAAGCAATCTGCTTATCGAAAGCACAATCGATAAAGATATGCCCTATTTCGATTAAAGCAATCTGCTTATCGATAACGCTGCATCGATTGTAGCTTTCAAATTAAAACGAATTGTTTGAATAAAACGATCAGATAGGACTTTTGTATGGATAAATATATACACATGTGTGTAATTGTTTGATTAAAATGAAAACACAAGAAAATAGATTGAGCCTAACCTATGCCTGAGTTCTTAAACATATAACACATTACAGATAAGAAAAATTAAACTCATAGTTGGAAGATACGATTTTGAACGTGAACTGTTTACAGATCAGTGCTGCCAGCATTGTAATACATAAGTCATTTGATTGAAAACGTAGCTAGAAATAGCTTAAAAGCTATGAATAAGTATTTAAGACAATTGATATTTTTTATATGTATATGAAAATTCAGATTGAAGGCTGAAACACATTTTCTATCACTGCGGACAGCAGTTCGCGATAGTGACGAAAGCACTACGAAGGACAATAGAGATTTTGCTATAACACAAACTTATCTGTTCAATATTTCCTTCCTTAAAATAAATTTAAATATATAATGAAATAAAAGATTAATTTTAAAAATAGCTCTAGCTAAGTCTAGCTACTTCTAGCTAAGTCTAGCTACTTAATAGATAAAAATGGCAACACTCATACAGAAAATGAAGATCGGAAGATTGGAAGTTAGGAAAGTTGGAAATGTGAAGCGTTGAGCTGCTCGTTGCGATGCTTCCGCATGTGTCCAGCCAGACCAGCTGCCTGAGCATATGCGTTTCCACACAATTTGCAGACAAACTGCTTGGTGGCCGTGTGCAGGAACTTGTGATGATAGAGTCCCTTTTGCCGTGAAAATGTTGCGCCACAAACGTTGCAGACATGCGGCCGTTCCGTCGAATGCATTGCCATGTGCTCCCTTAATCCGGAGTGGGATGGAAAACGTTTCTCGCACACCTGACAGCCAAATGGACGCTCTCCGGTGTGACTCCGCAGATGGACACGCAACGTTTCCTTGTTGCGGCAACTGTAGCCACAGCTTTCGCATACGAAATTCTTTTGTTCGGTGTGCACTTTGCTGTGATTGCGCATGTGGCGTGTGGTAAAGAAACGCTTCTCGCATCCCGGATGATTGCATTCCACATTCCGTTCGCTGGTGTGCCTTAATTGATGGCGCTTCAGCTCGTGGCGTGTCTTGTACCGGCGGCCACAGATTAGACATTTGGAGCCGCCGTGCACCTTCACCACATGCTCGTCGAGCAGACGGAGACGCGGCAACTGCGCATTGCATTCCAGGCAGATGAAGGCATCGGTCAAATTCAGATCATGATCACGCTTAACATGTTGACGCAATGTGTATTTGCCCTGATAAACTTTGTTGCAGTGCTCGCATTTAAATTCCGTAACGGATTTGGCTGGCACATAATCCACATCCACATCCACATCCAGATCTAGATCTTCATCGGTCTCCACATATTTGTGTTGTCGTTCCTTGTGACGCTCCAGCAGCTTGTTGCTTTGATAGATCTTATCGCAGTGGGTGCAGGCAAGTTCCTTCTCCTTCGTGACTTTCGGCAATTTATGCGACTCGGAGTCCGTATATTCCAGATCAGACTCCTCATTGTAATCGACTTTGGAGGCGCGTGTGTGACGCACTGACTCCCTGCCATTGTCCCATTTCATTATAGCTAGACCACTGCTGGACACATCAACCGGATCAGCCTCGTTTTCCAGCTCATCCTCATCCTCATCCTCCTCCTGCTCCTCCTCCTCATCAAAATCATTCGTTTTAGTTTCCGCAATAAATTCTTGTTCACTGTCGTGAGCTTCATACCAATTGAATGGTGTGACTTGCAGTGGCTCTCCATCCAGTTTCTCCTGCTTCGGCTGCACTGCCTCCGCTTTGAGCAGCTCGTTCTCAAAGTGCTCGTTCTGTATGTGCAACAGAAAGTCGGCAAACACGAAGCTCTTCATGTCACAGAAGGCGCAGTCAATGCGATAACTGTTCAGGCTCTGGAAATACACTTCACCGCACTTGGCATTCGCAATGCCAGCGAACGTGTCCGGCTTGAGTGCTTTCAGCATTATGCAATTATTGTTTCACGCTTTGTGCTAACTATTAAACATTTGTTTGTTTTGAAATTCCAACTCAATTGCACTGTGAAGCAACGCAAACAAATTTCGTATTTCCTATTCGATTTCGATAGGCGCAGCCAACAGCTGTTTGTTTTTGGCACTTTGCAACACTGCCAGACACAATAAGTTTATCACACAATTCATTGGCGCCATTTTTCAAAAGCTCACCAGGCCATTGAATGCAAACAAATTGTTTGTATCAATAAAATGCTTTTACTATTGAAAAGTTGATCAATGCAATTGCTGTTAATGCAGGGACAAAGTAACAATTTACAAAAGCACCTGACATTTAAGTAAAGAACAAGTTATTTTATTAAAGCTCCAAGCTTGACATGGATTAGTTGGTGTCGCTGCAAGCGTTCGGCATCTACAAACTTCTTATCGCATTGCTCGCAATGAAATTTGGCCAGTCGATAATGTTTCTTAAGCTTGTGCGTGCTCAGCATGGAAGCACTGCGATAACTATTGCTGCACAGCTCGCAGGCAAAGGGTAAATGCGTGCCTGGGATTGTGTCAGTGGTGGCATCGGACGCATCATTTGCATGCAGTTTACGTCGATGGGTGTCCATTTGATTGCGCGTATAAAAGCATTTATCGCAGCTGCTGCAGGCAAAGCGACGGATCTGCGTGTGTCGCATCTCGTGGCTAAGCAAAGCACTGCGATGGGTGAAAAGCTTTTCGCAATGCTTGCACTGTTGCTCCTGTCGCTGTTCATGTGTTCGCAAGTGTCGCGTTAATGTGGAGACGGCACGGAACTGTTTGCCGCACATTTCACACTGATGCGGCTTGCGACCAGTGTGTATATTGATGTGTGTCTCAAGCAAATGACGTCGCCGAAACGTGCGACCACAATATGTGCACGTATTTGGCTTGTTGCGCGCTTTATACGGACGACGCTTTGTTTGATTCAACGTCTCGCTCCAATTGAAGTCGACACTGCTGGGGCCTGTGGTAAGCTTATCATATTCACTTTCTGAGCTTTCTGGCACAACCAGCATTGGTTCTTCCAGGCATTCCTTTCCAGTTGCTTCCTCTGCCAGCCGATGATCTTCAACATTGTTGATATCCTTGGCTTCTTCCAAATGGTCGCTGCAAAAGTGCTGGCTAAATGCAGCGTAATCCTGCATGGACTTGCCACAAGTGCAAATTATGGTGAATTTTGGTTCTGTTAATGCGTTGCAGTAGATTTCGGCACATTTTGTGTTAATGTTTATAACTTTAAGCATTTTTTCTCTATTTACAATTAAAAATAACAAGGTTGCCATCCACGAAAAGCAAGGTGGCAGCCCTGGCAGTGTATCGATAACAAATTGTACCGGTGTTTCGATATATTATTTTTTAGTCGACAAGAGCAACACGCGATTTGTAATTGTTGGATTACAATTGTGCAAAAATCCGTCAACGTCTGCATATTATTGTTAAACTGTTGAGAGCAGTGAGCCCAGCATGCATCCCGATCTCACCGAGCGCATCCTGCAACATTTGGAGAACGTGGACAGAGTCGATACACTAGACCTTGCCACGCAATTCAATGTGGACCATCAGAAAGTTGTCGGCGCTCTGAAGAGCATCCAGGCACATGGCGAACTGGTCAATGCGGAGACGACCACGCATAAAACGCTCGGTCTCACCGACGAGGGGCAATTGGTGGTGGAGCACGGCAGCCATGAGGCCATCGTTTATGCTTCGGTGCCGTCGGAGGGAATCCCACAGGCAGCTCTAATGGCGGCCGGAGGAGCCAACGCCAAGGTGGGATTCAGCAAGGCCATGTCCCAGGGCTGGATACTGCTCGATAAGAGCGTAAATCCGCCAGTGATCCGGCGCAAAGTGGATCAGATCGTGGACAATGTGAAGGAGCAACTGGTGCTGGTTGCCAGTGGCAAGTTGCAGTTGCCAGCCAAGGATGTGGCTGATTACAAGAAGCGCAAGCTACTGCAGGAGACAACCACCAAGAGCTTCATCTTGACCAAAGGACCAGAGTTTGCCACAACGCTGACCAAGCTGGAAACAGATCTGACCATGGACATGCTGTCCAGCGGACTCTGGGAACAGCTGAAGTTCAAGGCCTACAACTTTGATGCTTTGGGCGCTCCACCGACTCGCGGACATTTGCATCCCTTGCTCAAGGTGCGCACCGAGTTTCGTCAAATCTTTCTGGAGATGGGCTTCTCAGAGATGCCCACCAACAACTATGTGGAATCATCGTTCTGGAACTTTGATGCACTGTTCCAGCCACAACAGCATCCAGCCCGTGATGCCCACGACACATTCTTCGTCAATCATCCGGCCCAGAGTCACAAGTTCCCCCAGGAATACTTGCAGCGTGTAAAGGCCGTGCACTCGAACGGCGGCTACGGCTCCCTGGGTTACGGCTACGACTGGAAGCTGGCGGAGGCACAGAAGAATCTGCTGCGCACACACACAACGGCTGTCAGTGCGCGCATGTTGTTCAAGCTGGCAAATCAGGAAGGCGGCTTCAAGCCAGCCAAATACTTTAGCATTGACAAAGTGTTCCGCAATGAGACGCTGGATGCCACCCATTTGGCCGAGTTCCATCAGGTGGAGGGCGTTATTGCCGATGTTGGTCTAACACTGGGCGATCTTATTGGCACGCTGTATGAGTTCTTCCGCAAATTGGGCATAACTCAGCTGGAATTTAAGCCAGCATATAATCCGTATACGGAGCCAAGCATGGAGATCTTTTGCTATCATCCCGGTCTGGCCAAATGGATTGAGGTGGGCAACTCTGGTGTATTCCGACCCGAAATGCTGCTGCCCATGGGTCTGCCGGAGGATGTGAATGTCATTGCCTGGGGACTCTCGCTGGAACGGCCAACAATGATCAAATATGGCATTAATAACATTCGTGATCTGGTTGGACCCAAAGTCGATCTTAAAATGGTTGAGGAGGGACCCATTTGCCGCTTGGATCATGTTTAGTTTCACTTACTATATGATTAATTTGAAAATATACCTTGGCGCACTCTCAAAATAAACCAAATCTGTTTTGCAACACTGTGTCTATCGAACATATCAAAATACAAACAAGTACTGCGATAGTGTAGTCAACGATAAATTAAGTAGGTTTAAATGATAAGCATATCGAAAATATCGATTTATCACACAATTGCAAAATCATCCATCGATGTTCTTGCAGCCCTAATAAAAACGTAAACAAAAGGAATATCGAAACGAAATTCGTCATAATTGTGTTTTGTTTATTGAATTTTGTTTGTTTTTTTTTTTTGTAATATCGTCACTCGACATGATGGCAAACAACGACCCAAAACTGGACAAGGAGAATACACATTTCAATCCGGATGAAATTTGTCTAAAGTCTGAATTTGTTCCAAATGCCAGTGGAACAACAAAATCATATTGTGCATTTGTGCCACAACTAATTATACCACAGTTGAAGGTGCCGAGAGAGAGAGAGGTGATTGGGATGCCAAACACAGCCGAGGCGATCGCTGCCCAGGAAGAGCAGCATCGCGCCGCCGATGCCCACAATGAGATGCTGCTTAATGAAATCAAACGTCGTCGCGAGCAGAGCGATAACCATGGCACTGGAATGAACATTGGAATGGCCATGGGAAGTATCAGTATGCCCAGGCTGCGTATTGCTTCTGGGCAGACGCCCGATAAGCCGCAATTTAATATTCCATTGCTTAACAAACTGCGCAGTCAGAACAATTCATTGGAAGTCAATCAATTGGAGCGGGAAGTCAACGAATTAAAGATAACTCCACGGAAACAGCAGCAAGAACAACCTACAGCTCTGATCGATCTGACCAAGACAGTTATCGCTGTCCACAAGGATGCAGCGCCTCGCGAGGCGGCGAGCAAAGTGCGCAACGTAGCGACTGTTGTAACGGAGCATTTTGATATTCCATTTATAAGCTGCGATATTCTGCGCAATCGTTTGTCTGTCGATCTGTTGTCGAAGAAACGACACGCGGACGAATCTGAATTTCCTGCCATTCAAATTGTTGTGAAATCAAGTGTTGTTGGCCAGTTTATGGATAGGACAGTGGGATACCCAAAGCCACGAAAACCGCAACTAAAATACGCCGTCACGCCGCTTGAACTGCTACATTTGAAGATGTGCAAGCGAGAGGATTACGGCTCCAATATAAAACGCTTTCGTTTCGATACTCCGTCGCCCGATGAAAAGGTCAAAGAGGCATTGCAAAAATCATGGCGTGTATCGCGCACCTAGTCTTAACACAAATGTACAAGTTGACATTAAAAATGATGTATTTTAAAAGTATAATTCTTAAAAATCATATTTTTTACTTAACAGTTGATAGACCAGTCAATGGCTTAATCGATATTTGTCAACTATCGATAAGCATAAATACATCGCTCTTGCTGAATACATAATTTCAGACAAAAGAACAGACACACACACACACAAATAAAAATATAATACACGCACGCACACACACCATCACGCATAGACACAGACGAAAGAAGAAGCAGCAGTAGTAGAAGAGAATGCGATTAAGAACTGCGTATATGTATGTGGAAATACAAAACAGCAGACACAGCGAACGGTGTGCTTTTTCGGCATAGATTTCGGGCTTTAGACGCAGTAAATCGATACAATTAAACGCACAATCTAATCAAATAACGACAAACAAGTAAATCGCTAACATAAATTGTGATCAAAACAGCTGTGGAAGTGGAAAGGGCAGCTAGAAAACTAATCGTAAAGTGTGAAAGGTCAGCAGCAGTAGCAGGAACATTTCGCTGTATATAAAAGTGTGTGTGGCTGTGTTCGTGTGTGTGTTGTGTAAATGTGTGTGTTGTGTATGTGTGTCTAGCTGTCACTTTCTTGCGCGCGCACAAGACATACACAAATTGAAATCAGCGACCAGCCAACCCGTCCCTCCCCCACCAACTAAGCAAAAGACATAAAAACTTGACGTACGCGCCCGGTTCCGGTGCCATCGCCGTCGCCGCCAACGCCGCTGCTCGGTTAGCCGTCTCCCTGTATCCATCAAGCAACACAAAACGCTTAGTTGCAATTGCATACAAAAAGTGGAAGTGTGCGTTACCGTTTCCCGCAGTCGTTGTTGTTGTCGTCGTTTTCGTTTTCGTTGTTGCTGCATTTTCTTTATCTTTTTTTTTGTTTTTGCTGCTGCCAAAGATCCTTCAAACACATCCAGCTTCTAGGCGTTTTAGCGCAGGTGCCGGTGCCATTGCTGCTGTTTACATGTGGAAACTGTTGTGCAGGTAATATATGTACATACATGCATACAAAGCAGACATGCGTGTGTGTGTGAGTGAGTTTTGGTTTCTTTTTTCAACTTGATTTCATGTTTGCCATTTGTATCTAATGCGCTTGGTGTCAATCTGTTCCAGATCCAGAGGCTAGACAATCTGAATGGAAACTTTTAACACTTCAGCAAAGTCTACAACTTTAAAATATCCTTTAATAGAGGCTTCTTCATTTATAAATAACTTTTGTATTTATTAGACAATTCTTATCAAGTTTAGTTTAGATAGAATGTGAGTACACATGTACTTGCTCCATTCCGCTGGAAGATATATGTACATTTATTTGTATATATATATGTGTGTGTGTGTGTAATCAGTGTAACTATCTGTTGCCTCTGGAAAGTAGTAGATAGTATGTCCTTGTTTACTTCCAGTCGTTACGCACAATACGTCGTCTGCCTTTGCAGACAGTTGACCTTGGCACAAAACGCCCCCGTCAAATACTTGCACACACACACAACCACATACTAATACGTATGTATGTATGTGAACAGATAAACAGTTCTAAACATTTCGACGTCATGCACAGCAGCTGCATTTATTATTGTTATTATTGTTAAAAGAAAAAATAAAATGTGTAGTTAAAGTTGATTATACACGATCCGTAGAGACTTTGCAGACTCTTGTCATTATCACACACGCACATGCATGCAAATTATCAACTAATAATTATTTTAACAGCACGCACACAGTGCGCTAGAAAGAGAAAGAATTCTAACTATTATGCACATTTTTAGAAACGCTGGCTGACAACAAACGACACATCAAAAGAGAATTCACAAAAATCAAAAGCAAATTTTAACAACAAACAATAATAAGTGGAACAGTGCTGGATAACACGCGCATTTTGCTGAGCGGCCAAATTCATTCCAGACCAGGCTGTGTGTGAAAGAGGAGAAACAAACAAATCAAAAGGTGGAGCAGCAGTCGTCGCAGGAGGAGCAGTGGAAAAGTTTGGAAGCCTAAGCGCTAGCTAGCTGGAAAGGACTAACAGAAACAAGGCATTTGGTGGAGTGGAGCTGTGAAGTTAAGATCCCGTCTTAGTGTGTGTTTGTGTGTGTGTGCGTGTGTGTGTGTGTGTGTGTGTGTTGTAGGCGTGTGGGCGTTGGGGGCGCGGCTTAGTGTCCACCATTCGTGAGATGTTGCCATTCACTCCGCAAGTGGTTAAACGTTTGTTAGCACTTAAAAAGGGCAACGAGGACAACAGCGTCGAGGGCAAGTGGTCCGAAAAGGCAGTCAGGAATCTGGTTAAGAAAATCAAAAAGAGCTCACAAATTGAGGAACTCGAACGTGCGATATCCACACAGAATTGCAATACCAGGTGTGTGACTGTGCCGCGCAGCAAACCCGCTGCCACCGGCGAAAGCCTGCGAAAGGGTTTACCGCACGTCATCTACTGCCGCTTGTGGCGTTGGCCCGATTTGCAATCGCAAAATGAATTGAAGCCGTTGGATCATTGCGAATACGCATTTCATTTGCGCAAAGACGATATCTGCATTAATCCGTATCATTATAAGAAGATTGAGTTATCGATATTGGTGCCAAAGTCGCTGCCAACGCCGCCCGATTCGATAGTCGATTATCCGCTGGACAATCATACGCATCAGATACCAAATAATACCGAATATAATGCTGCTGCAATAATACGCAGCGCATCGTTGAGTCCGCCACAATATATGGAATTGGGTGGTGGCAGCAGCAGCAGCAACAGCAGCAATACAAATAATTCAACAGCAACAACAACTGCTGCCACTGGTAGCTACCAGCAGCAGCAGCAGCAGCAGCAACAACAACACCAACAACAGCAGCAGCAGCAGCAGCACCAACAACAACAACAGCAGCAGCAGCAACAACAACACTCGCCATTATCATTTGGTGTGGGACAAAACATGGACTCACAATCAAGCGTATTGAGTGTTGGGAGCAGCATACCCAATACGGGCACACCGCCGCCAGGGTATATGAGCGAAGATGGCGATCCAATTGATCCCAATGATAATATGAACATGTCGAGGCTAACACCGCCCGCCGATGCCGCACCAGTGATGTACCATGAGCCGGCCTTTTGGTGCTCCATATCCTATTATGAGCTAAATACCCGTGTGGGCGAAACCTTTCACGCCTCCCAGCCATCGATAACGGTTGACGGCTTCACCGATCCATCCAATTCGGAGCGCTTCTGTTTGGGCCTCCTCTCCAATGTGAATCGCAACGAGGTCGTCGAACAGACTCGTCGTCATATCGGCAAAGGTGTACGCCTCTATTATATTGGTGGCGAGGTCTTTGCCGAATGCCTCAGCGATTCATCGATATTTGTGCAGAGCCCGAATTGTAATCAACGTTATGGTTGGCATCCGGCAACTGTTTGTAAAATTCCACCCGGTTGCAATTTGAAGATCTTCAATAATCAAGAATTTGCCGCTCTATTATCGCAATCCGTATCGCAGGGATTTGAGGCGGTCTATCAGCTGACGCGCATGTGCACCATCCGGATGTCCTTTGTCAAGGGCTGGGGTGCCGAATATCGTCGACAGACTGTCACCTCAACGCCCTGCTGGATTGAATTGCATCTGAATGGGCCGCTCCAATGGCTGGATCGTGTTCTCACCCAAATGGGTTCGCCCCGCTTGCCCTGCAGCTCCATGTCGTAAGTGCACAGCACACTGAGCGCAACAACAATCCAACCAACAACAACAACAATGCAACAACAACAAAAATAGCTCTTCGATCTATAATACTTATATGTACATGCATTAAATCATTTTTTTTTTTTTTTTTTTTGCAAGCAATTTTACAGAAAATTAGAAAGAAAGATAAATTTATAAAAGCAAAAACAAAACAAAAAAGAGAAGATAGCACACCCCAAAATAAGTGTTAAATCGAGGCAGTTTGCTCAGATACAGATATATCTATATATACACAAAGAGAAAACTTCTATATATCTTCATCTAACTACATATACATAACATACAAGATCATGTATTTTGTGTTAAAAGCTTAGGATTCTAGTGTGTAGGTATAGATCAGTCCGTCGGGTGGGGCGGGGCGTTGCGGGGCTTGGGGGTTGAGAATGAGAGATGATGAGACAGAGAATTGAGATTGAGAGAGACATGAAAGCCAAAACTTTTGATAAGGATTGGGGCAGCTCCACATTTTAAAGCAAAAACGCGACATTTTTTTTATACACAACATTTGTAGGACATAGAACATAGAAAACAAAACAAAACAAAAATGAAAATAGAAATGCTGTGCAACAGTGTTGCACAACGCGCAATCGAGATTCAAAATTCTTTGTGAAAGAAACAAAACAAAACTTCAGGTGATTTGAAAAACGTTTTTCTAAGATTGAGCATAGCACGGAACAAAAAAACAAAACAAAACAAACAACAGAAACTGGGATTTATCAAGCTTGAAGCTTACACACATACATACACACACACGTAAATACATATGAGCTATCTTGCAAACAAATTATATGTATACAATATATAAAATATTTTTAAATGAAAAAAAATGTCATTTGAATGTTGTTCTAACGTTTAGATTCTTCGCTTAGTATGTGTGTGTTAAATTCTTAAATTAACAGAAATTAAGCAACAACAAAAAAGAAGCACGCATAGATCGTTTTAAGTCGAAAAAAAAAACAAAAAGAAAAGAAAACAAAACAAATAACACTTGCCCCATAAATCTATATATGTAACTGCACACTGGATGCAAACCTAACCTCAACATACATATACTTATGTATGTAATTTCAGTTAAAGTCCAAATATATGAAATGCAACAACTGGAGGCATAAATAAAACTTGTGTTTACACTTAAAAGCAAGATAATGCGATTTATAATGCGATCCAATCGAGTCTAGCATTATTGATAATGCAATCCCCATAACAGTGCCTGGCATAAGCACACGTACAGCTAGTCAAGTGACTGTTTTGACAAATTAAAAAAGAAACATTCTTTTGGTTTTGATCTGTTTTCTTCTTATTTCATTATAGTTGCTTATGGATCCTAGAACAATTTAAAATTAAAGATTATTTGAGTTTAACTATTATTAAAAATAAAAAGCACATTGCTGAAACAGTTTCTTGATACTAAATATAAAGGGCAAACTTATTTAATTTATGACCAAGTGTGCAGTTATTGTGTGGCAAGTTGTCCTGTTGTTTTTTTTTTTTTTTAATTGCCTTTCTTGGATTTTAGATCTTAAGTCTCTACAACTAAATTCACTAGCTTATTCACAATGCGTGTATATGTTGACTATGTCATAGAAATCTAAATCTTTTTAAGTTTTAACTTTAATACTGTTCTTTGTTTACTTTTTTACCATATATTATTTCTTCATCTGTTACAAAACCAAATCAAATACAATGAGAAATTAAGAGTGGTGTGTCAGTGTGCAACGGCAGGCTGCAATCTTAGTGTTGTACAACGACAATGTCTTATTAAGGCTCTATTTTGATGTTGTCGTTACAATGTATTTTGTATTTGTATTCGTTAAGCTGCGCTCTGACAGTTGTCACAGCGTTGCCACTGCATTGATGCAAGGCTCGGTTAGTGCTGCCAGAAAGCGCACGGCAGTTGAGCTTGAATTAAAGATCGATTGCTGTTTGAATATACACACACACACATTATTCGACTCACAATACACTCACAGACATATGTTAGTATGTATATGCATATTTTTGCTAAAATGTAACAAATGTATTGTTATAATTAAGAGAAATAGAGACAGACGTACATACACACATACATATGAAGAACAGTAGAACAGAACCAAACGTAAATGAAACAAAACAAAATGCAACTGTAACTGAGAAATTGAAGAAACTGAAAGTAAGAAAATAAATAAATATATATATGTACATGTATATGCGCAAATACAGCAACAAAAGCAAAAACAAAAAATACCAATTACCAATACATACATACAAACAAACTTACATATATATATATATATATATATATACATACATACATATATCTAATATACATACATACATGCAAGCATGCGTCTAAAGATAAAGATACAAGTTTAAATAAAAAACAAACAACAAAAAAACAACAATTCTATGTATAAATCGTATATTTAAATAAACCTTATATTTAAAAAAAAAAAAAAAACAAAAAGAAATCTTTGTTCAATTTTTGTGCAGCTTTAAATGTTGTTTATAATTCGATTTGCGCAGAAAACAGGACGAGCACAAGGAACAACGAAAGGGACGAAGTCGCGTGTGCGCAATTTGATGATGATTCAGTTCCGAGGAGCTAAAGAAACGCTTCCCACACTGCGGATGCGGGCAGAGATAGTCCCGCTGATTATAATGACGCTTCAAATGCGTATTCAAATAACATTGATCCGTTAGCACACGCCCACAAATGGGGCAGGTGTAGCTAAGAGACGCCATAGTTGTCTCGTGCTCTCGCTTATCTTCTGTCACCTCCTCCTTACTCTCGCTGTCGTCAAGCTTCTCTTCTCTCTCTTCCTGGCTGTTCACATGCTGCAACTTGACGTGCATGCGTCGCGCATGTATGGAATGAAAGCTCTTGTTGCAGCTTGTCACAGTGCACATGTAGGGCTTCTCTCCTGTGTGTAAAGTCGTTGTGTATTTTCGTTTAGAGCAAGTTCAAATGAACAGCTCAACTAAATGAACTTATGCAGTCGTTCATAAGCTATCCTTCATTGTGTTCAGTTGGTCAGCTGAAATTTAATTTTCTTCAATGTTATTTGAACTTTCAATATCTTCATTATTGTGCATTGGTTAGCAAAATAACACTAAAGATGAAATACCTCAATGTTATAACCGTTTATCATCTGCCATGATCAACCTGACCAACTGAACAATCTGTCCGATTTAGTTCAGGACTCAAAAATGAAGGATTCAACTTATTCAGTAAATTCAACAAAAACTTTATAATTACCCGTATGCAATCGTCGATGCACCGACAAATAGTTGGCAAATCGATAACCCTTGCCACAAATATCGCACTCATAGGGCCGTTTATCCGTGTGGATGATCGAGTGCATGCGCAATTTGTTGAGCTGCCGAAATCCCTTGCCACACTCACTACAAACGTGCGGCTTCTCGTCCGTGTGCGTCATCTTGTGTATGCGTAGTGTGTATGCATCGCCGAAGCACCTGCCACACACATCACATACGTTGATCCGCTTCCGTTTAGCTGGCGATGCGCGTTTCGCTTTCCCTTGTTCTGCCGGAGAATGTGATTGTGCCTGTCGAGAGCTAAGCATGAGTTGGAAATTTGGAGCTGGGAGTGACGTCAATAGAATCTTCGATCATTGAACATTGTGTTACATATTCCCCACAGCACATATTCACCACGGCCCTATTTTGCTGCGAAATTAGTGAAGAGTATAAAACTATACATCTTACTCTGTCTTACTCTTGTTGTGAAAAATAAGAACCGAGATGAAGCGAATATGCAAACTATTATAATTTTATTATAATTCGATCATAGTCATTGTCATGGTGAAATTACTACAAGCTGTTTTGTTTTGCTTTTAACACAAAAAAAACAAAAACACTATACTCTTTTTGTTGCCTTGCTAAACTACGTAAGATCCCTTGCCACCTTATAAATAATAATACCATGCTTGAAATCCTTGTTAAATTCACCTTGACCTCGAACGATGGTGACATTAATAAGGGGAAATTCTAACAGCGAAAGCTTTCACATTTCCGAGATTAGAAGCTTTCACAGTGGGCTATAAACAAAACAAAACAATGTTGGATATTATCTTCTCTTGAAATCTTTGCACTCTTCCCACAAATTATTGTAGTTTTGCTTCTCTTTCTATCTCAAGCGTTAGCTGATATTCCTTCAACTTATTAATTCCAGCACTTCTTAAGATATTTACCAGCTCTACGATCTCAAAGTCTGTTGCCACTTGCAGCGCGTCCAGTTGGCCAAAGAGCTGCAAATCGTCCGTAAGGCAAGCGGCATAACTTTCATCTTCAACTTGAAGCGACACAAATTGTGGTTCATCTTGTGGTTGAGGCGTTTGAGGCATTTTTGTGATATGCTGTTGGTGTCCCTGCCCCCGCTCTGCAAGTGGAGTTGACAATCCAACGATTAACCTGATCGACCGACCAATCGATCGATCGATGTTCCAACACTGTGTTCTCGGTTCGTTCTCCGATTCTTATGTTATGCGCTTTCTGTCGATAAGATTACGGTGTTTCGACTGAATGAAACCGACGTCGTCGTCGCGTCGCTTCTTTTGTATTTCCTGTTTTTTTTTTATTATTATTTTTATCGTATTGCCGTACAATAAAATCCATCGATAAATGCAATTGTTGTTGATATAACTAGTATTGTATATTTTTTTATTGCTGTTGCTGCTGCTGTAATTTTTTTTATTTTACTTGTTTTTGCGACGCGCGCGCACTTTGAACCACTTGAACTTGGGTTGACCAACGATCAGATGCTTGCATATGTACGTACATATGTACAAATATAAGTACATATGTGTAAATCTACATATTTATAGTTACGTATGGACTTTACATGTATTGAACCTTCAGTTTACCGCAACAATTAAACGAAACTTTATCGACATGTGATCCATTTGAAGCAGAGTCGTAGATAACACTGCACAACACAATAGTAAATCAATTTACATACAGCTAGTCAAGTAACTGTGCTGACAAATAAAATTAATATTTTCGATTTTCTGTTTACTTTTATTACAGTTGCAAATGGTTTTTAACATAAATTCAAAATTAATTTATTACAAAATGAACAATAATCTCTCGTTTTCATTTTCAATTGCAAGTGCATTTTACTGCAACTTGTTGTTCAGTGTAATGATCGATTTAAAAAGATCGCAAGCCGTTGCACTGACTAAAATAACGGTGCGGTGTGTAGTACGGAGTTTAACGCATGCCAAAACGAGATGGCAATATAGCACACAGAAAAGAAGCATACAAACATATGCACACACATACACACAGCTGATGCATCGTGGAAACTGGCAGCGAATGTTGCAAGATTGGAAATGAGAACAAAATTTAAATCTGACAAATGGAAATAAAATATAGTATGTGCAGAAATTGTACTGACAAAAGGAAAGTAAATGTACATATGGGTATTTTTATTAAAAAAAAATAGTTAAAGCCAATTGCTCTTGTTTGTTTATATTTTGAACTTGTTCTATGAATTTAAAGCAATTGTAATATTGTAAAAACTAAATGAAACCAGAAAAGGAATTTTTCTTGTTGTCAAAAGAGTTATTTGACCAACTGTAAGTAAATGAAAAAAATTACAATATACATACATACATACATATGTATTTTGAAATCGTAATTGACTGATGTATTTGCATACAATTGAATTTAATGCTGGTATCGGGCAAAAGAAGAAGAAATTGACAACTGTAAATGTGTTGAGTAATTTATACTTTGAACTTTTGCAGCAGATGGCGAAGCTCCTCATTCTGACGGCGCAGAAAAACGACCTCGGCATCGTATTGAACGCGCATCTTTAGGACCTCGACATAATGATTCAGTCCATGCTCGAGGGTCTTCCACAAATGTGTCTTTGAGGCCGGAAAAATGTTGGTAAACTGGCGCCAAAAGGTTTGAATTTCCTTATCGTTGAAATGTATCAATTCCGTTTCCAGACTCGTCTCCGACGAGCTGCCATATTTTTGCTTATGCTTCTGATTCGTATAGAGATTCATGGCATGGAGCACCAAAGCCGGCTCCATGACCAAATAATGATTGGGACACGTATCCTTCGGGTTGCCCTTGACCAGAAACGTTTGAGCATCGGTGGTGCGTCCCTTTAACAGCGCCTGATCCAGATTACTCACATCGCCCAGTTTCAGGGAGCGCGTCTGTTTCTGATCCTTCAGAAATACCTCGGCACACTTCATCGGACTGAGCCCAGCCGGCTGGCAGGTGGGACAATACGTGTAGGGCTCAAAGACCCGCGTCAGTTCCATAACATGATCCAAATTACGTATACGCAGTGCAGCAAATATGTTATCAATGCGCACCATCGTTTGCTCCTTTTCCGTATACGGACGTAGGATTTTCAGCAGACGCTCCTCAATCAAAAAACCACCGCGATCCGCCAGCTTGCGTAGAATATTGCGCATTAGTCGTGCCGACTCCGGTGGCAGCTCCTGCATCGGTCCGCGTGGCTTGTCCGCATCGGCATCGGTTGGACTATAACCGGAACCGCCAAATTTCTTGGGCAATTTGCCAAAGCGACGCTCGATGCGATCCATGGGATTAATTGGCCGCTTCGCCGCCGGCTTGTTAATGTTCTCAATGTTGATGTTGGGCTTCCGCCACGGCATCACCAGCTGCTGTTCGTGCAGCACACGATCGATCTCAAAGATGCGGGTCAGAAGATCGGTGATCTCATCATAGTTGATGTTCCACACCCGATTGAATTTCTCGCGATTGATGTTGCGCGTGTGCAAAGCCTTCGCCTCCATTTCACTGATGCTGCCATGGAGCTGCTGTATCTCGTTGGTCAGCTTCAGGATCGTGCGACGGCCGCTGTGAAAGACGTGCTTAAAATTGCGTCTGGTTCGCGCCACCGTCTCATACAAGCGCGCCACGCGACGCTTCTGCTGATTGGTGATGATTGTGTTCTCATCGTTGCGTCGCTGCAGCACTTGATAATTGTAGTCCAATTTCTCGGAATTCATTAGCACATTGTCCCGTGTGCGTCGCAGCTCCAGCTCCAGGCGTTCGCATTCCTTCTCCAAGCGCACACGCGTCTGTTTGGTCAACTCATCCTGCGAGTCCTGCAGCAATTGCGTTTGCAGCGTATAAAATTGTTCACGTACTCGCACCAGTTTCGACTTCTCCTCGAAGTTCGTATTGAGGGCATTGAAGAAACTGCGCCACTTTTCGGCCGCTGTCATTGAAAACGTTTGACGCTCATCCTCGACGGTGTTCCGGAGCATTTCCAGATGCTGTTTGTAGGCTTCTTTGAGTGTCTCCACCTGATTGTCCACGCGCTCGACGAGACAACACAAATCGGCCGCCTGTCGCTGGCGATCGAATTCATATTTGGCATTCATGCGATCGATTTCCTGCTGACATGCGGCTATCATTTCATCCTTGCGTGCCATTATCTCGCTGATGCGCTTCTTTTGATCCTCGATTTGATCCCAGAGCAGCATCGGCTCGTTGATCCCATTCAGTTCGGTCCAGCGGGCCTTGATGTCATCGAATTTGGCCATTGCCTCGATATTCTCATACTCGAGATTTTTGTTCATCTCCTTTTGCTGGGACGCCTCGAACAGGCGACGATTCAATTCGCGTCGCTCGTTTGCCACACGAATGTTCGTGACCAGCTCGTTGCCGAAACGCACCAATTGGCCAAGACGTGTCGACGACAGCTCCAGCTGCTGATCGATTTGACTCATTTGGGCCATGGAACGTTCCGCAAATCCCTTTGGCGTCTCCCTTTGCACTTGGCGCACACGTTGCACGATATTCTGACGACGTTCGTCCAGCAACCGTACAGATTTATCGCATTTCTCATTGACCACCAGGGCATCGATGTGTTGTTGGAACGATGCCCAGCTGTCGACGTCGGCCACATCCGCATCTTCCTGTTCCGCCTCCGTTTCATCCTCCCCCTCGGCGGCATCCGCATCGGATTCCAATTCCGTATTTACGTTCTCCGCCTCAACGTCATCATCGTCCTTGTTATCGTTATCCATTGCTTCAAAATCAACAATAAAATATATATATCTGCTTATCTGCTTAACTTCTATTTCAGATTTGATTTTTATTTACTTTGTGTCTTGAATTCAAATTTCGAATTTGACGCATCAAAACAAGTGTCGAGTGTTGTTTGATCAATCGATTGGCCGTTGTCAGGTTACGTTGTCAACCAGACGCTTCATTTTCGTCCTGTTTATTCTTTCCAATTTATGGTAATGCTGCATATTTGTTATTTTTTGTTTAGTTTATTTTATTGACGTTGCGTGTGTTCGATAATTGTTGGCTAGTTATCGTTATCGCTTAGGGTGTCCAGTTAATCGACACTTTTAAGATCAGTGAGAATGGCAAGTGTTGCCATTTTAGCTATTTTTTCGTTTTAGCCAGAATTGGCATATGTAACTACAAAAGATATATATTTAGAAATTTGTCAAATTGATAATAATGGGATAAAAATATTCATTTGTATAAGTTCATGTGCCAGTTGTTGAAAAAAAACAGCTTGAATTCTTATCATAATTTGTTAGCTACTTCTAGCTATTTTTTTCAAAATTATATTAGCCCTTGAAATGCTGGCAGCACTGGCGGAAATTAAATATTGCCAACTCGCTCGCACGCACACGCCCAACAGAAAAGAAAACACCTTGCATGAACTTGGTTGATGTCATCTTTATGTATGTACATACAAACAACTGTACATTTATTTATTTGCTGCCATAAATGTGCACAAAACTGAGATATCGAATTTGCTATTATTATTATTTGAATCAGCTAACAACGGGGTTGCATTCGACACTGATGTCAATTATGGAATACAGCTCTGTGCTCCTGGGTTGCATTTTTGCCTTTATTAAAATTGTTTTTTTTTTTTTTTTTTTTTATTTGTGTCTCACATTGCAAATCTGTTTTGAAAATGTTTAAAGTCGCATTTTATTTTTATTAGGTTTTTTTTTATTGTAAAAACACAGTGCAGAATGATGTGGAATATATTTTAAAGTACATATGTATATATATTTATATTTACTTTTTTTTATTTACAATTTCTGTGTGAGGGAGGGGATTGGTGATTGGAAGGGGACGGGGGCGTGGTCGGGGGATTGAAGCTGATACAATTTGCTGCTCAGTTATCCTCAGTCTCCAGTGTGATTTCATAAATCAGCTCGTGATCATTAAAATCCTGCTGCTGTCTGTGTTGTAAATGTGCTTGTTGTTGTTGTTGTTGCTGTTGCTGTTGCAGGTACTGCTCATCATCATCATCATGGTCATCGTCATGGAGCAACTGCTCCTCCTCCTCCTCCTCCTCCTCCACGGCTATTTGCTCAACTAGCAAACCGTCTTCATCATAATTATTGTGTTCATACTGTTGTTGCTGTTGCTCCTCGTGCTGCAGATAATTACCATTAACTGTCTCATAGATGTTGGCCTCCTCACTTGGTAGTGACTCCTGCTGCTGCTGCAGCTGTTGTTGTTCTTGTTCCTGCTGCTCCGTAACTAAATGGTCATGATCAATGCCATTAACATAATTCGATTCAATTAGCAGTCCAGCATCCTCATCGAAATCCTCCTCGAGCATATTCTCCAATTCATCGCCTTCGGTGACAAAGATGCCATCCTCAGTCAGAGTCCTGGATCCATCATCCTCGTTGACCAGACGACGTGTATTGCTGCGACACTGTATCGATCGCTTGTGGGCATCAAAATAATTGATATCCGTGAACTCCTCCTGGCACAGATGACAGATATATGTATCCTGATTCAGATGCATCTCCTTGCGGTGTCTGGCCATTTTGTGGGCATCCCGACACTGCATGCCACAGAAGGGGCACTTCAACATCCGCCGCTTGCCCATGTGCACGTTGCGTATGTGCTCCTGCAGTGAGAAGTTCTTATAATACGCCTTCTGGCAGTATTCACACTGAAATCGCCGCTTCTTCTCGTGCGTCGCCTCCCGGTGGCGCTTCAGTTGTGTATTTTGGGCGAATGTCTTGCCGCACATCTCGCAGATGTGCTCCTTTTCCAGATGCCTGCGCTGGTTGTGTACACGCAAATCCTGTTTGGTGGAGAAATACAATTTGCACGGCTCACAGACATACGGCCGGATGCCCATGTGCCGGCGGGCATGTCCGGCCAGATATTTACAATCTCTATATGTTTCGGTACAATAGATGCACGCATAGCGATTCTTGCCAGGCACAAGATGTGTCTTTTGATGCTTTGACAATTTGGATTTATGCATAACATCCGGACAGATGCCACATTCCACGGGCAACTTTTCATCCTGCAAGCTGGCGATCATTGAGAACTCGACAATCGGTGTGCCATCCTCATCAAAGTCCACAATGGTCGCGATCAGCTCATCGAAGAGCATATAACGTCGCGGTCCCTTGAACATGTCCAATAGCTTTTCACTCGGTTTCGCCAACGCAACGGGCGGTGGCTCCACCTCGCTGACCAGCATCATTGCTGACTGTTCCATTGCGGCAGCATTTTCCAGCTCTTCATAGACATCGTCATCAGCATCAGCATCAGCATCATCAGCGTCATCATCGTCCTCGTCCTGCATCACATAGTTGCGTTTTAAGCTCTGTATTTTATTGTATTTCTTGTTGGCATCCAGTTCAATTGCCACCGTTTCGGATTCAGCCTCAACTGTCGCTGACGGCACATAGTTCCATGCATATGCTCCTGCTCCTGCTCCTGATCCGCATCCTGTTCCTGCTCCTGTGCTAAGTTGTTATCATATTGCTCATAACGTTGCTCTCCATCTGCCATTTCAGCCTCTGTCTCTGACTGCTCCTCCTCTGCCTCCTCGTCATCATCGACTGCCTCTTCCACCAGATCATCGAGATCTACTGAATGCGGCTCATCCATCATATATTGCAAGTGCTCCTCCTCCTCCTCCTCCTCTTCCTCCTCCTGCTCAATTCTTGACAAATGCAGCGTTGTCTGCTCTAATAATTCCGGACAGCCGATCAGCTGTTGATGGAATTGTTCATTTTTAATAAGCAGCTGTCCCTCATCGTTGCCATCGTCATCGTGGACCAAAAAGAACTCCTCGCCTTTATATTCGCGTCCAACATCGACAGCATCCAAAACTACATACTGATTGTTGTTGCTCGCCGAATCATCGTCTTCCCCGCCTCCGCCGATATCACCACCACCACCACCACCATCGTTCGTTTGCTCTGGGTATTCGCACTTTACTGGCATTACGAATTCAATAATCTCCGACATGTCAATGTTTATGCTCATCGGAACTGTGTTATTTGCAATTGCTGCGCACCTATTTCTATTTAACTTATTTTAACCGCTTCGTGCGCTTGTAATTTATCGTGTGGCATTAGTTTTAGTTAACACAAGGCTGCCATCCACGAAAAACAACGTGGCAGCCCTGGCAACGGCTGCCAGATAAAAACAAGGTGGCAGCCCTGACAACGGTTGCCAAAAAAAAACAAGGTGGCAGCCCTGCAAAAAAACACTATTAAACTGCTTTAGAAAAGCAGTTAAGTGGTGTTTTTTTTTTTAATTTGGGAAGCTAGAATTTTATAAATTTTACCTTTATTTTTGTTAAATTTTTCTCGATTTTCAATATTTTTTTTTAGAATTTTACCCTACGTCGCCACACGAAGCTTGAGGTGCACCAAATGAATTTTCAAAAAAACTTTAGAATTTTAGAAAATTTTGAATTTTATTGGTTTATTTATTATTATTATTATTATTATTATTATTATTTATTTAATTATTTAAATTAGAAAAAAATTAAATAAAATTTGATAACGGGTTAATTGCTGAACAAGTTCAATCGTTCATTTTAACTTTTTCAGAACCCAAACATCGATGTGGAGATATTCGATATTCGATATATCGATACTATCGTGAGTGGACGACCCACAAAACGCAGTCGTTGCTATCGAAATGTCGATAGGCGGTTGTATTGTTATCGATTAAGCAAGTTGGCAGCTCCGCGATGTTGAAAATTGCGCGCAGAAATCAAAGCGCAAGCGCAACAACAATATTTTCCCATGCCGTCTTCTTCTTCCGGTTGGTTTTCTTTCGTTGCTTTATCATCTTCGTTGTTTTGGCTTGCGGTTAGCCAACTTCTTGGCCACACATTGCATTTCGTTGGCGCTTGCGGCTTATTTGATTTGCACACTTGGTAGCGTGCGTTTGTGTTTTGATTGTCGCTGCCGCCAGTTAGCTAAACATTTTTTTCTCCTTTGTTGTTAACGGTTTCTTTAGCATTTTCGTGTGAGTCGCGCGCATGCCAAGTTGCCGTTAGTTAAATATTTCAAATTTGCGGTTGTATTTCATTAATAGAAAATTTTGTAACTGACGCGAAATTGTGTAAGCATTTTTTCTTAAATACAATTTTTTAAATTAATTTTTTTAGAGTGTAGTGTGCATATGTGTGAATTTTAAGGAAAAATAAATTAAATCCCAACAGAATTTAATTAAAATGTCTTTAGATATTGTTTGAAAAAAGTGGAAATGCAAAATGAAAAAAATGTACAAGCAAAATATATGTATAATTTAGTAGAATTAAATGTTTCTAAATTGAAAATGAATGTTTCAAAAATTATAAAACATAATTGAATTGAAATGTTCGAAATTGAAAATGAATGTTTCAAAAATTATAAAACATAATTGAATTGAAATGTTCGAAATTGAAAATGAATGTTTCAAAAATTATAAAACATAATTGAATTGAAATGTTCGAAATTGAAAATGAATGTTTCAAAAATTATAAAACATAATTGAATTGAAATGTTCGAAATTGAAAATGAATGTTTCAAAAATTATAAAACATAATTGAATTGAAATGTTCGAAATTGAAAATGAATGTTTCAAAAATTATAAAACATAATTGAATTGAAATGTTCGAAATTGAAAATGAATGTTTCAAAAATTATAAAACATAATTGAATTGAAATGTTCGAAATTGAAAATGAATGTTTCAAAAATTATAAAACATAATTGAATTGAAATGTTCGAAATTGAAAATGAATGTTTCAAAAATTATAAAACATAATTGAATTGAAATGTTCGAAATTGAAAATGAATGTTTCAAAAATTATAAAACATAGTTGAATTGAAATGTTCGAAATTGAAATAAGTTAAAATAATATAAAACAAAAAATGATAATAGTAAATGTGCAATGAATAATAGTCTTGGCTTTAAGGATATTTGTACATTCCCTTTTTCTATTATCCATTGACTTTCTGTTGGCCAAGGTAAAACGCCCGCCTGTTGGCTTTGACTTTGTGTAAGCCCTTTACAAAAAAATAAAAAACAGATTTCAACTTTCAAAGTTTGTTTAATGGCTACTTGTGATGCTGACAATAAAGACAACAACAACAGTGGCAATATAATATGGCTAATATCGGCTCCAGCCGCACAGCAAATAAATAAATAAGCAACAGGGAAAATGTCATCTTCGGCAAACCGAAGTTTTGATGCCCTTGTCTTAAAATTCAAACATGTGTTCGTAAAACATTCAATGGTGCAACCGATTTTTGATATGATATAGTCATTTGATTTTGGACAAATTTGTTAAGGATGCAAAAAATATGATATCATAATCAACTGTCGTTCTTAATGTGGTGGCGAAATCTGAAGAAACCCTAAAGTTTATCAAAATAAATTATAAAGATATAGACAACATGAAATATGATACCTTACGATAAAGCCAAGTGGTTCATACTTATTTGAAGACTTTAAGGGTTACATGATATATACATATATAGTGATTTCGTGATTTCGATAAATGTCCATATGTTTTCCAGTTTGTTCAGATTCCAATTTGATATATATTTATATATGCGTTGCAAGTCGCTTGAGGAGATTATAAGACCCGTCTGCGAAGGGTGTAAAGAGCAGCCAACAAAAACAACAACTAGTTAAATAGGATTACGCAAAGTTGCAAACGTTGATGTTGATTTAAGCTGAAAGTCTGAGCTTTTATTTGCTTTTATCGTATTTATTTATTTCTTTTCTTATATATTTTTTTATTTTTATGCTGCGTCTGCTGCAATAACTTGGCTAACTTGGCTAACTTGGCTTATTTGATTTGACAGACAAATGCAAACTTGACCCGCTTTTGTTGGCCAAGTGTGTGCCATTTAGGCCGTAATTTCTTCTTTTTTTTTTTTGCTTGCTGTACGTGTAAATAAAGTTGGCTAAATATTATTATTATTTTTTATTTTTTTCAGAGCGAGTTTTTCGGCAAAGATTCTCAAGACGTGGCCAATTAGGAGCAGCATCAACGCCTTGCCACGCCCACTTGCAGGTGTTTGTTTTGTGTGTGTGTGTGTGTGTTGTCAAGTGGCATCATTTGCGGTTAGCTGGGTTTCTTAAAAAACGGCAAATCGAATTGAAATCGGCAGAAATGTTGTTGCCGCATTGCGGCAAATGTTTCGCCGCACTCAGCGACGACCTGTTGCATTGTCGTCGTCGTCGTCGTCGTCGTCGTCGTCTGTTTGTGTGTCACGCTGTTTGGGCAACCAGAACGCTTGTCTTGCTGCTTCTGGCGTTGGCATCAGCCACACGCTCTGACGCTCTAAGTGCAACAACAGCAACAACAGCAACAACAACAACAACAACAACACCTGCAACTGCCACAATGCAAATCGAAACGTTGCAGGTCAACTGCACACGCGAATTGCTGGACATGCGTTTAACACTGAGTCGCAAGTTTCGCGGCCTCCTCTACGCCAAGGACTTTCCCTTGGAGTGTCGCTCGCGTGGCCAGGACGACGCACAGATGGCGCTGCACATCCCGACGTCCGGCTGCGGCGTTCGCGCCGAGCCGCTGCCCGATGGCGGCATGGAGTACACCGTCCGGATCATGCTGCAGATGGAGCAGAAGCTGCGCCAAAGCACGGACATTTTGCGCACCGTACGCTGCCAGCTGCCCGCCAAGGCGATGGGCATGGCCCTGCCCCTGGCCCTGCCCCTGCCCCTCGCCGGACGTGATCGGTAGGTGCTTGCCACTTTCTCTCTTTGAGCCAAGTTTATTTAGTTATACATATGACTGCAGTCGAGCTTCCATAACTCAAATTCTCTCTAACTCAAAATTCCGCAAGTCAAAGTCTCCATAGCTCAAACTTTTTCTTTGAATAACCGTAATTCGAGTTGGGGAAGTTCGACTATATTTATTCATCTATTTACCTATTTACAAATACAATTTAAAATGAAATTATAAATATTATTGAAAATTATTCATTTAAAAATCATTTTAATTGAAACAAAATGAAGATTCGAATTATTTTAAAGTAATTGATTCAGTTTTTCTGGGGTTTCCCCAATCCTTGCCACAAATGTTGGATCAATTATACTTAACTTAACTCCCCATCAGTTTTTATCATTAACTTTATATTAATTAAATGTATTACGTTAAATTGTCTAAATTCATTTACTTTTCGCCGTCCTATAATAAATAAATGAATAATTTCATGAAATTATCATAAGTCTGGTGATATTCGCAAAATTCCAATTGCCGCATGGATTGGAGGAATCCCAATCCAAAGAAGACTCTGAGTTGCGTACTCGACGTAGTTTGATGTAACACAACACAGGGTCATGGGTTAAACTAACAAAAAGGTCTAAAGGCCATAGAAAATATTAAGTTGGCCGCCGTAACTCGGCGGTGTCGATTTAACCGATTTATCGATTTATTATTCGATGATTAACTTATAGCGAATATTTTCTCCATTTCTGGCAGCAATGCACGGATGCGCGCCTTGGCCGTTGTGGCTTCATCATCGCCGACACATCATCACATGGACACGCCGCGTGTTCGCATCTGGTTGGAGTTGGGCGGCCCGAATGGCTCCGGGTCTGTGGAGGTGGGCGTGGCAACCACTTTAACCGTACGCGCCATTGTACCGGGCACAATTGGGGTGCGTGTGGTGGACTGTGCGGCACTCGACGGATTGGGGGAGTCCACGCAGCAGCTGCTCGACGCACGCGGTTGTCCCATTGACGAGCAGGTGAGTCAGCACCCAAAATTGAGGTACCAGAGTATTTGAACCGTAATGCTAGTGTTTGTAACCGTAAAAGGTCTCTTCAAAATATTAGATGCTCAACACACAAAATATGCGTTAGAGCATTACAATTCAGTGGTAGTGTTTGTAACAGGTGTACAACGGTATTCGAGTATTATAACTTAGTGGTAATGTTTGCAACAGGTAGAAGTCTCTTATCTCTCGAATCTTAACGCAATGCATTAGTATTATGTTGTCAGGCAGCCAAGTGATTCTAAAAGACTGTATGCAGGCGTACCGGGTATTTCACTATCCAGCACACTCTGCTGTTGAGTTCTTAACATACTTATTTTTGCATAACTTGCGGCAATGCCGCCTGCGGTGAAACGCGCGTTGAATTCTCCGAGACGTTCGTTTACCGTTAGGTCAAAAGACAATAATATCATTAATTATAATGGAAATGCGTATGCGCATGTGTGTGTGTATCAACAAATTAGTGATTATCGATTGATTGGCAAACTTTCATTTTTATTATCAGCTGCGAAAGTAAAACCAAAGAAAAACGAGACTCATCACTTTGCAAGCCACTTCTGATCAAGTTGGCAGCTCGATTGCAACTGTATTATTGTGCAATGGCGGCGCATCATTAATTATAACGGTTATTACAACACCAACTTCAGCAAGCAGCAGCAACGAGTCAAAACTTGAAAACGGTTAGACGTAATTACGCGCTCATCGTTAGAACAGTTTGCATTTAAGTAAGCATTTGGCGTTAGTTGCGCGCACTGTCTGTCTTTCCGTCTCTCGCCGTCTCTGCCCGTCTCTCTCCGTCTGTCTGCTTGCCCAGCCAAGCAGCTAAGCAGCTGAGCAGCCATTAAAAGCAACTACGTCTGCCCGACTGCCCGCGCGAACAGTTCTTCAGTTCTTCTTGAGTAAATTAGGAGGTCACAACAATTAGCCAACAGTGAAATACATAGAAATATTTAGCGTTTAACATTTTGACATGGTCCCAGCCAAAACAAACGGTGGCAATGCCAAACTCTGAAACTGTAGCTAAGCATTAGAGTTGCCTCGTTTCGTTCACAATAAGTTCAACTGAACGGGTCATTATAATGAACTAATGCACTTATTCAATTGCTCATGAACTTTATCGTTCATTATGCTTCGTTGGTCAGCTTAAATATGATTTCTAGAATATTATTTTAACTTATTTACATAGTTACAATTAGTTACATATTTACATAGCATTAATAAATACTACAAAAAAGGCCAACTGAATAAATTGAGCCATTCATATCGATCTTCGTTCATGAGCTGCACTGAACAAAAATGAACGATTGAACTTATTCACTAAATTGAACTAAATATCGCAACTCTACTAAAAAGCATTTGCATTTTAGTCGCCATCGCCATCGTCGTCGCAGCTTTGTGCACATGTCATGCCATTAAATGGGTCAAACAAATCTTCTGCTTCTGCTGCTGCTGGCCATTGTGAGGCGCTAGCTAGAAAAATCTCACGGCTTAATTTTTATTTCTATTTTAACGGACACAAGCAAAGACAACAAAACATTTGCATTTTATGTTTGTTTTATTGTTCATCACTCCGTCAACTCATCGCATCACCATTCCAGATCCCCCCCCCACCCCAACACACACACACATCTATTCCAACACAACTATTGTTGTTGCCTTCCGTTTTGAGCAGATTTTCATTTTCTTCATTTGATTGTTTGGGCAACGCCAGCATGCAAATAATTTATGCACGCGCCCATTGCTAACTTGGAATATTTGTGTTTGGCTTAGAAAAGTGCTTCTAGGTCAGAGAGCTTTTGCTGAAAAGTGAAACATTCTGCGGCCGCGGCACAGATACTGATCAGAATGTGCCCTACAAATACACAGACAATACAACTATATACATATAATACATGCATACACACATGCACACATACATTCTTTCCAGTGCATGCATATACTTTTCAACTGGCTGAAGCAATATTTATACCACATAAGAATAATGGTTAGACATATATTTTTTGCGGATATTATTCAAAAATAACTGCAACAATTTTTTGGCTAAGTTTGCTTTGAAAACCTGACATTCCATAGCTGTCGATATATAAAAGTGAGTGTATGAAAAAAATGTTGTACACCAACACTGCAATAGAAAATGCGGTAAATTCATTAATTTTAATATTAACAAAAAATTTATAAACATTTGTACATTTTTATGGCATACGCATACGCAAGTATGTATGCACATACATACATATTTATTCATATATGTACAAGTCCTGTAGTTATCCGCATTTTTAAACTCATTTGAACTTCCGCAGCAATTTGGATTGTTTTGTATTATTGTTGTAATTGTTTCAAGTTTCTCACCGAGTCAGATAACAAAACAGAGCACACAGCAATACACGTGCTTTAGGTGTGTGTAAATTGAAACCAGGTAGCGACGGCAGCTAATCAACGTGTGCTGTTTAGTAGCAAGTGGCAAGTATGAGTTGCTAACAACAAAAACAACAACAACAATGGCAAGACGTAAATCACATGAGTCTGTAATTTCATATGTACATTTTCATATGGCATACATACATACACACACACACACACACACACACACTGTAAAGGCTGCAGCATTGTTTTTGTTGTCCGTGAACTTGGCACATGACTTTTGTTACCGTTGCTCTGCTTGTTTTTGTTGCCCTCTGTTGCTCGTAACGGAAGTGGCCAAATAATGCAGGTGTGTGAGAAGAGATCATGTACGTGTGTGTGTGTGTGTGTGTAAAAGAGACAGAGTGTGTACGAAGACTGTCATTGTCATTGCCATTGACGTATTGCGTCTACGCTTGTGGTGTCGTCAGCGGCAATAAAAAAATTGTATAACTGACAATAAACAATGTAAACGTTGATGACATTTAAACAGGTTGAACTACAAGGGCCAACAAAAAAAGAAATACAACTAAACGAGTTTATCGTTCGGCTACGCAAGATTAGCTAGAGTTTAAGGAGTAGCTTCTTAGGCTAGGCTGAACTTTTAATTTGAACATGCATGAGAAAGTCACCACCCATAATATTGCCATCACGTTCTGCCTAAAACTGATCTATTTCTATTGGCCCAGAATTGCAGAAGGCCTCCACACAAATATGTGAATACACCACACTTAATGTTGCCATTACACTCTGCCTACTACTGCAAATGTCCTCCACATATGCATACATACATATGTATGCAAATACAACTATTGTTATCTCGCTCTTGTTTTCGCTGCTTGACTTCCATTGGAACTAAATTTCCATTGTCTTCCAATAAATTTACTTAAATGTACAAATTTGCAGGTGATGCCGGCACTGCATACGAGATTCAAGCCCGCCGAGGAAGGATGGTCCAAGCAGCATGAGGAAGATTTGGTCGAGCGCACGTTTATGGCAACATTTCCCGCCTTTAAGTTTCCCGATCGCGAGCGCCTTCATGTCAGCTGTGGCGTGCAGCTGTGCAAAGGGAAGTGTCCGAATGTGAGTAATCAGTATGCAAACTAATACAACTATACAAATCTGCGTGTGTAAGTAGTTACATACATACATATGTATGTATGTATGTATGTGAGCATGGCTTGAAATGCATATTAATTAATTGCAATGAAAACGAAAGTGTTTTCTGCGTTTTGTTTGTTTGTTTGTCTGCTTGCGTGTGTATGTGTGTGTGTGTGTGTGTGTGTGTGTGTGTGTGTCTGTGTATGTGCAACGAAGCGTATAGAATGTGTTTTGGTTAGCGCCGCTAATTAATGTGGTTATTGCACCAAAATGCACTGAACTGCAGCAATGCACTTGCGAGGCAGCAACAATTGCTCAAGTAGAAGGTGTACGCACACGCACACATATACACACGCATGCACACAAACATATGCACATACATACATACACATTTACACTCAGCAAATGATTAATTTATACGTTACCTTATACGAATTTCGAATAGCGTCCAGTAATATTTAAATTTCTAAACTATGTATATTATGAAGTAGCAAAGAGGAAAGTGGCTCGATAAGAAACAATCCAAGCACAAAACAGTTCAAAATCGTCGATTTTATTTGATTTTTCAACAAGATGGCACACAATATTTACACATATGTACACACATACACATGTACATATGCATACATATATGTCCTTGCTTCTAGCTATGTTTAAATACAGTCGAACTTCCCTAGCTTAAATTCCCATTATTCAAAATAAAAGTTAGAATTCTGGAGACTTTGACTTTTGGAATTGTTTTTTTTTTTAAGTCTCTTAATCGCTAAGGTCTCTCGATCAAGTTAAGGTTAGAGCAAATTCGAGTTACAGAAGTTCGAGTTGTGGAAGTTCGTCTGTAAATAATTCGTCAAAATAATATCTTTTTGCTGCTTCAATTTTTAAAATGAATTCTTAAACACAGCGATACAATAAAACAGAGGTAGAAATATTTCAAAAGCCAAAATCCAAAATATTCGACTATTTGATTTTGTCTTTTACCAATTTTTTGTCTGCTTAACTTTTTAAGCAACCCAAGTGCCTAAAAGAAATGAATGGGTATCTCATAGTCGTGGTTTCGACTCAAGTTTTTTTCCCGCTTGTTTTCTTGAATATTTGAGCATTTTACTAATATAACTTTAACATTTAACTAATTTTTTTTTCGCAAAATAAAATTTAATCATCTGTATACTTAATTTAATTTATAGTTTTTTTTGGAAACTTAAATATGCGAATTGTTTTTAATTTGTATGCATGTTTGTTGGTGTTGTAAAAATAACGAAATCCGAAACATTTTTTCGTCGCATGCAGCTGAATTGTCGCCTCGCCGAGCAGCAACTGCAGCTGAATGCGGATCAACATTTGGCGCGCATCGAAGTGTTCAACTCATTGGCCGTGACAGCGCCACAGATCGAGGTGGATCGGCTGCGTTACGATCGGCGCTACAATATGAGCGGTTAGTTTATCACACATTCTCATTAATTCTTACTCAACTCAGTTGTGTCTTGTTTGCGCATTTTCAGTGGAAGATTACGTGCCGCATGTGCGTCCGCTGGTTGGCGAGGGCACGTTGTGCCTGTCCATTTCCAAGCTGGCCATCTCGTTCTGCATACTTGGCTCAATCTTTTTGATAGCCGTGATTGTGGCCATCTTTTCCATGATCCGCACACGTCGACGACGTCAGCAAGGCCGTTGCGGTGGCTTGAATTTAAGCGGCACTGGCGGCGCTGGCACCGCAACGAGCACTTCCAATAGCAGCAGTCGCTTGCATCGCACTGAAATCTGTACATCGATGTTCTCCTCCAGCAGCGAATCGGCACAGTCTGCTCCACGTTTTGGCGGCAAGTTTCTAATGCCTTTGCCGTACTATCCAACTAATTTGCCCTATGGTCGTGTCTATTGATTCACGTATTTTAGCTTGTAAGTTTTTTTGGGCATTGTTTTTGGTTGCAATGCCAATTCTATAGACTGATGTGGCTTCAATCTAAAAAAAAAGAGGAAAAACAAACATGCAATTCTTTTACCGAATGCTCAACGAAGATACCAAAATATGTTGTAACTACAATTTTACCTATGTTAAGTTGAAAGCGTCTTGAAAGCATTTTACGCTGTTTCGTTTAAAATGCGTTTTGATACGCTTTCAAGGCGTATACATATAATAATATTAATTGCACATATCATATACTGATTTTTCCTGTGCTTAGTTTATTTAAACCGTGCAATTGTAATTAAATTTAAATTTTAAACCTAACGAGTTTTATTGCGGGTTATTATCGATACAGATTTGCATTTGTTATCGAATAAGCAACAGTGCCATTTAGACAGGTTGGCAGCTCCGCTCAACATATGAGTATGTCGATGTGCGATAACGATAACGATACATCGACTTGTCAAAATCATCAGCACGAGCACGTTGCGCACTTTGAAAAGTTGCTGTGTGTGTTTTTGTTTATAAACCAAAGCATAAGAAAGTCGAAAATGACGAAGCCAGCGCCAAAGGGGCGCAACAAGCCGCCAGCTCGTTATTTTGATAGCGCCACAGAAAACTCGGACGATGTGAAGCACGTAAAACTCAAACGCAGGAAACAACAAAATTTCACAGGAGATTTTGTAAAAATGCAGGCACACTACAAAATGAAGAAACCGCACAACGAGAAACAGAAAACGAACGTGAAGACTGAAGAGGGGAAGGAAAAGAAGCAAAAGATACCACAGCAATTGCTGGATAAATATTCGCGCGGCGATGCCGTCGAAGCGCGCGGCGTCAAAACGCGTCATTTCAAAGATCAACAGGAGCGCAAGGAAATTTATTTGGAATATGCCACCGAGCAGGCGGCACGCACGGAGCTACTGCTCCAGGAGGCGCCCGGCCAGCTGATGGCCGACGAGGACGAGACGACAGCGATGTACCGACAGTCAGAAATTGTGGCCAATGTTGATCTACAATCGGCGGCGAAACATTTTGAGTTGAAACTCGAATTTGGGCCATACAAGATGCGCTATACGAAGAATGGACGGCATTTGTTGCTGGGCGGTCGACGTGGTCATATCGCCGCCTTCGATTGGGTTTCGAAGAAGCTGCACTGTGAGTTCAACGTGATGGAGAGCATCGCGGATGTCCAGTGGCTGCATGTGCCCACCATGTATGCGGTGGCACAAAAGGAATGGGTCTTCTTCTACGACAAAAAGGGCACCGAGCTGCACTGCGTCAAGCGCTTGGCCCGCGTCAATTGCCTGGACTTTTTACCCTATCATTTTCTGCTGGCCGCCGGCAACAATGCCGGCTATGCATCCTGGCTGGATGTATCCATCGGCGAGCTGGTTGGCAACTTCAATACAGGACTGGGTGACATTCGTCTGATGCGTCACAATCCGGCGAACGGTGTGCTCTGCATTGGCGGCGGCAAAGGTGTCGTCTCCATGTGGTCACCCAAGGTGCGTGAGCCATTGGTCAAATTGCTGGCCCATTCCACAGCGATGACAGCGTTGACGGTGGATCCCAAGGGATTGCATCTGGTTACCGCCGGTCTGGATCGGGCGGTCAAAGTGTGGGACATACGGCAACTGAACGAGAAGCCGCTGGCCGTATTCCGTCTGCGATTGCCCGCCAATGAGCTGGAGGTATCGCAGCGCGGCATGTTGGCCTTGTCCCAGGGCACCTACCTGGAGACCTACACGAATCTGATGAGCGGCGGCGGCACGGGCGACCGAAATAATTTGCCCTATTTGCGACAACGCTGCGATGCCTTTGTCCATGGCATGCGATTCTGTCCCTATGAGGATATCTTGGGCATATCGACGGCAAATGGTTTTCAATCCCTGCTCATGCCTGGCGCTGGGGAGCCCAATTACGATGCGCTGGAGGATAATCCGTATGAGACGAGCAAACAGCGGCGGGAGCATGAGGTGCACGCATTGCTCGAGAAGATTCCGCCCGAATTGATCACATTGGATCCACATGAAATCACCGGCGTGGATGCGCCCACGTTGCAGGAGAAGGTCGATGCCAAGCGTCAATTGTTCCAATTGAAGCCGCCGCGCATCGACATGAAGCCCAGGCACAAGATGAAGGGACGCGGCGGCAGCGTCAAGATGGCTCGCAACAAGCAAATTGTCAAGGATCTACAGCGCAAGGTAACTGCACCAGAAATCTATAACCAAACTCATTAAATCACACTCCTCTCTTTGTGCTTTGCAGGAGTTCATTACGGAGATACGCAAGGCCAAGAGCAGCGTCATCGCTGCCCACAAGCAACGGGATCAGGGCGACCAGCAGGAGGCGGGCGGAGAGTCGTCTTCGTCTTCGGTGCCCAAGCAGAAGAAAGAGAAACCCGTGCGCTCCGTTTTGGATCGCTTCAAACCGAAGCCCGTCAAGAAACCCAAGAAATAGTTGTTGCTCTTATATATTCACAAATATATATATGTATGTATAATATATGATTATCTTTTTTTTTAGTTATACAATGAAAATAACAAACAAATAAACTACTAACTAAGATCTTTATTAATGTCCAGCTTAATGTTCTTCAATACTTGAAAGTTTGGTTTATATGACGGTTTTTATGCAAGAAAGATTTAGCCTTCCGAAAAGTTATTCTAATTTTGAACTGCTTTAAGCCCTAGTCTTCCTGAATATATGCAAATACTTCCTATATATCTGAATTAATTTAAAAGCTCTTTCCCTTTCGAGAATATTATTTTATCAACTGATTTTTTAATTTTAAAAAATATGACACATTTGATATAAAAAAAGAACTATAAACTATTGGTCAGTTATTTCCGAATTTTACATTCATTTTTATATGGTATTCTATATGCTAGATTACATAAATTATATATAACAACTCTTCCATTAACGCCAGTAATTCTATTAACTATATAGAACCTTAAGCTCCGATTAATGTGTTTTTCCCTATCTTAGGTGAACAGAATATATATTTAATATTCTTTTATAAATATTTGATATATCTGATGCTATGGATGCTATTTAAAAACTTATTTCTGTTTCGCTTTTATCGTCTTTCATCCTTGAGCACCTTTAACTATTAACTATTTAAGTTTTAAGACAATAACTTTGAGTGCTTTAAGTTTCGGAACTGCAGCTTTCAATCCGCTTCAGCTTTTATTACATTTCTCTTGATATTGATTGCTTAAGGCCTTCATCTTCTAGAAGATTGACCACATTTTCCATGTACAATGTCCGAGAATTTCGTATGTTATAGTTATAGTTTAATAACTTGGATCTCTTGGCTGTCGTTGCTCTATCAAGATCTTATTTTTCCCAGAGGATAAGTATACATTTTCTAGATAACAGTTTGTGCATTCAAGAGCTTTGATTTGTGTCTCTATGGATGACTTTAATGCCTAATCCCCACCAGCTGTTAGTCATAGCTTAGCAGGCACTTAAAGTAGCTGGCAATGCGCTCGGATGCGTGCTCCTCCAGATGCTTTAGAGCCGCCTGCAGTCGATTGGAGTCACTCTTCTGACGCGCATAATAAAACAGATTGAGGATGCGTTTCTGGTGCTCGAAGCGTCGATTGTCATCGTTGCTGGCATCGCCCGTGACCTGGAGCTGCTCCAAGTTGGCCAGCACCGGGAAGGCTTGCTCCGCCAGAGCGGACATGAAGACGCCATTCTGCTGCCGACATAAGGTTGACATGGCGGTCAATGTGGCATCTGCCACGCTGGGTTTCAACAGCAGCTGTGGCAAATAGTTGAGGAAGGTGGCAAACTGAGCCTCGCCGCCGTAGCCTTCATAGAGTTCACGGCGCTGCACAATGAGGCAGAGCAGGTTGAGCATCCGCGTGGCGACTCCTTCGCGTGTTGTATAATGTTGTTCCACATATTCCTCGATGCAGTTGCTCATCACGCTGCCCATTTGATGTGCCTGCAACTGCAACAAGCTGGCGCCATTGTCCAGCAACAAGGCACGCAATGCGGCCACCAGACGCAGCTGCTCATCCGGCGACAAACTGTGCAGCTGGCGGAGGCATTGATTAATATAGACCAGGAGGCAACCATAATCATCGCGCTGTGCCTCATCGGGCTGTGGATAAAAGTGACAGACGAGCTGCACCAAACTCAGATTTTGGGCAACGCAGAGTTCACTCTGTGAGGGATTCGCTTTGCGCTTCTTCTTGCCGCGACTTGGCTGCGCCAGCAGCTGGACGGGAATTCTTTGATATGGATAGCTGCAATCTTTCAGGAAATTGCGCATAAAACTTGTGGCGAACGTTTGACGCATCCAGTTGCTCAAGTGACGTGTTTGCTCCTGCTGCATGGACTCGTAGTGTAGCACCAATTGCCACAGTTGCCTCATAATGTCCAGCAGCACATGAAGACTCTCAGCGGCATCCGCATTGAGCAGGAGTTGTCCCTGTTGTTGTGGTTGTTGCTGCGGCCGCACCTCTAGCCAATTGTCTTGGAGCAGCGGCATTAGTTGCTCCACATAGCCACGCAGCTGCTGGTCATCCGCCTGTCTCAAGCGTTCGCCCAACATGACGTGGACACCACGACTGTCCACCTGCAAGGGACTCAAGACATTACAAAACTGCGCATTGTTTATATCAAAATGAAGCACACGTGCTGTGCTTCTGGCAAGGGATTTACTGCCACTGCCACTCCCACTGCCGTGCTGTTCCAACAATGTGCCCAGTATTTGCTGCAGACGCAACAGAACCTTTGTTCTCCACTTGATGGTCGTCTGTTGTCCTTGTCCCTGGCCCATTCGTACCGTCAGCAGGCGATTTGTGTGCTGTGTGTCGTGCCGTGCGCGTGATATCATATCAATAAAGTGTCCAATAATGGTGGATGCACTGCGTTCGGCCAGCATTCGGGAGGGGACACGTTGCAGCAGCACGTCCAGCAGCAGCAGCGAATCCTCCTGGATTGCCGGCTGCACGTGCGTCATGGCACAGCGCAAATAGGCGGCAATGATGTGGAAAAATGGCACCACCGCCTGTGCTGGCAACGCCTCCAGCAGCACATCCAGCGTCTTGTACGATTCCCGGCGCACATCGCGCTCCATGTCCAATGCGCCGCCGGCAATGCCCTGAAACAGCTCGTTCAGATGACCAACGAGATGCTCCGCCTGCCCCAGTTTGACGGCATCGCGCACGTTGCGCATCGCGTCCGTGCGAAACTTTAAATTGTGATGCTTCAGACGGGATAAGGTTTCCTTCAGGTTCAACTGCCGTTGGCCGTTGATCGCGAGCAGCGACGATTCCTTCAGTTGTTCGCGTATCTCGATTTTGCGCACCTTGAAGTCCGTTTTCGTCACATTGAGGCCTTTGGGCAGCTTGGCGCCCTTCAATTTCACTTTCGCCTTTTCTGCACGCAAATTCTTCTTGTGATGGCCGCCCATTTTGTACAAATCAAACACACAAATCTGAGATTTGAAATCAAAACATGTGCTACGGCCAGCAAAATACAATAGAATCGATTAGTCGATTTGTTATCGATATCATTTGCTGCATGAGCGTTGCCATCTATGCAGTGCTACCAAACGTTCAGTTTGGCGGTCATGTTAAAATCTTGCACTTTTGTGCGCGCAGTTCGAAATGGCGACACCCTTAAATAAGAACAACTTTTATTTTGAACTGATTTATGTAGAACAGTTAATTGAAAGGTGCACTCTTTTTGTGTTCCTTATGGCCAACAAAATACAATTGAATCGACTAGTCGCTTTATCAAGCTATCGATTTCATTTGCTGCATGAGCGTTGCCATCTATGCAGTGCTACCAAACGTTCAGTTTGGCGGTCATTTTAAAATCTTGCACTTTTGTGCGCGCAGTTCGAAATGGCGACACCCTTAAATAAGAACAACTTTTATTTTGAACTGATTTATGTAGAACAGTTAATTGAAAGGTGCACTCTTTTTGTGTTCCTTATGGCCAACAAAATACAATTGAATCGACTAGTCGCTTTATCAAGCTATCGATTTCATTTGCTGCATGAGCGTTGCCATCTATGCGGTGCTACCATACGTTCAGTTTGGCGGTCATGTTAAAATCTTGCACTTTTGTGCGCGCAGTTCGAAATGGCGACACCCTTAAATAAGAAAAACTTTTGCCTTAATGCACTCTTCTTGTGTTTTTAAAATACTAACAATTACATGTTGACATGTGCTACAGCCAACAAATACAATAGAATCGATTGGCCGCTTCATAAAGCTATCGATTTTATGCAGGGCATCAGCGTTGCCATCTATGCAGTGCTACCATACGTTCACTTTGGCGGACATTTTAAAATCTGGCGGCTTTGCGCGCGCAGTTTAAAATGGCTGCGCCCTTAAATAAGAACAACTTTTGTGTTAATCTGATTTATGTATCACAGTTAATTGAAGGGTGTGCCCGTTTTGTGACCCTGAAAGGCGATGCCAATTACATAATGTCCTGCTGTCCACCACATCCTGCGAGCACGTTACTTGTTGGCTCACTTTATTGCCCATTTTGTCAATCAATTAATCAGGGCGTGTGTTAATTCGCTTAGTGCAATTAGTTTAAAACGCTGCCAAATATCAGTCGTTATGATAATAACACTACATTAATAGTTGGCGATTGATTCAAGGTTAACCGGTTGACCGGTTGATTCTCATTTTTAAACGACGGGTTCAAAGTATGCATTATTAAATAAAAACGATTGCCAAGTAATTCCGAGATGGATGCTACTAATTCCGAGTTGAACGCCTACGGAGTGACTGATTAAATCACATTCCGAGCATAAATGAATATCATTTAGTTGTGCAATTGGTAAAACGTATTGATATATTCGATAATGTCATAATAAGTGCTTGTAAATTGTGCAAAAAAAAAGCAACAAGGATGGCGAGAAAAAAAACAGCTGAGCTTATTTATTATGATATATTTGTGGTTATTTGACGCGTGCGATCGATTCAGTTTTGCTACAAAATGCAAAGTACTTTCAATATTTGAGCAGCAAGTAATTGAACTTTTGTGGCTTGGTGTTAAATAATAAAAAGTCCCTTGGCCAGGGCTGTCAACCAGCTGGAAGCGTTCACACAGGCGCAAAGACTAAGCAACAACAACAACAACATCAAGGACAAAGCATAAAGAAAAACTTTCTTTTTCTTTTTTTTTTTTTAATTTTTTGAAGGTTTTTTTTTTGCACGGGCGTGTGGGCGCGGCAATTCAAATGATAACGATTTAACGACACGTCAGACAACAGAGTTGCACAGATTCACGTTTCCAAATTACAGCAACAACAACAATAGCCAAAATAAACAAACAGACGTTAAAGAAATTAAAACAAGAACAAAAGTCTACAGACGGGCAAGCCCAACTGCGACAGAGCCCGTACTTACAATTTATTAAATAAAGAACTAAAAAAAAAGAAGAACTTTGTAGTCGAGTTGCCATAAATAAAATACAATTTTATAACAACGAAAAATGAATTCATTAAATAAATAAGCAATTACCCCCTTTTGCTTGTAACGCGCATTCTGCTTAATCGACTCTTTGCATTACTTAAGTACGGGGTACCAAAAAGTAACCGACAACAAGAACAACAACGAAATTCACACAATTGCGTCACATCAGATGGCAACTCTGTGTCGTTTACTTCGTTTTTGGCGCGCTCTCTGCTCGTGTCGCTTGTCGCTCGACGTTGCCGTTGGCGTTGGCGTCGCCGTTGACGTCGCCGTCCGCCTGCGACAATTCGCCGCTTCAGTTGTAATCGAAGTTTGAACCTGCGCGGTCGTACTTTTTTTCGCCGCCTAACTGCGCTTATTACGCTGCCAAAGAAAGTTCAATTCGTAACAGTAACTGTAACTAGTAAAACCAAAAATATTTAGACACCATTTCCTCTTTTTTTCTTTTTGTTATTGTGATAAGTTGTTGTTTTATTTTTTTACTGGGTTTTTATGCATAGTAAAAAGTTGTTTTTTTTTTGTGCGGTGTTTAATTGTTATTAAAATATGTGCCATGTGAAACAATAATAACAACAGTTTAACAATAACAATTTGCCAAATTATTTTGTAATCAACCAACAATAATAATAACGACAGTGTAAGCTCGCCGGCCAGCAGCAAAGCAATAACAACAAATGCACCAAAACAAACTACAGAAGCAAGAAAGAACAACAACAATACTACAAAGAGTACAAAAAATATATAAACACGCGCATGCAACAGCTGCAAAAGCAACAACACCAACAACAATAATAGACAAAGCAAAAGCTCAAAAGCCGGGCGTCTGCGTCGGCGTTGTAAGCTCAGCTTCAGCTTCAGTTTAAGCCTCAACTTCCAGCGGCCGCCGCTCAAAACACATTTACATATTTGCTCTCACTTTGTGTGCATAAGTGTGTGTGTGTGTGCCTGTCTGTACTTGCAGGTGAGTTGCTCAGCAGAAGAGAGCAAGAGAGCGGGAGAGTATATTTCTGCATTATCATCCTTATAGGCAGCAGTTGACACACTTGCAAATATACACATGTTTCTTAGTTTTGCATGTGTGTGCGTGTGTGTGTGTGGCATTTCCGTCCTGCATTGCACTGAGATTTGTAGCTAGAAAAAATCTGACTGCAAATAAAGCTCTTGATCGCAGGCTAAATTTATAGCTATAATCAAGACAATTTGAATTCTTGTTGTTTCTTGTAGCACAGTTTAACAAATTAACAAACTAAAACGATAGTTGTATTTAATTTCTTTTCTTTTCTGTTTTGTTTTATTCTTTTTGTCAACTCATCGCTATGGCGTTGACTTGTGACACGTTATGTTACAAGTCAGATCTAATCTATAATTGTGTCCCATAACTGAGAATTCAACTTGACATATTCACCTGTATCACTTGCCATATTTCATGATTCATCAGTTTAGCTATGTACTTATGTATCTGTGTTTGCCATTTGATCTCTGACCAATTGACATGTTTTCCAAGCTTTATGTGGATTTAAGCTTGAATTCGAATTCCATGTGATACTGGAAAATTGGAAAGCTGCCATTCAGATTTAACTGATCACTTTAACCCCTTGGCCCAGAGAATGTGCATCTCATTAGGAAACTTATACTGTTTACACTGAAAAAAATAGTTTTGCTTTAAATTCTGAAATTTAATTATTAGATCGTTACATTTTTCAGTTAATTTTCATTTAATTCTAATATCAGTAAAAAATAGATGTTTTTCTTTTAAATATAATTTTGGAAATCAGTTAGATTTTGGCTTATTTTTCTGTAAATATTACGAAAAAGCTTTTTTTTAAATTAAACAAATTGTAGATAGAGCTGCCAACTCGCTTTAAACTAGTCCAAGTTTAATACAATATTTTAACATTTAAACTTAATTACATTTGTGAGTGTTTTTTAATGAATTGCCATCTTCTTTGTAAAGTTTTGGCTATTCCCCACTATTTTTGCTCAGTGTATGCCGCTGTGACACTGCGAACCACGTGTTTAACGTCTGTTTTGCTCTTGCAACTTTCTTCATTTTTTCATTACTGTTTCTCTCGCTGTTTTCGTGGCCGTCGTTTTTTATCGACGATCTTGGCAGCAGACCAAAGAGTCAGATTTCGAGTCGGAGTCAGAGCCATGTTCGAGTTGCCGACTGACTCCAAATGATGTCATTTGTCTTGGGGGCACTTGAAGAGAACCGAAATCTGAGGAACGACAATATCATAATAATTATAATGATAGCGAATATATATAAATATTTTTAGTTTTATATTTTATTTGATCAGTTAACCTCTGACTTGAAGTTAGTATTTATACCTACAAGTCGCAGGGTTTGTAAGTAGTTTATATAAACTCATGATTGAAACTCAGACAAAGCCAAGAAAACGCCGTCGACAATCCTATTTGAGTTACAGACAGATAAATACGTGTTCCATGCACTTATCTTAGTTCAAGAAGAGATAATTAAATTACAGAGAGATATAGATATAGATAGTTATAATGATAACTGCCCAATTTGCCCAGAGCTTCTCCAAATCTACTGACCAACTGTATTCTACATATAAAACTATACATATATACAACTTTATATAGATAAAATGAGAACCTAATACTTTAACCTAAGCTTAAAGAATTGCACTAAAGTTTAAAAATCAAAAAAAAAAAAAATAAATTGAATTTCCACAGACCACTTTTTATACCCAATCCTCTTTCAATTTAGCAAATAAGTCTCATCTGCTTTTCGAGTATCTGCAGCGTAAACAAAATAAGACGACACTGCAATTTCCAAGGAATTACAAAAAATCAAGAGCAATCTTTAAGCAGCATCTGCAAATATTTTCTATTTTGTTTTTCTTTTTTTTGATGGCTCTTGCAGTTCTCTGGAATTTTTCCACGCAAGCTATTAATGTCAAAAATCTCTAAATACAACTTTGTTCAATTTTAGCAATTTCTCAAATGTACATAATTTACTTTATAACAAATAGTTTTTTTTTTGTATTTTATTCAATTTTGTTAAGAAGGTAAAATTTGGTCTCAAATATCTCAAGTTTTCATGCACTATCAGAAACTTGATGGTATTTTCAAAAGTATCTTATTCTGAACGCACTAACGTAGTTTGAAATTGATTGTTGTAGTGTCAAATATAGCTCATGATTATTATTATACCTATGCATGTATGTATATATCTATAGTATATATAATTATGAGTAAGACAAGACTGTGTTCTCTTAAAGTTTTGTTGTTTTCGGATTCTGTTTGCGATCTTTGTTAGCGTTTCTCTTGGCCGACTCATTCAAAAGGCTTTCAACACCGAACATTGTCGTCTACAACAAAGATAAGGCATTCACCAGATACGAGATACAAATTCTTCTCCCATTGCAATAACGAAACGATAAAAAAAAGGTGCACACACACATTTACCAAAGCGAGACAAATTATAAAATTCAATTTTCACAGTTAAATGGAAATGTTTTCAAGCGAATTGTAAATAATTTCAAAATAACTTCAAAGGTCACATTTAATCATAAGAAGATTGCTAAATATTGAAATATTAAGTGAGCGTTTCTCTTGTAAATTAGTTGGAATTCTTTTTTATATTTACATTTTCTGCCATTTTCCAGAATTTGTTTAGTTTTTACTTTTGAAAATGATTGATACTTGAAATTTTTCAGTTTTTTTAGTTTCGTATAATCAAAATAATAATTATACCAATAACATTGTATTAACTTATTAAATAATTCAACAAAGCAATGAAAAATAATTAATTTATTTTAAAAACCTGTTTATCCTTTGATTTATACTTTTCGAAATGAAGTTTATAGAAGCTATAATTCGAATTTTAAGTCAGAGAATCTGGATTTGCTTTTTATCTCCAGAAAACGTTAAATTCCAACTCAATCAAGCAGTTATTTTACGATTTTCCGGAGTGAAGCGAATTTTTTGGGACAATTTGTATAATAAACTCTTCTTAAAGAGATTTTGAAAGTCGTCAATCAATGGGATATTTTATTTTGGGTTTGTTTAATAGATGTAAAACACAACAGACCTTCAAATTTATAAGCTTAAATCACACACTGGGCAATATAATTTTGTTAACTCGCTGAAAGATAAAAAGATTTAACTACTTATTGACAAAGTTCTGAGATGAATTTCTTTAGCTGATTTAATAAGAGTTTTCCAAAGTTTTCCAAAACATCATAAATGAGTGGAAACAGATGTGAATGTCTGGCAAAATTCTTTCAAATCGAAACTCAATCAAGATGGATTTATTTTCCTGCCTGGGGAGTATTACGTATGAATTGCAATCGAATGGCAACATTTGATATGCTATCTAATTGTACAAATGCGGCTTGGAGAGGCATTGATTGACTGAAGTCGTGAGCAGAAAGTGGAAATGGGTCAGGAATAAAAGGAACTTGCAGTGGGTAATCACAAATCACAAGTTGATAGAGTCCAGGTATGGAAAGTGAATCGAATAAAGTTGGCAGAATCGAAAACTTGCATATTGCGAGCTACGGGAAAAGCGCGGAGTCAATTGTGGACTTTTGACCAACGTGTTTCGGTCAGTGTCGTGGTCAACGGGCAAAAAGAAAATAAAATAAATAAATAAAAAAAAAAATGGGAAAAGAATCGAACAACTGTCAAAAGGTTGGAACATTTGCTGCATTAACTGCTGGCCCCAAATGGGCGGCAACTCTCGAGTCTGAGTCCCTGTCCCTGTCCCTGTCCCTGTCCTCCTCCCTCTCTCTGTCTCTGTCTCTCTCCCTGTCCCCCGCCCTCTCTCTGTCTCTCTCCCTGTCCTTGTCCTTGTCCCTAACCCTGCTGTTTTTCCCTGTTGACGAGTGGTCAGTTATTATTACAGTTATTGTTGGCCCTTCTCTTCTCTCCATTCTCCATTCTCCACTCTCCTCTTCTCCACTCTTCTCTCCCTTAAGTTTTCCTGGCCATAGCGTGTCCATGTCCTGTGTGTTTTCCTAATGGCTCATGCGCGATTAAATGCTTTGCTGTTTGACCAACTGACCAACTGTCTGACTGACCAACTGTCTGACTGACCAACTGTCCGACTGTCTGGCCAAAATCGGCTAATCAGCTAGCTAACCAGCTAACTGCTCCAAAGAGGCCAAACACAACTCAACTCTCTCTCAGGCGGCGTCTTTGTGTTTTGCGGTCACTCATTTAAATCGCCTTCGGCTGACATTCATCCTGAACTGACCGCTGCCGCGTTCTTGGCCCACTGCACTTGGCCCACGCTCTTGGCCCTGTCGCCAACGCTGCTGCTGGCGTGTGGCACGGAATGCCTAATTGCAATTTGCACTGCAATCTAATGGCAAAATTGTCGACTAGACGAGGCTCCACGGCAATCTATAAAGCACACACACACACAAAGAGCAGTTCTGCAAGGGCTGATCGACTAGCTGTTACCCTGTAAATAATGGAAAAGTAGCTAAAAACCTTCTCTAGCTCATTCTCGCTTTTCATATCAGATAGAAATATTTCTTACATAAAAAGAACATATTTAAAAGATTGATCGACTAGCTGTTACCCTGTAAATAATGGAAAAGTAGCTAAAAACCTTCTCTAGCTCATTCTCGCTTTTCATATCAGATAGAAATATTTCTTATATAAAAAGAACATAAATTAAAAGATTGATCGACTAGCTGTTACCCTGTAAAAAACTCGAAAGTAGCTCAAAAACTTCCCTAGCTCATTCTCGCTTTTCAAATCAGATTGAAATATTTCTTATATAAAAAGAACACAAATAAAAAAGACTGATCGACTAAATGTTACCCTGTAAAGAGCTCTAAAGTAGCTTACTAACTTCCCTAGCTCATTCTCTCTTTTCAAATCAGATGTAAATATTTCGTATTCAAAAAGAAAATAAATAAATTAAGCTGACCGACTAGGTTATTACCCTGTAAAAAGTGTTTAAGTTGCCAAATAACTTCTCTTGGTTATTCTTGCTTTTCAAGTCAGATAGAAATCTTTCCTATACAAAGAGAACATAAATAAAACAGGCTGATCGACTAGGTTGTTACCCTGTAAAAGTGTTTAAGCAGCCAAATAACTTCTCTTGGTTGTCTCTTGGACAAAGATATGACTACTAAAAGGGAACTGATACAGTAGCAAACACCCTGTAGAAAGCGCTCAATTTGCTGTACATTTTTAAAATAATTAATCTGCCAATTAATAATTAATTCTACGTTCTCACTGATTAATGAATAAGAATATCAAAAAACTAGATTTTGTGTATGCTTAAAACTTTAAAGTGTTGCAAGTTTAAGAATCATTTTGGTATAGCCACTTTTTGGCATATGCATAATTACAGGGTATTTGCGGGTATTAAACATGGAATGTTGTTGATATACATATGTACTTTTTTAATAAAAATCGAGAGTGCGCGTTGTATGCTCGAATTGATTTACCGCAACTTCAATTGCATTGGTGTTGTCACACACACACACACAGCTGTTATCATTACACATACATACATACATACATACATAGTGATTGAAATGTTTGTGAAGTCCATTAATATAACGGTCAACTAACTGGACAAGCAATTTCCAACTTTATGTGTAGTGTTCCGTGTGCTCGATGTCCGCCATTCCCAATATCCATAAAAATTACCTCAGTCTACAAATGGATTGGCCTCAGCCGAATACGGATACAGTGGTGCCAAATCGTTGAATATATCATCAATATATTATTGATGAAGATATTAAAGATGAGAACTTAAAGAAAGAGATCATAGGTTAAAATCAGAAAGACAGCAAAAATAGTCAAATAAAGCTAACAAGAAGAGGAGTATGAAATAAAATATGTTTGAATCAAAATACAAATTACTGCACACTTTTAACCATAGTTACAGTTTTTCCAAGACTTCAAGCTGTCATAACTTGGTCCAGACTTAAGCGATCTCCGTGTGGAATGTAATTGCTCTAATTGTTTGGCCTTTTCTTTGATTTTGCACTTTAATTTTATTTATTTGGAAAATTTAATTATTAATTATTAATTTATTACTATTTAATTATTTCCAAAACAAAAATGTAGCCCATTTTTTTTTGGGATTTTGATTGCTTGACCTATAAATTGATTCTGCCTCGAAATTAAATTTTTTTGTTTTGGAATGTTTTATTTTTAGCTGAGACAAATTCTGAGATGAGGAAACCAAATTTTTTCTACTACAAAAATATGTTTTATGCTTTACGTTGTTCTTGATTTCATTCAATTTCGAATTTTTTTTTTTATATTTTTCCACACACAATTTGAAACCACTGTGCGTGTGTCAGTTGATGTTTCACTTTCGGCAGGTTTTCTCCAACAATTGCGTGTTGTTCTTCTTCGCCCAATTTTGTTTTGTTTTGGTATTTTTTTTATTACTTTGATAGCGGCATTCGTTACTGTCGAAATGGAAACATCCTTTTGTTATCTGCTGCTGTAAATCGCCTGTCGTATTTTTTTTTTTTTGGCGTCCTAGGGGAAAATGTACCAGATTGCGACCAGGGCTAGAAAAGCTAGAAAAGCTAGAGAAATCGAGCAAGCACGCAATTGTTAACATCACGCATCACGCAGCTGGGCAAGCACATTGGGAATATTGAGACAAGCACTTGACTCGCAGTCCAATTGTGCTCCACTTTTCACTCTTCACTTTTCACCACAGTGTGAAGCAGGAGAATTTGTCTAGTTCTCAATTTTGCATGCAACAAGTTGCCTTGGCTCCTTTCGCCTGTCGCAGGGCCAACAATTTAACGCACCTGTGCGTGATCCACATTTGCACCGCCGCACCACAAAAACCACCGCACTAAGCCACAAATCCACCCAATCATCCACCACTTTACCTTTACATTTACCATTCACCTACGTGCCACAGTGCTTTATTTTCTCAATACTCATACATTTTTAATGCAACCAAAACCAACACACGGACACAGTGACTGCCAGACAGGCACACTGAGAGAAAAAGGACACAAACAAATTAATATTGTATGAACTTGAACTATAGTAAAATCCTTACTTGATCCTGGTACGATTTACTAAAAAAAAAGAAGAGAAACCAAATGGAAAAACAAAGCAACTTAAAATTAAATAAAATCTGGATTTACTAGAAATAAGCAGAACAATTTTGTATTTACACAAGTTCGCAGCTCGAGTAGAAAACGATTTTTCCGTTAAAAATTTAAATTTAAATTTTACTTTAAAAAGTGTTTTTATATATGCTTATTTTTAATTTAAACTTTACTTTAATTTTGGTCAACTGTATTTAGTTGACATTAAATAAATAATGCGAAAAAACGACTATCCCCGAAAAGATTTTCAAATCTGTAGTGAGGATTTTGAAATCCCTAAATTTTACACTCTTTAACCGAGTCTTAAATACTTAAATCGTGCTTTAAACTCACCCTAAAGTTTGACAAATAAGTTAAATTTCCTTGAATTTTGTAATTTTAATCAAACTAAAAAATCGAGTCTAAAATTTAGAGTTTTAGTTGCGAAATACTTTTTCGCTCTGTGCAGAGCTGTCGAAAGTTCAGCTTGTTAATTGTCATTTCATGTGAGGATGTGGCATGCCACATGCGGTACCTGGTGCGGCAAATTCAAGTAAATATTAATTGGTTTGTAATTGTCAGAAATGAAAAGTTCTAATCGCCAGCAAACAACTTATCGTACATATCTTATATATATATATATCCTATAAAGGCACATTCTTTAAATCAATTTATCCACTAAATTTAACTAAATACTTACCACGTGTTAAATAAAACATGGCAGTCTTGCCACCTGACAAATTATTCCGAAAAAAAGACTGACCACTTGTTACATCAGCGCTGTCCACCTGTTGTTGAGCTGCGGCGGCGTTGCCACACTGTTGGGCAAAGCAGCACAATTGCTTAACAATCTTTTCAGCTGACAAAAGCTGAATGCTGTGTAGCTGACGGTTAAGTCCAAACCAATGATACCAATTTGTCCTTTTTCCGGATAGATTTGGCTGGTTTTTAACTGCTTCAGCCGAAAACAATTTCAAACATCTCCTATCCGGAAATGCTATTTTGACAATTATGTATATATTATCAAATTTTTCAATTATGTGCATATGTATATTTAATCTTCTGAAGATTCGAAATGCGTCGACAAATCCATATAAATTGCCTGGCAAATACTTAAACTTAATAGGATTCAAAGCGGCATACGATAAGAGTGAAAAGGACGAGAAGAAAAATCATCGAATATGCCTTGAAACTTTGAAATTAAATCAAAAAATAAAATGATGTATTTTTTTTAAAGTTTTCTGTTCTCTTTGGTCGTTTTGTCTTTTTTGTTCCGGAAAATAATTGGCATCACTGGTCCAAGCAGGTTGACAAGCTTTACAGTGTATTTTACGCGTTGCATTTTGTGTTAGGAGATAAAAGATAGAGTTACATATATATATGTATGGTAGTAAGTAAATATTGACCCAGAGCAGATAACAGATCGTTTGGTTTGCGCTTTATTTACCGCTTGATTTGAGTCATAATGTCAATTAAAAACATTTACGCTAAACTTAACCAACCGTCTACAATTCAATTGGCACCTGTGTGGGAAACATTGACCTTCGTTACACATTTTCATTTTCATTTTGATTTTGATTTTGATTTTCATTTCTATTTCAATTTGCATTTGCATTTGCATTTGAAAATTCCGTAAACGGAAGATTTTTTTTAGCATTGGCAGTCGAAGTGAAATGTAGGCGAAATAAATAATTTATGCGAATTTAATGGGGCGCCGTTTTATGAGCTTCTAAACGCTTCAATGACTTTAAAGTCTCAGTCTCTGATTAATTTGCACGTGAGTTGTCTTTTCTGTGTGTGAGTGTGTGAGTGTGTGTGTGTATGGGTGTGCTAATTGCTTCAAATGAATTGATATTGATGCAGCATACAATTCGATTCATTTGATTTGAATGCGAGCAAAAACTCTTGCCACAATAGACGACACTGTGCAAAAAACGCGTTTCCTCATTGCCACAGACCGAATCATCGGATCCATGATGAATGGCAACCCTTTGAGGCAATGAGCAACCCTATAAAACAAATCAAATCAAAAAAATTGAAGGAAACAAATTGTATAATATGGCGTAATTACATATCGTTCTGGATATTTCCAAGTTTCGATTTGAGACACAAACACAAACACACATTACACATTGTGTGGGAGTCGAACCGTCTGACTAAATGGATATTCATGTCATTAAACGAGTATACGATATACGAATAATGTAGAGAAATCCCTTTCATATTCAAAGCTCAAATTACGCATACGATACGTGTGACATGGCAGAAATGGAAATCCAAATGGATGGCCATAAAACAAAATGTTGGTCAGGGCTCATTAGATAGCTATGAGTGAACCAAAAATAAATACTTATAAATATACTTTAAAAGCAATAAATATGTTTATTATCCTCCCCATCAGTTCATATAGACGAGAGTAAAGTTATTATAATTACACAGTCATTACAATCAACTAGGTTAATCCACCTGGCGTTTAATACAAATTTGTTTGTTCATTCACTATAATCGCATAAGGTTCGATTAACTTCAACTGTGCAACGTGGCGTATGCTTAATAAGCCCGTAATCAAATCAAATCAAAACGAATGAAATTAAATCGATGCGATTCAAAGTGATTCGCATGTAATCTGAACATCTGACCAGCTGCATGGGAACTTGCAACAATTCAACTGAATGCGACTTGAAGTCTAAACAAAAGACAGTAAATTTTCATTAGGTCTTTAGCTAGTCGACTTGCAAATACCCTTAAATCTCATGCAAAAAAATCGGAAACTTAATTAATAGATTCTTTTGCTAAAATAGTTTACAAGAAATTTTTAAACTCAGTTACAAATATTGAAAAACTTGAAAAGAAAATGTTGGGATTACAAAGGGCACAGCTACACCAAGTGTAATTCTGCCTTTTGCCAGTGTGTACATACTGAAGAAGAATTCTTTAGAAATCTTTATATAATTATAGTTTTTCAATATATATTTTTCATTATATTTAGAAAAGTTTATCTCATGTTTTAAGAAAAGTAACTACTCTATGAAACCAGTGTGTACACACTTTGTATACAATTATTAAAAGACTACTTTGTAACGTTATATGATATATCGTAAAGATTTTTACCAATGCGAATTTATATTTTAGGTATAGACTCGTAGCTAGACAGTGCGTACATTGCCAGTGTGTACACACTAAAGTTTCTTTTTCTACATTTATATATACTATATATATATATATTTTTTTCTAAAATGATATTTTGCAAAGAGACTATCGATAACCAGTGTGTACACATTTGGTATAAAATAAATTTAAAAAAAATACTACAAAAACTATGTGAAACTATTTTTATTGTAGAGAAAACTTATGCAATAATTTAAACAGGGTATTACCTAGTCGCGCACTTGCCATTGCTCTACACGTGTAACTTTTAAAGCTCACCCATAATATTGTACCGCTAGGTTTTGGGATTTGACTCCCTCTACCTTCCAATTTTTCTCGTTTCCCTCTCCATTATCTCTATCTGTCTATCTGCGTGCACACACACACACACACACACACACACACACACACACAAACGCTCATACACTCACACTTAAGTATTTGCACAGTGCCTCATGTTTTTGGATTTCCCGTTTTCCGTTTTAGGTTACCGATTTCTTTTTTTTCTTCTGCTTTTTCGCATATTACGAGTATTGGGAATTTTGTTCATGGTTTTCAAGCCGCGATTACCCATCTCACTTAAATACGTGTCTGTATAGTTCATAGGGAATTGTTGGATTAGTCCGGTAAACTGAAAAACATTAAGTATACGTTTTAAGATAATTGTAAAAGTAAATTAAAATACTTTAGCTACACCACTAATATTACAATTGATAGTAATCTTAATTATTTCTTAAGTTTTAAAATTTAAATTCAAGATATTTGAAATTGAAAACTGAAGGGATATACAGTTTAAAATTTAAAATTTTTGGTACTTGAATTGTTTTAAGTAGCTGTCAAAGACATTAAATAAATAAATAAGTAAATAAATAATGAAATAAACAATTAAGTAAACAAATAAATAAATAAAAAAATAAAAAAATAAGTAAATAAATAATGAAATAAACAATTAAGTAAACAAATAAATAAATAAATAAATAGGGGGCTTTTCAACACAATTCTTCAAAAAATCACTATGCTATTAACATTTTCTCTTTATTATGTTGTTGTTGTTGTTGTTGTTGCTAAATATTACATATGTTTTTTAGTAATTTTTATGAAATGTTTAACAAGCTATTATTTATTCTTAGCTTTTTTTCCATAATATTATATTTGTTGAAACTGTTTTTGAACAATAAGCAACTGAAAAGTGTTTGTAGGGTATTTTAGTCTCGTTTGACATACATTTGTATCTCTTTTTCTCTCTCTCTCTCTCTCCCTTTCGCTCTCCCTTTCGCTCTCAGTGTGTTATTTTGGGTGCACTTGCACTCGCAACGATCTCGTTTTTAATTCCGCTTTGTTTAGCTTGTTTTTTTTCTATTGTTTCGCCATTTGTTTTGAACTACTCACTCTCTCTCTCTCTCTCTCTCTCACTCCCCTGTATCTTTGTCTATCTTGTTTATCTTTCAGTTGCTCAGTGAGCGTCACAGTGAGTCAGAAAAGTAAGAAACCTTTGCTAATCGTTTCAATTGTTTTCTTTTTTTTTCATTTCTTTTCCTACATAAAATACGCACAATTTCTCTATTCTTGTTACTCTTTCATGACTGTTGTAGTTGTTGTTGTTAATGTTGTTGTAATTGCCATTATTAATTCTCCATCAGTTTGTTGTGTGCGAGCGCAGTGCAAATAAATTATGATATATTAGCCACAATTTGACCCCCTATTGACCCCCGACGCACTCGTTTTTTTTTGTATCCGGCTCTCGTTGCTCATTAGTCAAGTTTGAATGCCTCTGGATTTGGTAACAGTAATTACACTTTGGCAACAACTTCAACTTAATCGTGCTATTAATTTCAATCGCGCACTTTATATGTGTATCAAGTACGTCATAGTTAGGGCAGACTGTGGTTCAGCTTGTCGCTTAACCTTCAATACCTTTTTGGTTAAAGCATCGTTTTTACGCCTTATTTAACAATTGGATTTAATAGCTGCTTTTTTTATTGTATTCGTAATGGTTTGGGTATTTAAAATACCCTGTAAAGTTTGAAATGCGAGAAAACTGGGAAAGAGAGACTTAAATCATGTTTAATACCCTTTACTAGCAATATTCTAAAATTACATAAAGATATAAATAATAATAAAAATAAATAGTTTTCACAAATTATTCGATTTGAATTGAAATCATTTGACTCTAATATAAATGTTGTAAACTGCAGGGTATTTAATGTGCCATAAATCAAACAGTTGCCGTTCTTTTCGTTTCTCCATTTGTGTTGACGCTGCAAAATATTGCGCATACGCAACGTGTGACCAGCTGTTAAAATGCAAATTGGCTAAATGACAAATTCGCTAATTTGTATATCAAACAGAGCACAGATTTGAGTTATCCAGTTGACTTAAGCACTACAGAACAAGTCCTTGGCACAGGTGTCAATGTTCTCACCCAGCGCATGCGAGGCGTCAGTTGAGTAAGTTATTCAAGAGCCACGATTTGAAACTTGGCTAAGGTTGCGACCTACTATTGTACCTATTGCAACGATTCTCAACGATTTTCTAAGTGGAAAACCCAAATTAAAAAAAAAAACAAAAGAAAAGAAAAAGAAAAGGGAACGCATAAAACATTTAACAACTCATTTGTTCAAGTTCAATTTCAATGACGACGCCAATTGAAAGTTTATCATATTTTTTTCGTTTTTTTTTAAATATTATTTTCTGTTCCATTGGTGGAAACATGTACACATGACATTCCGAAGGAACCAAGACGTATGTATGTATATCTAATATATCCAGACATACATATACATATACACTATATATTGACACCATATCATTTACATGTCGCTTGTGGCGTGTGTCCTTCTCGTTTTCCCGACAGCTGCGTCTTTTCCTTAAACTCACAGTACAAGCTCATAATTTATTAAAAAAGCTAAAGAAAAGAAATATGTATTATATATAGTAAATTTTAAAGTATTTTTTTGTTTTGTTTTTTTGGTTGAGCTGACAAACTCATTGACCTTGCTTAATCAGCTGCTTTTCTTTTGAAACTTCTTCATTCCATTTTACAGCTGACGGACGTCAAATCAAGGCGAACACATGGCGTTTAACGTCCTCTATTCAATAACAGCAGCAGAGAGTCACTTAACAGCGCGTGCCATAACAGCGAGTCACATAACAGCGAGTCACATAGCAACAACAAATCGTCGTGCTGCTGCAGCGGCGTCATTAAAGTCACGACCGCCAGGCTGCCCAGCCGCAGCAGCCTAAGCGCCTAAGCGCCCAAGCGAGACAGAGATAGCGACAGCGAGTGAGTGAGAGTAAAATTGAGAGTGACATAGAGAGTGGGAACGATAAAGGCAAGAAGAGCGTGCAGAGAGAGATCAGATAACGAACTCATTTGAGCATCTCTCATGATGGGCACAAAAACTCAACCGCAATTGGCCAAAGGTATGTTAACAACATTTGTCTTTGATTTTTAACCAAGTTAAGTAATTCCCTATTTGGGTTCAAAGCAAGCTGCGTCTCTTCTAAATTAGGGATATAATAATCAAACTAATTCAAATAATACTTAAGTCTAAAATCAAAGCTGTAAAATATTTTAACTTTTGTACAAAGCTTTTAAGCTTTTTTTGATGCAAATCAAACATAACATGATTTATTTAGTTTGCTCAAATTTCAATCAAATTTTTTTTGGTAAACTAATATATAAAAATAAGTTGAAAATAATAATAATAATACATTTTTTCAAAACCTGGTAATTGAATATTATACAAAATTTGATTTATATTTTGCGATCGTTATAAAAGTTTTAAAAGATTAAAGATGAAAGTTAAAAGATACGAGTAACAAAAATACATAGAAGCTTTAAGTGGTATTTTGACTCGATATAGAGGAGACATTTATAGAAATAAATATAATTTTTAATGTATATATATGTAGTATATGGAAAATGTTGGCTCTTTGGACTTTCAACAAACAAAACTTTATTATAGCTCATCCGATTTCCATGAGGAATGTCTTATTTTTCATAATATTAGCAGTACTTTAACTTTGCATTTAAATTTTATGCTTCTGAGGTAAAAAAATATTTTTCGAAAAATTGTCGATTTTTACATAGTAACCCCTTTACATTTTTGGAAATTTTTCAAAAATTTTAAATCTTAAATTTATTGTTTTAATCGACTTTAGGTGATAGAATAAGGGTAAAAAAGTACTCCTAAGCTAAATTTCGATTTGTTTTTTAAGATTTAAGACATTTTTTTGACCTCTAAAGATCCCTGATTTTTTTTAAACGATATTTTTGTACTTTGAACCATCATTGATTTATTAAAAGTATAGAAAGAAATACTTGTTACAAATTAAAAATTATATTAAAACAAAGCAAGAATATTTTCTGCTATGTATATATAAAGATGATGTTACCTTATTTCTGGTAACCAATATACATGATTTTTATATGAGGAATGTTGACTCTTTGGACTTTCAAGAAGCACAACTTTATCAAAACTCATCCGATTTCCATTTGGAATGGCTTATTTTCAAGAATATTAACCCTACTTTAACTTTGCATTTAAATTTTATGTTTCTGGGACAAAATTTTTTTTCGAAAATTTGTCGATTTTTACATAGTAACCCCTTTACATTTTTTTAAATTTTTCAAAAATTTTAAATCTTAAATTTATTGTTTTAATCGACTTTAGGTGATAGAATAAGGGTAAGAAAGTACTTTTAAACTTATTTCAGCTTGTTTTCTTTGAAATCTTAACGGTTATTTCGGTTAAAATAATTTCGGTTTTTGGGTTTCGGTGACGGTTACCAATTTTAATCGGTTAATTCGGGTTAACGGTTATGTCTTCAACCCGTGGAAGCTACAGTTGGCAAACTTAAAAATTGAGAAGCTCAAGCTAGAGAAGTTGCATCTAAAGAATTCTAAGTAAAAACAAATATAACTACATAAGTTTCATGTAAAAAGACTCGAATTAGAGATGCTTTTGGTAAGAGAAGGTTCAGTTAAGAAACTCATATTAACAATTCTAATTAATTGGATTTCACTTATTGAACCTAACTCAATGAAGGGAAACCAGGCAAAGTAAACTTGACTTTCAGTTTTGTTCTGATTTGTGGACAATAACAAAAAAAAGGTGATAGCATAGAAAATGTGAACAGTTGGTCGTGTTATTAGTTGCACGGATTATTGGTTATGATTGTCGGCTGGCATTGGCCCAGTTCTCGGCCAGGTTGGGAGCTGTGGGTTATAGCCACAGTCAAAAGCCGCTGTACGCGGTCAGTTGACCCTGACACGATTCCGTTAGCCGCTTCAAACATCCCATATGTGGGTGTTATCTATCTCTATCTCTCTCTCTGTCTATCTCGCTTGTCACACCTTGACCTTGGGAACGGGGAATGCAAAAACGAAACAAGGGAGAAAGGCTAAAAAAGCAGCGAGAAAACAAAAACAATAAACAGGCAACAACGTTACAATTTGTCAATTTATTACGCGTTTGCCGTTTGTGTGAATGAATGAATAAATGAATGAAATGTGCCCCTCAATGGAATACCAACAACAACAACAACAACTTAAGCAAACAACAACAACAACAAACAAGCAACGTTAAGTGTTTCAACTTAATGGAATCATTTCCGTAGTGTGTACTTTATTGGGTCATGATTTTAGCTGTAGTTTTGCGAATAGTTTCGTATACCCCGTAAATATAATATGCACAGCGGGTATATTGCAATTAGAGTAAACAATATACTTGATAACGTGTTCAACAATACGAACATAATATATTTTAAAACTGCATACAACATTTCTAATGCTCTCTCATTTTAATTTTCATCTCTATTTATAATAATAAAAAAATTAATGACGAGCTCATTTTTAAAGTTAAGATGCACGTTTTTTTTTGGAATACGTATACTTTATATTTGAAAAATTTCATGCAAAATGGCGCTTAAAAACATTAATTAACCTCTTTTTAAATTATTTTTTTTTTAATTTGTAAACTCTATATTCAAAATATTTTATGAGAATCGGTAAATTCTTAAATCGAGTTCAAAATACTAGATTCAAGTACGATTTTTCAAATATTTTGCTTATCGAGGCTCTTTAAAAATTGTTTTCAGTTAAAACAAATGATTAAATACTATAAAAATGCATTTAACACTTGAATTTTAAAATCTTTTTATTTTTTTTGGTCAGCTTAGGGTAACTTACAGTCGAGTACACCCGAATGTTGTGCGAAGCTCTTAAAATAATTGATATTTTTGGCTGGAAAGCGTAGTGCAATTTGTAGGTCATTTGAGTTGAGTTGATTGCCGCTGGGTTTTAATGTTTTCAAGAGATTTCTGTAATATAATTATTATTATGATTATTACGACCACAAAAGATGTGTATCTTATGGCCATTTGATTGTTGTTGTTATTGTTGGCCCTAATGTTAGCGAGCAATTAACTTGGGTAACGTCAACCCACGCGTCGTATACGCAATTTGTAGTTATGCACACCTGTTGCCCCCTCCCAGACCCACACCCACTCCCTCACCCCGACCCCTGCCCCCTCTAAAACTCAACTACAACACATTTCCACAATCAATTCAAGTTAAAGTTCAATCGAACGGAATCGAAAACGAATCAAATTGAAGCGAATTGAATACCACATTCAATATGAATATTTCACTTGGATTCTTTTTCTTTTTTTTCACTTCAATTTGCGTTTCGCATTTGGTGCTTTAATAAATGTTGATTGTTTTTTCTTTTCTTTGTTTTTTCTTCTATTCAAATTAAAACAAAAAGCAAGAGTGTGTGTGTGTGTGTGTATGTGTGTGTTTATGTGTGTGTATTTGCAAATTGCTGCAATGATTGATGGACAAACAGAGAAAGTTGGCTGTCAATTTACCTTGAATTTGAACCTCTGTTGCTGTGCCCCCTCCCCCTGCCCCTCCCCTGGCTCTTCTTCTTCTGTCCCTTCCATGCTTTTCATGTCCATGGGGGCGGGGTCTATAATTGCAATAACAATGGATTATCAGGCGAACTCCCAGTTGACATTACACACACGCGCACACGCACACACACACGCACACACACGCTCACAGTTTGTTGGTCTGCTAATCCATGTTTCGAACTTTACCTTTCTCTCTTCCTTTTTCCCCTTACACATTTTTCTTAGGCCTTTAATTGTTGTCTTTTCACATGCACGCTCTCTGTCTTTCTCCCTCTGTCGTCTTACATTTGCGCTCTTCCACCTATTCACCTACCCACACCCCCTCACATCACTCTCTTACACACTCTCTCTCTCGTTTTGCTCATTTTTACGCTTGACAAACTTGACATTGAACTGTTGCGGCGTTGACGATTTGCGTATGCTCTTACCGAATAATAATCACATTTAAAGCAAATCCATTTATTTTCAATTTAAATTTATATTGTTCTTTCTTATGGCAAGGCTTTAAAATATTCGTCTATGATTGATTTGATCTGTACTTTGCTCATAATAATCAATTTGATTAAAGAGCAAGATGAAAGAGGTACATTTTAGGTGATTTAAAGGGCATTATTAATATATGCTTATAAAAATATGAAATAACAAGATATTGTTGGATGTTTCCTGTGTTAGTTATACGTTATAAACCAACAAAGCTCGTCTTCGATTTTAGAAGATTTTTTCATATATTTAGTAACTACACGCAATGCTAAATGTCCTTCTTTATCTTGTTGATCTGTTCAAATTTTTTTTCGGTCTTGAACAATTCTTGCAAAAATGGTTGGAAAGCTTAATTCAATTTATATTTTTAAATTGAATATTATTAAAATTCTTATTTGAAAAAATTCAACATTTTAGTATTATTATTATAAATTTTATCTTTACTTTAAATGGGAAATGGTTTTTTTTTTGTTTTTTTGATAATCAAATATCTTTTTCTTTCTTCAGTTCATAATTGGATTAAATTTGTATTATACTAATTAAGAAACAGTTTATATTTGACATTTTTTTTATTAAAACACTTACATATGTTTAATTATAAGATCCAACCAACCAGTCATACCTTAGATACCCTACATTCTAAGCGTCGCAAGGTCGATTGGAAAATGGAAACAGCTTTTCGATTAACCGAGCTACGCTTTATTCAAGCCAGTGTGCCTCTCACCGTTGCTGATTTTCTTTTTTTTTTGCTCTGAATTTGACTTTGCCTTTGGCTTTGGCTCTTGCTCTTTTCTCATTACTCATATTTTGTCGACGCCGTTGTCCTGGCAATGGCGCTGCCATCGGCGTCGACGTCGACGTCTTCTTCGTTGCTCTTGTTGTTGTTATTGTTATGTTTTGGCTCTCGCGAGTCTTTTGTGGCGTTGCTAGGCTGCGAACTGAATGGGCACTGTGTAAGTTCGGTTGCTTGGCTGCCATTGCGTCAGCGTCGCTGCCGCTGCTGCCGCTGCTACTGCGGGCGTCGCGTCGTTTCATTTTTGCAGTTCGCTTGGCAGTTGCCCGTTTGCTGTTTACCGTTTGGTCAGCGCGTTCGTTTCTCGCGTCTTTTTTTTCGCGTTCGCGTTCTCGCGATTCTCCTGTTTTTTTTCTACTATTTTACAAAAGAAATGTTTTTTAATTGCCCAAAAATGGTGTTCAATTTATGATATAATTGCGTGTGATAAGCGCTAGCCAAAAAACCAACCGACAGCGACAAACAAAAAAAGCTTCGTCAAACAATATACAACAGCAACAACAACAACAGCAATAACAAAAGCAACAATAAAACAGAAAACAACAGCAAGAAAAACGAAAACATTGCAAGTGCAATAAGAAATGTGCTAAAAATGTACGCAAATAGCAAATATCGAAAATGTTACAACAACAACAACAAAAATATACATACAGTTGGTCAATAAATTGTTTGCACAAAATACAAAATATTTTACAAATTTCAATCAAGTTAAAACAAATAATGAGTTAAATTAAATTTAATTATTTGTAATTAATTTAAAAATGATTATGTTCATTTTTTATTTTGTTAAAATAATTATTTGACATACTGCAAGTAGTTGGGGGGGGGGGGGGGGGCTTTGTTCATGTTGTTATTATTGTTGTGCCGCCTTCGTCGTCGATGCTGCGGATGATGCACTGACATCTGCCATTTGGCACCTGGCACAGAGCAGAGCAGAACCCTCCACCCCTCCACCCAACCACCCCTTTTGCCTCACACCCACCACGAAGACGCTCTTCTAACGCGCGCCACAATTTTCTACTGAGTATTTGCAGATTTATATACTATATGTATTTTTTTTTGTTAGCCGCTGTCTCAGCATAATTATTATTGAGCCTTCATCGATTCATTTGCTTTGCCTTGTTTCGTTTTCTTTTTCATTCACACACGCATGTATGTACATATGTATATGCATATGTGTATTTTCTCACTTTTCTTGTGCTTGTACTTAAATTCGGTTAAGCACTTTCGCCATCTCTTCCCCCACCCAGCTGTGCCCTGGTGACGCATGCGACAAAGTACAAATTGAATAAAAGAAAACAACAAATACAACACGCTCGCATTTGAAATTGAAGGCAGAGCAAAAGCAACAGCAAAGGCAAAAGCAAAAACAAAGGAGCAAGGAGCCAAAATTCATATGCGTGACTCATGGCATATTAAGCGGCGCCTGCGGTAAAGAGCACACACACACACACACACACACACGCATGTTTACATACATACATACATACGTGCTTGCATGCTTGAGTAGAGCAGCCTTGCCGGCTGTTCAATTGCCGCTCTCTCTGCTCTCTCACTCTCTCTGTCTGTCTGTCTGCCTGACTCTCTTGGGACGCTCTCAGTGTCGGCTCTCACGCAGCACACACTAAACGTACGAGAATGAGAGCGAAAGTGTAATGTCTGCAGCTCCTTGAGTCTCACACACTCCCACAAAGTCTAGTTTTAGTGAGAGCAAACGAAGCAACAACAATAACAACAACCATTTTGATGATCATCAGCACACTGACAGTAACTGATTGGTACGAAGTTTTAAAGTGGAAAATTTATTTTGCTTGCAAATTTGTTGCAACAATTGTAACAATGCTTTTGGATAATAAATTTCCTTGGAAGCTGTGCTCACACACACACGCAGCCAAACAAACAAACACACACATACACACACAGAGAATCAGCTGTCACTCTCAGTTTCTTTACTTTGTTACCTGTTGCTTTATCACATTGTTGCCTTCAATTGCCGACAGCCACCGACGCAACTTTCCAGTTGCAACAAAAACAACAACTATAAATTAATATTTAAATATCCTGTAATCTTTAAAGGGTTGCAATAAAGCACATTAAATGCGAATTTAAAACAGCAATTTTAATTGAAATTGAAATGTTCAAATGTTCAAATTAATATAAACATTACTTCAATACAAGAATGTGAGATTTATATTTTTCTGAACAGAACTTTTTATATTTTGTGCTGTTCTCGCTTTTGTTATTATTGTTTGCTGTCGTAATATCGGCAATAACAGGCAGCTACAGTGGTCTGTCAGTAGAAATAACCTGCGTTACTTCAATTTAAATTTATAGCCCTCTAGGGTTGCCAACTGTCTTGCGGAAAACTTGCGGGTTTTTGTTGAAAATATCTCAGAAAATTTTATTTTTTCTAAAAGAAATTGCATTTTTTCAAGTTAGTAGTTTAGTAGGGTTGTCATATCACTTTTGTAAAAGTTGACAATTTTAGGCATACAATTTTATTTCAATCTGTTTGAGTTCCTTTTTCAATTCAATTTCTATAGCATACTTTTTGGGTTTTGATTCAACTATTCAAACTAATGAATAAATATTGAAATTATTGCTATTGATAAAAAAAGAACTGATAACTCTCTGCTTTGACTTTTTCTAGGTTATGCAGAATATTGAAAAAAATTAATAAAGTCAACTTTTTTATTATAATTATTAAATGTTTGTTTTCAATTGTTTAGCATACGTATTTAGCGTATTGTGTAGCATACTTTTGTGATAATTTTTGAAGGTGTCTGTTCATCCTAGGCAGCGCTCACTGTAGCTGCTGCGCGTAGTTCGCAAATATGTGAAATTACTGGCATGTAATGTGTGCAATTGTTTATTACTCATACGCCGCGTGCAACTTGGCCAAAACAAATTGATGAACAGCGTTTGTGGCAATGCACAGCTGTTGTGGTAATTATTTGTGTGTGTGTGTGTGTGTGTGTGTGTGTGTGTGAGACAGGTAATTGCATGGAACGTGCTGTTGCTGAATTAACTTGGCTTTAACTGAATGTGTGCAGAACAAGACTGAAAAAGCAAACGCGGCAAAAATGAAAAATTAAATTTTTGAATTCATTGAGACCATGACTTAAAAATCATTAGTTAATATATCACAATTTTGATTTAAAAATTCAGCAAGTGAGCTGTATTGAAACATCCGCAGGTAACAGGACACTTATCCTTTGTACACATTTCAATATTAATAATAAAAAACTTAAAAAACAAATTAAAACTATGAATTTTGATTTTTTTATGAATGACAATAAAAAGTGCACCAAGGATAAGTGTCCTGCTATAACAACATGAACATTAATTGTTTCTGCTCGGCGGCTCAACTCGAAGCAATGTGGTTTTTGTTGTTGTTGTTTGTTTTTGCCCGGGTCATAAATAATTTGTTAAGAATGATAATATGATAATTATATAGTATATTTATTTAATGGAGACGTTTATTTGATAAAATTGAATAGTAGTTGAAGATGTTGCTTAAGCGTCGTCAAACTGAGCTATAAGCGAAAGGGAGAGAGCGAGTGCGAGAGAGCGAGAGAGATTGAGTGAGAGAAAGAGAGAGGAGACATGCACGACGCCAGAAGATGCAACGAGACGTTGCAAAGTGGACGCCAGCGACCGGATTCGTTGGAGTTGACAGTGATGGGTCAAAGGGCAACGGAAGCGGAAGTGGAAGCGGAAAAACACAAAGAAAAGGATAAGGAGGAGGAGAAGGAGAAGGAGCAGAGAAAGGATGTGGATATGGAGATGGAGATGGAGCTGGCAAATGTTAACTTGCCACAAGTGGCAGCGTCAACGCGTCGCACGCGTTGGTTTCACTTTGCGCGCAAAACGCGCAGCCGGCGACGACGCGTGTGCGGCGAGGAGGAGCAACTGCAGCTGGCCCTGGAGGGGCAGGAGGAGGAGGCGGAGGCGGAGGCGGAAGTGGAGTCGGAGGGACAACAACAACAGGCGCGTCTCGCACAGCCCGAAACAATGAACATTGGCAACTCCATGCTGACAATAACAACGCCAAAGTCAACGACAACGACAACAACATCGACTGCCATGTCCAACAACCAGGAAGATGATGGCTTCTATAGCTTGGTTAATGCCACGGCAACAACAACAGTGACAGCTCCAAATGTCGCTGCCACAAATGTCGCTGCCCCCATCGATGTGGAGCAACAGTACAAGGAGCAGCCACCGCAATCGGGTCAAAGGCCACGCCTCTCGCTGCTCCAACGTCTCGCCAGCTGGCGACGCAGTGCACCCGAAACTCTCCCCAGTTCCCACATCGATCAATCGGAGCAGCCACAAATTTCTGCATCCGCGTCTGCTCGCAATTTGCGGCGTCTGTCGCAGCTGCGACGTCGACGCAGCTCCTACTATTTCTCGGGTAACTACACTGACCCACAAACACAATGGGCCACTCGAAGATTGGTAGAAGATTGGTCAAGGCCTATCGAACAAAACAATCTGTCGCTTTTCACATTTAATCCGGTCTTCTATTTTATTTTTTTTACTGCCACTTTTTTTCAAATCTTTTTCCCAGCCAGTTTCTCTATGAGCAATTACAAAATATTCATATTAAATATTTGAATTTCAAATGACAAAGTTACAATTACTTGATAATTACACTGACCCAAAACACAATGGTTCACTTTAAGATTTTTGGACTTACACTTTAAGTTTGTCTGCAAAACTTAACTGAACGAATTTTTAAATTCAATTCAATTCTGATTTACGTTTACTCCTGTTTTCTCCTCAATCAAGCAAAAACACTTTTTTCAATCTTCAAGTTACCAAATTTCTAAATTGTTTTTATTTTTTACTTTTCATAAGGATCACAAATTTAAAAATACGAGAATTTCCCGTTTTTTTTTTTGACTGCCCAAAACGACGAATTTTCATCTGAAATCCAAAAAAAAAAAAACCAACTTGTTCATGTATTTTTGCTCTAAAAGTTGTATGCTTTAAAAATTAAATATTTTTGACCAATATAGGAGAAATTCACTTTGATTCAGAGACATAGCTTGCAAACCAAAGAGGCAGCCACAAATTGATATTAATAAATGATTAAATTACATTTTTTATTGCAGAAAATGAACGACGGATTCGCGCCAATGACAAAGATTTCAATTCTCAGTTCAAATATCATGTGAGTCGCAAGGAAATTGCAATTCTTCTAGATGTGAAAATAATACTCTTTCCAATTCTTGATGAAAACGGATTAATAATAAATAATAGATCGTTTAGAGAACGGATTGAATTGGAACTGTATTTTATAGATCTATCTTTAATTTGTATTCTTTGTTTTCCTCTCACTTTCTTCTCTCTTTGTAGAACAACTATATTAAGACATCAAAGTATTCGCTTTTAACATTTCTGCCCTTCAATTTGCTGGAACAGTTCCAGCGATTGGCGAACTTTTATTTTCTATGTCTGCTGGTTCTACAGTTGATTCCGGCGATATCCTCACTGACTCCGGTGACAACGGCGATTCCGTTGATTGGCGTCTTAACACTGACCGCAGTTAAAGATGCCTACGACGATATTGTAAGTGAAATGACTTTTGTAGATTCCATGTCTAATCATTCAAATGTATTTCGATTTGCAGCAACGTCATTTATCGGACTCGCAGGTGAACAATCGAAAATCGAAGACACTGCGAAATGGCAAATTGATTGAGGCGAAATGGTCGGATGTTCAGGTGGGGGATGTGATACGTTTGGATAACAATCAATTTGTTGCCGCCGATATTTTGCTATTGACCACATCGGAGCCGAATGGTCTCTGCTTTATCGAGACAGCCGAGTTGGATGGCGAGACGAATCTGAAGGCGAAACAATGTCTGACGGAGACGACGGAATTGTCCGATCATCATGATCTTCTCTGGAGTTTCAATGGCGAAATCATTTGCGAGCGCCCCAACAATCTGCTCAACAAATTCGAGGGCACGCTCATCTGGAAGAATCAACGTTTCGCTCTCGACAACGACAAGATTCTTCTGCGTGGCTGTGTTCTTCGCAATACACAGTGGTGCTACGGTCTCGTCGTCTTCGCCGGCGTCGATACGAAGCTCATGCAGAATTCGGGCAAGACGCAGTTCAAGAGCACAGGCGTCGATCGTCTGCTCAACTTTATCATCATTGGGGTAGGTTGAGATGGAGCCCTAATCCTCTGAGAATGTTCGTAATTCTTTTTTAATTTACAAGATATGAATCATTTGAAATCATTTGTTATCTGTACCTGTTCTCAGTTCTCAGTTCTCAAATCTAAAAATCTTTTGTGAAATTCTTTCTGATCTGCAACTTGAGAATTTGTTTGAAATCTTCTCTATTGTTTTTTTGATATTAATCTGTTTCTTACATTTTTTCTAGATCTTTCATCTAAGAATCCTCGTAATTCTTAATTTTGATTAGTTTTCAGGATAAGAATCACTTGCTATCATTTATTACATACAATTTGTGAATCTTTCCAATTCTCCTCATCAAATCTAAAAATCTTTTGGAATTCTTTCTGATCTGCAACTTGAATTCTTTTTGAAATATTCTCAGCTGCTTTTTAAATTTTAATTGCAATCGGAGAATATTCTCAAATCTGTTTCTTACACTTTTTCTTGATCTTTCATCTGAGAACCTTTGTAATTTGTATTTAATTTTCAAGTTAAGAATTGTTTGAATTCATTTATTATGAAGAATTTGTGAATCTTCTGAAGAGTACAATGTGAAAAACGACCTGCAATTTGAAGTCTTAAGTTCTTTCTTCAAAATGATTTCTTTTAACTGAATTTTGCTCAATTCGATTCTTTCAATTCTTCTCTCTTCAATCAGATTGTGCTGTTTCTGATCTCGATCTGTGCATTCTTCGCACTCGCCTGCGCCATCTGGGAGGGTCTAATTGGCCAGCACTTCCAGCTTTATCTGCCCTGGGAACATATCATACCACAGGAGATGATCGCATCGGGTGCTACGGTTATCGGATTGCTCGTATTCTTCTCGTACGCCATAGTCTTAAACACAGTTGTGCCAATTTCCCTCTATGTTTCAGTAGAGGTGGGTAATACATTTCTTTTATTTGTCTAGTTATTCTCTTTATTAGTTGAAATTGCCTTGCAGGTCATACGCTTTGTTCAGTCGTTCCTCATCAATTGGGATGAGGAAATGTATTATGCACGCACCCAAACATATGCCAAAGCACGCACCACAACCCTCAACGAGGAGCTCGGCCAGATCCAATATATCTTCTCGGACAAAACCGGCACTCTGACCCAGAACATCATGACCTTCAACAAGTGCAGCATTAATGGACGCACCTACGGTGATGTCATCGACTTGCGCACCGGCGAACTCATCGAAATAACCGATGTGAGTCATTATTTTATTTCTATTCTTTTCCATTTTCCAAGTCGAAGCTAATTTCCTGTTTCCGTGCATTTGACGTTGTCCGGCAACCGATTTCCGCTCATTTTCGGACACATTCCGTGCGTTTATTCTTTAGTCATTCTCATTCTACTCTATTCTACGGAAATTCCCTCAGTAAATATAAGTGATATAATTCAATTATTTTCTTGATCCCTTTGTCTGTCTTTCTACAACTCTATAAACTGTTTTTTCAATCGTTTGATTTATATTTAGTATAAACTACATTTCGAATAATTTGTTTTATCGGATCCGGAACCGATATTTGTTACTGTTTGATTTCCTGAGATATAACATATAGCTTAAATCGTAAAAATTTTCCTAAAAAATGCGAGTTGATGAATTTGAAAAGGATCCTTCCTAGTTTCAAGCCTAAAAAGATGTTTTCTTAAGGACTTAGCCTAAGTTGTTGGTGTTGGTCCTGTGTGTATGTGTTTATGTATATTTATATACATATATATATATATGTGTCTTCCTCTCTCTCTCTCTCTCTGTCTGTCCTCTCACAAGTCTGTTGCAAATGCAACAAAAACTATTACACGCAAAAAAAGAACACTTTTAAGTGTGTTCCACAAAATTCTACAGATTTTGTTGGCAAGTGCTTTAAAAATTAACAAAATTAAATATCCGCTTTTATTAGACAATTATAAATTTCAATAAAACTATTACATTTTATTCAATAAATAAATTCATTAATTTTTGCAGCAATTATTAAAAAACACATTTGTTTTCATTTGATTTTTATGAATATATAAAATTAAAAAAAAGGAAAATTATTTTATTTAAGTATTTTGCTAAATATCCAACATTAAAAAAGGGTGTTTCAGTTTTTCGCCAGTTTTTTAAATTTTTGAAATATTTTAAGTTCTCGAAACATTTTACAAATGTTTTCATATTTGAAAACACTGTTTGTTTTTATCTAAACTTGTTATTGTTCTTGATGTTTATAAAGTAAATAAATGCAAAAAAAGGGAAATGAGAAAAATTGTTGTTATAAAACAAAAGGAAAATAATTGCAAATTGGCATTAAAAATAAAAATCAATTAAATTGTGGCACTTGCGTGTGGTCTTGATGTTGTGTGTGTGTGTGTGGCAGCACTTAGAATTAAGCACTTGCCCCACTGTGCCTGCCCCACTGTACCTGCCCCACTGTACCTGCCCCACTGTACCTTCACCTGACTCTCAGTTTAATTGTACGCCCAGCAACAACAACAAAACTCACATTACTCGTTATAGCAGCAAACAATTTTCCAAACTAGCAGCAGCAGCAACAGCAACAGCAGCAAACCAACATCTGGATCGACCTCCGGATCCGCATCCGCATCCGCATCCGCTGCCACGCCCACGCCCCTGCCGCCCACAATATTGGTGCACACGGCGGAGGTGCACGGCAGAAAGAGCGCCGTGCTGATTACCACCGCCGGTGGCACGCAGCTGGCCAGCGATGTGGCTCAGTTGCAGGGCCAAATTGCCGCCGGATCCGGGAATCAAATGTCGTTGGAAAATCCGTTGGCAAGGCGAAAACAAGTGCATTATTTGTCGCCCAACAGATGCACCAGCAATCCGCATGAATTGGATGATCCCGGTGGGGCAGGAGGCAGGGAAAGAGGCAGGAGAAGTAGCACCGAAAGAGGAACGGAAAGAGGCAGGGAAAGTAGCATGGAAAGAGGCACGGAAAGAGGCAGGACAAATAGCACCGAAAGAGGCACTGAAAGAGGCACGGAAAGAGGCACCGAAAAAGGCAGTGGCAGCGGACGATTTGGAGATTTCTTCACGCACAGCAGCAGCGGGCAGCGGATGCGTCGACAGCTCTCGAGTCTTTCCACCAGCAGCAGCAGCGATAAAGTAATAATCTTGCATGAGCATGAACAACAACACCATGAACAACAGCAACAGCAACAACAACAACACTTGCACCAACCACAACAACAGCAACAACAAACATCGCATACTAACCAAACTAAGCTGCAATTGAATTCATCATCATTTGAATCGCATTCGAAGGACAACGGCTGTTGTGCTCCATTTCGACACCGCAGCAGCAATCGCAGAATGCCAGCAGCAACAAGCAACAAAGGCAGCAGCAGCAATAACAACAGCACCAACATCACCGCCAACATCACCGCCAACATCACCGCACATCAACGTTATCTCAGCACGCACCGCTTTGCCACCAATTGGAGTTCATCACACCAAAAAGTGCACGTATGCATGTTGTCTCCTTCTTTCTCTCACTCTCCCTCTCTCTCTCTCTCTCTCCACGTATTCGTTATATCGTGTATTTTTAGCTCGCAAATATCGTATATCCCTTTGCTTGTACATATATTCGCTTTGCATCATTAATTTGTGATGTTAACTCAGTATATCGTAAATAAATACTTAATATCGTAAGTTTTGTATAGCAAAAATTATAACATGGACCGTTCTCAACTAATATCGTTATCATAAGCTCAGTATATCGTAAGTCCGTTATATCGTAAATACTAAATATCGAAGATTTTGAATCGCATAAATTATAACATGTACCGTTCTCAACTGGTATCGTTGTTATAGAATCAGTATATCGTAAATCCATTATATCGTAAATACTTAATATCGTAAATTTTTTTAATCGCAATTAACATGTTTCATTCTCAAATGATATTGCTTACACATTATGTCACAAACTCAATTTTAGCGTAAATGCGTTATCTCGTAAATACTTAATACCGTAAACTTTTTTATTTAAAAAAAACTCAGCTCAGCATATCGTAAATTCGTGAAATATCAATTTATTTGGTAAATTCTGTGCTGCTAGAATGTATATAAATACGATATATTGCACCTACTTTTTATCGTAAATGATAAAACATCTATACTTTACATACTATACTTGGCATATCGTAATTACATTTATCCGAAGACATGCTATATCGTAAATTGGTTTTTATTTATTTTGTGTATACTTAACTAAATAAAGTCAAAAGTTAATTGATTGTATCGTAAATGCACTAAGTATGTTTATCGTAAATAGTCTTTGTATTGTTAATTGGTTATATCGTAACTTCATTATGTTTCTTATAAAATATTTAAAAAACTCGGAATACATATGTATGTACATCGTAAATTCGTTGAATAGTTGGAATATATGTATATCTTATATTGAGTATATCGTTAGTACGCTATATCGTAAATGTGTTCAACTATTATCTATTCAGTTGTGCCGCTTTTAAGATGCTTTGTGCGTTTATTTCTTTTTCGAAATGACTTTCCGAGTGTCCCTGCTTCGGTGTGTTTGTGAATTTGTGATCGTATTCTTTTAAATTAACATTTATTTAATTTGGTTTAAATAGCTTGTCTGCTTATTATTGGCCTCTTTACGCTACTCATTTATTTGGTAAGAATAAGTAATCTAAAATATGTTTTTAACTTCAAACTCATGCACTGCATTCATCCGCTTCAAAATGCTTCAAGTGCCGAATGCAATAACAGCCTAATCTTAAGCTTAATTAAAATGTATTATAGGACAGAGATATGATTTAACAGCGATGTCTCACGTATTGCTAATGCATATCGTAATTGTGGCTTGAAATATCTGGCAAATATTACATGCTACTATCGAATATCGTATGGCCCAAAATTGCTTTTGCTAAACATAATTACAAAATGCAATTTGCTGAATGTCTTAGGTCGACATATTCTGAATATCGTGTCATAAATAACGAATATCGTATTATAATTATGTAACCATGTAAACAACAAAGTGTTATTGAATCTCTTAACCAATAATTGAAATGCCTCTGCATTCGCCTCTGCTTCATACAAGTATACAAACTTAATGCCAAGCTATGCCTAACAAAATTCAAAACTAAATAATTAATTCTGTAGATCATGAATTTCAGTTGGATTAATTAAAAGTCCATTTTGCATTTACAGGTTGTCGAGCCGATTGACTTCTCGGCGAATCCGCATCACGAGAGCGACTTTCGTTGGTACGATCGCACCTTGTTGGATGCGGTCCGATCGGATGAGGAGCATTCCCATAATTTCTTTCGCCTGCTGGCCCTCTGTCATACGGTAATGGCGGAGACCGTTGACGGCAAACTGGACTATCAGGCCCAAAGTCCCGACGAGGCGGCTCTTGTCTCGGCGGCCCGAAACTTTGGCTTCGTGTTCCGCACACGCACACCGAACAGTATTAGCATCGAAGTGATGGGACGTCTCGAGGTAATCTACAACTATATTTATACATATATATATATATATCTCTTATTTACGTATGTATTCATAATCGGTATTAACCGATTGAAATTGTTAACCATAACTTTAACCATCTTTTTTATTATACCGAAACCCAAAAACTACCGAAATACGAAAATATTTCTACCGAGAAAAACGTTAAGATTTAAATGAAAAATAGTGGAAATAAGCTTAAAAGTACTTTTTTACCCTTATTCTATCACCTAAAGTTGATTAAAAGAATAAATTAAAGATTTAAAATTTTTGAAAAATTTCGAAAAATGTAAAGGGGTTACTATGTAAAAATCGACAAATTTTCGAAAAAAAATTGTTGTCTCAGAAGCAATAAATTTAAATGCAAAGTTAAAGTAGGGTTAATATTCTTGAAAATAAGCCATTCCAAATGGAAATCGGATGAGTTTTGATAAAGTTGTGCTTCTTGAAAGTCCAAAGAGTCAACATTCCTCATATAAAAATCATGTATATTGGTTACCAGAAATAAGGTAACATCATCTTTATATATACATAGCAGAAAATATTCTTGCTTTGTTTTAATATAATTTTTAATTTGTAACAAGTATTTATTTTCTATACTTTTAGTAAATCAATGATGGTTCAAAGTACAAAAATATCGTTTAAAAAAAATCAGGGATCTTTAGAGGTCAAAGTTTGACATTTTTGTCGTAAATCTTAATGAAACAAACCGAAATTTAGCTTAGGAGTACTTTTTTACGCTTATTCTATCACCTAAAGTCGATTAAAACAATAAATTTAAGATTTAAAATTTTTGAAAAATTTCGAAAAATGTAAAGGGGTTACTATGTAAAAATCTACAAATTTTCGAAAAAAAATGTTGTCCCAGAAACATAAAATTTAAATGCAAAGTTAAAGAAGGGTTAATATTCTTAAAAATAAGCCATTCCTCATAGAAATCGGATGAGCTATAATAAAGTTGTGCTTGTTGAAAGTCCAAAGAGTCCAAATTTCTCATACATAACCGAAACCGTAAGTGAAACCGATATAACATAACTTTTGCCTTCTTTCACTTTTGCGATAATTCAATATTTTAAATCTCACGTTTTAACATTTAATCAACACCTGCCATAATTAAGTGAACTTAATTCTTTAGACTTTTCCATGAAAATAGTTTTAATTAACTCGATTGATGGTCAAAAATAAATGATCGAGTTGAAGTACTTGAAAATTGGTATCGCGAAAATCAAGTTGTCGATTTTCTTTTGATATATTTTGACATCACTAATTTGAACAATAAATATTTTATGTTGCATACGTTTAAATATTTGATCTCCTTAGGAATACGAGCTGTTGCACATTCTCGATTTTAACAATGTGCGCAAACGCATGTCCGTCATTTTGAGACGTGGCAACTCTGTGGTGCTCTTCTGCAAGGGGGCTGACAATGTGATATACGATCGTTTACACGGCGGTCAGGAGGATCTCAAGGCACGCACCCAGGATCACTTGAATGTAAGTGTCCAATATCGTAAGAACTTGAACGCATAGTTCAAGCAGTTCAACTCTCGAATAGCACAGAGTTCCCTAAGACTTAAATGATTTTTGTCAATTCTTGAAGTTGCTTTAAACTTCATTGTAAATGAAATATCCTATCAAGGTGAAAAGTAGAGATTGAATATTAAATACTTATCTTGGATTTCAACAGCTGTGATATAACCACAAAATTCCTTAACTTCCAAGCAACCTTTCTTACGATTCCCAACCAGTTAAGGCAATTTTGATGATTAATATTTATTATTTGGCTATTAGAAATTTGCCGGCGAGGGTCTACGCACTCTGGTGCTAGCCGAGCGTCGACTGAACGAGGTGTATTACCAGGATTGGCGATCGCGCCAACAGGAGGCAGCTCTGTCAATGGATGGGCGGGAACAGAAACTGAATGCGATGTACGAGGAGATCGAAAGCGATATGCAGTTGCTGGGCGTGACAGCCATTGAGGATAAGTTGCAAGATGGCGTCCCCAAATCGATAGCGAATCTGCAAAATGCTGGCATCAAAATCTGGGTACTGACTGGAGATAAACAGGGTGAGATAAATAGCTCGAAATACGTTAGAAGATCTGGAAGTCTGTAACATTTTCTTCTTCTTCTACCCCTGTAGAAACAGCTATCAACATTGGCTACTCGTGTCAGCTGCTGACGGATGAGTTGGTGGACGTCTTCATTGTGGATGGCAGCTCTGTGGAGGAGGTGGAAAAGCAGCTTCGTCAGTTCAAAGAGTCCATCAAGATATTCGATCGCTTTCGTCCAGGTGGTGAGTGAAAAGTAGTGATAACCGCTACCTATCGATAATTGAATATCGATCAAAGATAACTGAATGCAATCTATCTGTCAACTTGTCATTGACTCCCTTTCGTAAACATCAACCGATCATTTGTGATCGAAAGCCGATGGCTGACAATCGATAGGTGATCATTTATAATCGAACGCAGTTAATATGTTATCCGATTACTAATTGTCACTGCCCCTTTATCGATCATATCGAAATCATATTGCCGTTTAATTCATAACTTATCAATGCTCGATAAGTTTTCGACAATTACCGATTACAAAGCATTTCTGGATTACCGACTTATAACCGATTACTTTTAATCAATCCCGATAACTAAACATCTAGCATTAATCGTCGATAACTGACGCCGACAAATGATTGAAACCCGATAAATGTTTACTGCACATATTTTGCTCTTCATCGAAGACACACAATATTATGTACATATAACCGATGGCTTGCGATAACCGATTAATATCGAAACCCGATAAATGTTAACTGCTTCATCGCTTCATCGATGACACAATATTATGTACATATTACCGATGACTTGCTGTTAATATATATATATTTTGATCGATAACCGATTAATATCGAAACCCGATAAATGTTAACTGCACATATTTTTCGCTTCATCGATGACACACAATATTATGCATAACCGATTACTTGCTGTTAATAATAATCGATAACCGATAAATAAACGATACTTTGCTCTTTCATGCAGGTACCGAGGCGATGAACCAACTGAATAGTGAGAGCAGTATGGATCCCATGAGCGTAACGATGACACAGACTTCCGCTTTCATGCAGGATATAAACGGATCGCCCATGCCACAGCCGCCGCCAGCTATATCGGTGGTTACCTTTAGGTGGGATGCCGAAATTAAGGATAATAAGGGCGGACCGGACAGGTAGAGGGCACTCCAAAAAACCAAAAAAATCGATCCCAAAAACAAATCAATATCCAAATAATGCAGATTCTAGACGCAGTGAAGCTAAACCAGAAACGACACTCAGAAAAAAAATGCAGCTAGAAAGTCACCCTGTATTTTCTGCTAACTCTCTCTATCTCTCTATGTCTCTATAAATCTCTGTATCTCTATCTATATTATACTTTTTATTTCGGTTTCTAAATCTAATTTGTTTGTAATTGACAATTTATTTATAATATTTAATTTAATGTTTTGACTTACCAACTTAACATTTCGTATAGATCAAAGCAATTACGTATTATTTTTCGATTATATATCAGTATATATTTTTTAAAGTATTTTCCAATTTCGCTGAATTGTAGAACAAAGAACGTAACTTGATGAAATCTTTTAGTGTTTTCAAGGATGTGTTACCCTCTATTGGTACTTGTTCCGCCCGTCAAGTAAAATATCATATTATATCAAACTCGATACAAAATATATACATCTATATTTTTCGTTTATTTCGTTATTACTATCTTCATGGATTTTAATAATGTAACACACACACAAAACATTGTCTTAGTTCTTCCAGTTTTGTCATCGTCAATCATTTATGCTTTTTTTTTATCAATCAATTCGAAATCTAAAAAAAAAACTCGATTAAAAAAAAAGTTATTCGCACAAATTCAAAATATTATACTTGTTATTGTCGTTGTAGTTGCATAATATAATATACGATTTATAATTTGTTTGTATACCATACTGTATTCTGTAGATTGCCTACTCATTGCTTACTCTCTGCAGAGCGTAAGAAAGAGCGCGCGCGCTCTCTCTCTCTCTCTAACATAACCTAACAAATTGAAGACTGCTCTTTTGTCTAACTGTTTGTTCTCTCTCTGTTATTTTATAACTGTTCTCTGTGTCATTTCTTTTAACTGTTGTTTCGTATTTCATTTAACAAATCACTCATGCAACTTTTGATGTGCCTCTCTCTCACACACATTGTAAACTAATTGGTGTATATACTGACCGTCTCACTCTCTCGCATAGCGCGGAGTGCAACGATCTCTTTGGAGACGCAGAAAAGAGCGAAGATGGAAGACGTAGCGCTCCCTCGATTGTTGTCGATGAGACAACGGGATTTGCTCTCGTCGTCAATGGACACTCTCTCGTCCATTGTCTCTCCCCGGAGCTGGAAAGCAAGTGAGTTTGGCGAGAAGAAGACTTAGTATAGCACTCTCTCATTCTCTTTTGTACATTCTCTGTATTTATTACAGATTCCTGGACATTGCCTCGCAGTGCAAGGCGGTGATCTGTTGTCGGGTTACTCCGCTCCAGAAGGCGCTGGTCGTCGAACTCATCAAGCGTGCCAAAAATGCCGTCACCTTGGCCATTGGCGATGGCGCCAACGATGTCTCCATGATCAAGGGTGAGTACACTGAGAACATTTCTTGAGAAACACCAATTGCCAAAACAAATTACTGATGAAAGGTCACAGAGAAAGCGAAAAGTCATCTTAGAGTTTAGTCAAGAGATTGAAAAACGGTAAGACATAGAAGGCTCAAATTTTCACACAACTGTAGTAGCTAAAATAAATTCATTGAGCAAGAGCGATTCACTTGATTGCTAATTTCAAATAGCGATCACCTCAATTTATGTATGAATATTACTATTGAAAAGATAATTTGACGCAAAATCTATAGAAATTAATGTCAAATTGAAAACTATATGTTAAACAAACTTTTGTGTACATTGAAAGAACGGCCCTCAAACTCTTACTTCAAAGTGTTACTACTGTGTTTATTGAATCGAGTAAACAAACATTTATATTCCAAAGATATGTGTCTTTCTATCTATCTGTAAATTAAATAATTATTTTTCTCCATTTTTTCATAACTCGGACAGCCGCTCACATCGGCGTGGGCATATCGGGTCAGGAGGGTCTTCAGGCGGTGCTATCGAGTGATTATGCGATCGCCCAGTTTTGTTATCTGGAACGTTTATTGCTGGTGCATGGACGATGGTCCTATTATCGGATGTGCAAATTTCTGCGCTACTTTTTCTACAAGAACTTTGCATTTACGCTGTGCCACTGCTGGTATTCCCTCTTCTGTGGTTTCAGTGCACAGGTGAGATATCTTTTAACTTTACCTAAATTTATTTATCTTAAATAACAATATGCGAATAATCGTACACTAATTGATTATAAAGTTTTTAATTTGTATGACTAGAGTCGATAATTTGAGGAGTAGAGATACTCTCATTTCAAACATATTTCTCTTCTACTTATGTACATATGTATACTATGTAAAGATAAGTTAAGATAAATTAATATTCATTTTCTATCTATGAATTTATTTATTTTATTTTACGGATTGAATTCACTTGAGTTTGGGCTAGTGAGTGTGAATTAGGGAGGAATACATCGATGATCTTGGCAGGCTAAGCATAAAATCAAAGTGAAAACAAAATATTTATAAAATAGCCCATTGTTTATGGAATAAAGTTGCATCGTCGTACAAATTTACAATTATTTATTTGATTCTTAAATTATTTTTAGTTCATCATGCCTCAAAATCGCTCAGACTGTAACCTTCTTTGGTCTTTTGTTTTATCGTTTCGTGATTTATTTTACTCTTCTGATTCAAAAGGATAACTTAAAGTAACGTCTTACAGTTTATTTTTACTCCAAATTTCAGGTTGTTTCAATAAGATTAAAAGCAGCATATAGATAGACAATGATTTTCCAAATGTGTCTTCTTTTTAAAATATCTAACTTGCTTACGACGACGATGCAGATGGCGACATTGTGATGCCAATTTGCAAAGATCTTGATAGCTGGTTGGGTAGTTCAATTTAATTTGATATCTCTCTGTTTTCTTTTTTTTAGACCGTTTTCGATCCCATGTTCATATCGGTGTACAATCTGTTCTACACATCGCTGCCGGTGCTGGCGCTGGGCGTCTTTGAGCAGGATGTTTCGGATAAGAACAGCCTGGAGTATCCGCGCCTCTATACGCCGGGCTTGAAGAGTGAACTCTTCAACATACGCGAGTTCATCTACAGCGTCCTCCATGGCGCCTTCACCTCGCTCATCTTGTTCCTCATACCATATGGAGTCTATCGAGATGGCGTCTCCCACAATGGTTATACACTGAGCGATCACATGACTCTCGGCGCTGTCGTTGCCACAATTCTCATTGTCGACAATACAGCTCAGGTTGGACCTTGCCGTTTACTTTCCGTAGAATCTGTAGCTGACTCTTCTTCTTTTACTTGATTGCAGATTGCATTGTACACTTCGTACTGGACGATTGTGAATCATGTGACCATCTGGGGCAGTCTCATTTGGTATTTTGTGCTCGATTATTTCTACAATTACGTTATCGGCGGTCCCTACGTGGGATCCCTAACGCAGGCCATCAAGGATCTCAACTTTTGGGTGACCATGCTCATCACGGTCGTCATGCTGATGGCACCTGTACTGGCCTACAAGTTCTATCTGCTCGATGTCCATCCCAGTTTGTCCGATAAGGTGAGATCATCATTCTTTCTGTCTTTCTTTTATCATCTCTCTGCTTTCTTCACTCTTTGCTTTCTATTCTTTGATTCTTTTTACTTTATCATTATTTTCCATTTATTATTTTGTTTTCTATTCTTTTTTACTGCTTTCTTCTCAATGCTTTCTTCATTCTTCCATGTGGTTTTTTCTCCAGCTTCCCGATATGTTTCCTACTCTTATTTTTCTTCAAATTTTCCATTTTATTTTTATTCTTCTTTCTTTGGTCTATCATCTCAATGCTTTCTTCAGTATTTCGTTTGCTTTCTTTTCTAGGTTTCTTCCATTTTGTTTTTAATTTCTCATTATCCATCTTTAATTACTATTTTTATTCTTTGTCAGTAATTCTTTTACTTTCTACTTCGTTCACAATCGATTACCCAGTTTTCCCCCTTTTTTTATTGTTTCTTTTTTTTATCTCTAGAAAGAGGAAACTTTAGTTATTCTAATTTAGTCCTTATTTTGTTTGCGTTCTTTCTTTCTACTTCTCCCATTTTCCAGTTGCATATTTTTTCTTTTTTTTTTATCTAATTGGACTTTTTTCTTTCTTCCTCTCACTGTCACCATTTCTTTTGTTCATATCGTCTTCTATTTTATAAAAATGGAGAAATGCTTTGTCTTGTCTTTTGTTATCTCTGGTATTTCATATTTCTTCGCATTCCCTTTTCTTCTGCTCTTTCACTTCTCTCTTGAGAGTGGAGACCCATCTTCTTCTTCTTCTTCTTTTGACATCTTGATTATTCACTCGACTTTTTGTTCTCCAAACTCTTTTCCAAATTCAACCTTTCAAATTGTTCTTTAACTTTTCTTTCGCGTTTCTCACTCTTCTGCTCACGTGTTCGCCTTCTTTTTTCTTTTTTCTCTTTTCTACAATTTTATTAATCTCTCTCTTCGCTTTTCAGATTCGCCAGAAGTCGCTCAAGAAGTTGCATTCTCGCATCTCCAGCGATGTCCGTCGAACTCCGTCCTCCCGCCGGGGTCGTCGCTCCGTGAGATCGGGTTACGCCTTTGCCCACCAGGTGGGAATTCTACACAGAAAGAAAAAACAGTCATTTCAAAATGCAAAATGCATTTAAGATTCATGATAATTTTAAATATTTGGAACTGAACAATCAGACTTGAATCAACTTCGTATTCAATTTTTGAAATTCCCAGATTAGTGAAATTTGGAATCTTGCATTTTTTTCTTCTCTCACTCATTCGCACTCTCTCTCTCCCTCTCTCTCTCTCTCTCGCTGACTTTATAGGAGGGCTTTGGTCGCCTGATCACATCGGGCAAAATAATGCACAAATTGCCGCAGGACTTCGCCTTCCCCTTGGGTCTGGGCACCAAGAAGACGCAGGCGTTGCACAATAATGTTGGTTCAGTGGACGCGATTGTTGGCAAACAGCCGCCAGCAACAACAATTGGCCAAAACCATCATCATCATAACAGTTATCATCAGCAGCAGCAGCAGCAGCAGCAGCAGCAGCAGCATAACAACAACAACAACAACAACATTACGAGTCTGCGGCACAATCAAAATAACCAAATCCACTCGTCCATGGCGGACATCAGGGGCGATGGGCGTGGCAGCGGGGAGACGAGGCGTGGCAGCGACACGGGCACCGATGATCTGAGTCCGCGGGCGCCTTGTCAGGATCTGGATACGATTAATCTATAAATGCTTAAGACCCAACCACAACAACACTAGAAGAAGAAACACCAAACAAACAAAAATAAATAAAACAGAACGCAAAACCATTTAAAACAAACTTAGGAATTTTAAGGCAAAAACAACAAACAAACAATAACAACAACAACAAATGTATTAGCTTTACCAACAACTTAGTATATAGATTTATATATATTTAAATAGGCTTGTGTGTATGTGTGTGTGTGTGTGTATCTGTGTCTGTATCTGTATCTGAATCTGAAGATCCCTTCAAATCCGATTCTGCTATTTGAATTGTAGCCTCTAATTTATTCCATTTATTTATGTGTCATAAATAACTCCCAATCCCCAACCATTATACTATATTTAGTCAGTCGCTTTAAGCTTTGTTTTAGGCATGAAGTATTTAATGTATTAGCATGTGATTAATGTGATTTATTTTTATAAGTTTTTTCATATACAAATAGTTTTTCTTTTTTTTATTCATTTCTTACTTTGATTTGGATCGATACTTGATAGATGTATTACTATTTAATTTAACATTTAGTCTATATTATTGAATGGTTGTTTTTTTCCCGGTTGTAGTCTCAAATATACCAAAAAAATAAGTTGTAGTGGTATTATCATAGAATATATGATTGTAAAATTAGATCAGATTAGATTGGCAATAACTCGCATTACTATAAAGCTATCGTTTAAAGTATTCTTAATCAGATTAAGTGAGGTTTTTATATAGAATTATGCAATTTTTTAATTCACAACTATGTTCAGCTAATTTGTGAATTCTTCAACAATAGTTTTGCCGATAGTATTAGCGATAGTTTTGCAGTTTCTCAGTCATTATTTCAATCTATCGTTAATTAATTTTTTCATCAGATTAAGTGAGGTTTTTATATAGAATTATGCAATTTTGTAATTCACAACTATGTTCAGCTAATTTGTGAATTCTTCAACAATAGTTTTGCCGATAGTATTAGCGATAGTTTTGCAGTTTCTCAGTCATTTAATTAATTGTAGTTCTATTTATATTGTTGGACTGCATTTAAGCGTTTGATTTTGCAGATACCCTATTCCGCCCACCCTTTACACCTCTCTTTCTCTTACTCTTCTCCTTCCCCTACTCTTTATGGCTATGCATGAGTGTGTGTGTGTGTGTGTGTGTGTGTGTGTGTGTGTGTGTGTGTGTGTGTGTGTGTGTGTGTGTGTGTGTTAGCTTGTATCTGTATCTTAAGCTGAATACGAAACGGAACCATTGAGAAACTGAAAGTGTACTTAATCAATCGATGTCGATTTAATGTCGTGCTGTATTTTCACGAAAAAAAACTAAAGAATAAAATCAAAAGAAGTGAATAAAAAGAGAAGAGCAGAGTAGAAATAGAAAAGCTTAAGCTTAAACTAAACTTACATTTAAATTTATCCCTAATAAACAGGCCAATTGAACTTATGATATAAGGTGTAATAACTAGTTAACTAACTGTTACTTAGTAGTACCACAAACACACACACACGCACACACACACACACACACACACACAGCCATAGACACGTCCAAACTTCTGTGTTCCTAACTAAAATATAAAGTCTCTAGTTATAAGTATTCAACATGTCAATAGATAAAGCCAACTCTCTCTCTCTCCTTCTCTCTCCCTCTGTCGAACTCTCCTTCTCTTTCTGTATGTGTGTGTGTGTGTGTGTATGAGTTAATTTACTGCTTTTGCAACACACAAATTAAACAATAAATATAACATATTTTAAGCTAAAATTAATTGGGGATTTTAAAAAGGTATTCGAATTATGAGAATCTCAATAAAATACCAAAAGGGCTGTGGGTTTAACTGAAGAAGAGGGAAAAAAATATATATATATATATATATATTAAAATAATCATTGGATATTTTAAAAGCGAAACAAAGCTTACTTTAACCAACTTCTAGAAAACTTGGTCAATTCGCTCCACATTTGATTGTTTAGCATTAAAATATTTGGAGCATATTTTCGTTATTCTTAATAAATATATACATATAAATATGTGTGTGTGTGCGTGTGCTTGTGTGTGTGTGTGAGAGATTGTGTTAAGACAAAGTATTGTTTTTTTTTGTAAGCTACATATTTAGAGAATTACGAAATTAAATTCTAAGCAAACATTTGAAATGATCAATAAATGCGAACTATTTTGAACAATTTCGGAAATCTGTCTTTTTAATGGGATAATTCCGGGTTTTTCATAAGTAAGAACCAACTATATTAATATACTGTACGTTTCTTAAGCTCCTATAGTTTATTGCTAAATTTTACTATAGACTTTAAACTATAAACCCGAAACAATTGTTATTTTGTTAAATCGTTGCAAACTTTAATAATACTTAATTTTATTTTTAAGAGTGATTTAAAAAATATAATGAGCTCATCATTTGAAATTAAACTATTTTTTTGAGGGATCCCGAAATTTGATATTTTGTTAATAAAAAACATTTTAAGTTCTACCAATTTTTACTATTATTGTTACGCTGGAAAATGAATTTGAGGATTATAATTAAATTAGATAAGTTTTTTATCATGGGTAAGTCACTAAGACATGTGTTAACCAATTTTAAACATAATTTGAAGAAATTAGTTTTTACAAGTCGCCTTTGATTTAATATACCCATTGAAAGGGTATACAAAACCCGCCCAGCCGCCTAATGGGCAATCGGCAATCGGCACGCAAACTAATTAACTGATCATTTTGTAATCCACCTGGGGTCAAAACTCTCTCGATCCCATCTCCAAGCATCTCCAGCCGACAATTCGTGTCGAACTCATCTGAAGATGATTAAAAGAAAAACAGATTAATATCAATTTGATAAGCCTGTGCTTAAGTTGATAGATTGGCAAATTCGAGTTTAATGCCCTATTGGTGCGGTATATTCAATTTGTAATTAAGTATGTTTAAAATGACAATAATGGAAATCGAAATAAAATGTATTTATATATTCAGTTAACAGGTAATAACGTCCCCAGCGAATGAATTTAACATTTCAATAACCAGTTAATATAAGTTTCAGTAGTATAATACGATTTTTATCCATGGTAAACATTAAATAACATTTCCTATTTTATTCCACAGGGAATTTGTTTCAAACTGCGTTCAGATTTGATAACCAGTATCCAATGGCCACGATGCAAAAACGTCATCAAATCTATTTTATAGCACTCTGTTATAATAAGAAAAAATAATTGAATTAATTAGTTTTAATGAATACAATTAAAAATGTATTACATTAATATATTATACACTTTCCAGACATCGGAAGATAAGCATAGAAATTCTGTACATGTCAATGTTACTCTTAGGACTACGATTTTATGAATAAAAAATCTCAAAATCGGAAATTAAACGGTGTCTTTTTTTACTGAAACGGCTTTACTTTAGAACTAAATACCAGGCAATCAGAACTTACAATAGGTCGCCAAAGAACATATTTAAATTTCTCTCAAAGAGTAGAAATTTTTGCTCAACTCAAACTGTGTCAACTATGACACCTCCATGGTCACTTTTTGGCATAGATTCCAACGGTAATTACACAGCTCTGCTTATTATAATTAAAACGAAAAGAGAGACAAATGCAAATCGGAGACGGAGTCATCGAGTCATAAATAAATTATGAATGAAATTTTGAAAAAATCGACATATGCAAGTGTGTTGTGAATGCGGTGATATAATCACATCTGTTGTGTATCAGTGTGTGTGTGTGTGTGTGTGTGTGTGTGTGTGTGTGTGTGTAGATGATGTATGCGTATGCAAAGCATTGGCAACTGTCGAAATGCGGAAATCTGACGTGCGAACCAAATGACCAAATACAGAGAAAAAAAAAGGGCGTATCAAATACACGAATCGAACTTGTTGCCAAATTTACAAAAACAAAAGAAATGAAATTGATAAAGCGATGAAGTGATGAGGAGAGTAAGGAGGGGGCAGGGTGGAGTAGGGACGGCATGGGGTCATAGGGTAACCGGTATACGACATTTGATAAGCTGATTCCCATGACGAATTGCTCAAAATGTATAATTAGGTGGCGTGTTGAGCAACGGGACTGCAGAGGGGAGGGGAAGACAAAGGAGAGATGAAGATAAATAACTTGAAGTAGAAAAAGTATCTTTTGGGCTTATAAAACATCTTAATGAATATTAAGTTATTTAGATTATAATTTACAAAATAAATAATAATAATAAATAAATATTATAGCTTACAAAATCGTATCTTTTTTATAATTATTCTATTCTTTTATTATATGATTATTAGTTTATTTTATTAATTTTCTAATGGTCAAAATTTATGAAACTGTGCGTCAGAAAAAGATGACACATGAAATAAAAAAACGTTAGGAAAATAATCAAAATATTTTTGGACAGAGTGACGAATTTTGGTAAGTGTAGAAAGGATTTACAGAGAATATAGTGAAATCTATAGAACTTAGAAAACATACTTATGTGAAAATTAAATTGATTTTTGTTCTCTGGAAGCTTTCAAAATGATTTAAACTAGAATATAAGATCTTAAGAAAGAATTAAAAGAATTTCATAAAATTGTTCATAGAATAAATCACAATAGACCAGATTTTATTAAACTTTTAAGAATGGAAAGATAATGACTTAGAAGAGCTGGATATATAAGGAGATAGAAAGAACTTATACAGTGCTGTGAGATATTTATAAACGTGGTGTAGTTAATTTCCGAAAGATATTCGAATGCCACATGAAATGAAGATGTTAATGAAGCAAGTAATCAATGTATAATGAGCATAATAGGCATAAGTAATTGTTGTCTTTAAATGTTATGCAATAAAAAAGTGGAAGAAAAGAGAAGATGAATCAATAAATTGAGAGTGAGTCGGCAACAAATTGGCAGGGTATAAAAGAGTCAAGGGGAAAATTAAATAGGCCTCAGCCTTCCTCAGATGGGGATGATGGTGAGGAAGTGGAGTGTCGATTAACCGTAAGACCGAGTGACAAAACTATTTGCAAATGCAACAACAACAACAACAACAACAACTTGATATCATCGTCATCCACAACGAGCGCATAATCAAAGTTGTTTCCATTGCTTTGAACCTGGCTCAATGGCCGCTTTGACACTGTCTACCAAATACCAAGTGATAAAATGCCAATCGCTTTTAATTTGGCTAAAACCCGAAGCGGGCGTCTGGCAGGGGGCAGGGGTCAAGGGGGTAGACTGATGTTAGGGTAGTCTTTGAATTAGATATGCGCAACAACGCGCATTACATAATTTATACACAAAAAATGCATGAACACAAAACAAAACAAATTTCAAATCTCTTGTCATGATATAATCGAGCGTCGACTGCGACGCCAACGGCGACGCCAACGGCAGCAGCGACTGCGACAGCATCAGACGGTGGCTCAAAACTCACCTATTTAGTAGATTGGCTCAATCGACAACCGTTCGAGTTGTTTTCTGTTGCAACAACATCGAAATAACAATACGAAACACCAGAAAGAACAACAAAACTGCCGAAAACCGCACAGCAAATACCCTAACAATTTAACAAATAACACTTATATACAAATGTCAATATCAACTGATCTCGCGATATATAGGAGAAGCTTTCAATCATTTCGTCTACTTATTATAAAATCAGAAATCGTAACAGCTCAAATTTGTAACTATTATTAAATTTCTCCACAAATAAAAATAAAATACAATTAAATAAACTAGTTAGTTGTTGAGTAACTGAGTAAAAATATAAAGTAATTGTTATTTGCATGATTTCCAAAATATAATTCGAAATCAAATCTTAATTTTTCAATTTTCCTATGTTTTTTCAAATTAAAGTTTTTATAAATAATTTTTATTGTAAGATCATAAAATCAAATTTTTATTGTTATTAATTTAAAAAAGAAAACACTACTTGAATATCGTTTGTTGAAGAAATGTTTTTTGTAAGGAATCGTTTTTATTCCTTCCTACTAATTAATTATCAATTGAAGATTAATTACCAATTGTACAAAATGATATTATATAGGAAGACAGAAAAAGAGAGCTATAGGGAAGTGAACACTGCCAATGCATTCTGAATAAAAATAGACTGATCTCATAAGAAAACCAAAATACCCTTCGCATGACACTGTATAGAGTATGTGGTAAGCGTGGACAGCATAACGCTCCGCTCAAATCGATAATCATATGCAAAAAGCCGGTCAATTTCTTGCTGTTGTTGTTGGCGTCGAGGGGAGCGGGAAGAGAGCGGGAAGAGAGCGGGGAGGGAGCGGGGAGGGAGCGGGGAGGGAGCGGGATTGTGGGTCGGGGGATTTGGGTCGCTTGGCTCGGAGATGCGTTAATGCTTATGTTAGTTATTGTTGCATATTTTGGGATTTCAAGCAAATTAACAAATACAGGGTGCTCTTTTTTGACGCATCAAGTGATCACAATTAATTAACTAATAAAAATTTCCCGAAGTTGACTTAATTTAAATTAAAAAATTGTAGTTACTGAACATAATTTATTCCATTATTCTTATTGTTTATAAAACGAATTCCATATTATCGACAGAATATTTATCGGTTTCACTATTTAGAAAGCTGATAGAAATATAGAAATATAATTGAGGCAATAAATAATATAAATAATAAATATTTCCCAAAAATTACTTAATTTATCAATTTATTCGATTAATTATCGAGATAATATTTATCGGATAAACTGTTCAAAAAGCTGCTAGAAATTATAATCGAGGCGAATAATTTTCTTTTAAAACCCTCGAATATATATCGATAGTATTTATTGATAACGATACATAAATCCGTTTTTTTAAAATTATTATTATTAAACACAATAGTCATAAATACCTCTATGTCATTTCCCAGCTTGGACACCCTGTACAATAAAATTAGAGAGAGGGGAGGCACTGTGGGAACACAGAAGAGAGAGAGAGAAGCGACTGTCAAAATTTGTTGCTATTCGTTGTGGTTGTTGTTTCATTTTTCAAATATTTTAAGTGAATTACAAGAGGCCCACGGACGAGACGATGTCGAGTCAACGGCAATCGCAACACGCGTGGAGCGCTCAACTGATTCCCCCCCCCTGCCCTGTGAGCATTCGTAGTTACATATATTCATGAGTATATTAGTGTTAGTCTGAGTCTGACTCGGAGTCTGAGTCGGAGTCGGAGTATTCGGAAACTGCCATTGGCATGCGTATCGCGGACTCTGACTCTTCATCTGACCAATCTTCATCTCCATTGAGTCTCACGAGTTGCGTCGACGCACAGTGGGCAATGTATTCGATCTAATGGAGCAAATTATCAGTATGGATAAAAACTGACCAACTTTTGATTTGCATTCGATTACCAATGAACTCCGACATATGAATATAAAGTTGTTTATGATATTCGGAAATTTCAAGGAAATACAATTAATATTATTCTATCGAAGTAGTTCCGAAAGAATAAAAGACTCTGAAAAACTGACATTTTTTTATTATATTTGTACTAAACAAAAGATTTAAACATAAAATAAAATGTGCAATTAAAATTCCTTGTCGGGTTATTATGACAGAAATATGATTAGGTATGAAAAAATACCAGTAATATGGTATTCCATTGAAATATCTGACTAACAATTCTTAATATTTATTTAAAAAAAAATACAGTCGAACTTTCATAGCTCGAACTTCTATACCTCGAATTTCTCCAACTCAATCTAAATCGTGTGGCAATTAAAAAAAGTATAATTCCATAAGCCGAAGTTTCCATAATTCGAATTGAAGTTCAAAACGTTCGACTGTAATAAGTTGTGCATAAATACAATGAATTCAGTTTAAAATAAAATGTTGTCTATAATTTCACAAAAATGTTTGTCCAGCAGAAAACTTGTCGAAATCTGAAAAGATATGTAAATATTTAGGTATTACTCATTTTCTACTGGATTCGTGTAATTGCCCACAGTGCGTCGCTGCCGACGCTGACTGCGCGTCGCTGCAGGCAGAGCCGGACACTTATCCGGCGGCCCTTATCTGTTGATGTTTCGTGTAACGGTAACATGGAAGCTGACTTTGTATAAAAGCTGGACGACAGCTGGAAACGGGCATCATTCGTTAACCGGGAACAGCTCGAAGCACACGCAGCTGACAGAGACAGAAAGCGTGAGAGAGCGAGAGAGTGCAAGTTATACACAGAGTTAACTATAATGAAGGTGAGTGCGAGTGCGAGTGCGAGTGAGAGAGGATTTATAACTGATGCAATTGGAATTATGTCTTCTTCAAAAACAGTTCTTCATTTGTCTTTTGGCCACGTTTGGTGTGTGCAATGCCACATTTCTATCGCTGCTCGGCGGCGGTGCAGCTGGCGGTGGTGGCACCAAGACCACCTACAATGTGATAGCTACACCACATGGCGGTGGTGGCGGGGGCGGAGGTCATGGTGGATCCCATGGTGGATCCTATGGTGGAGCCTATGGTGGAGCCTATGGTGGCTCACATGGTGGCTCACACGGTGGCTCACATGGTGGCTCACATCATGGTGGCTCCTATGGTGGCTATGCTCATGGCTACTCACATGGCGGTGGCTCAACGCAGCTCATTAAGATCATCCTGGAAGATGGCGGACATGGCTATGGACACTCAGCTGGACACTCAGCTGGACACTCAGCTGGACACTCAGCTGGACACGCTGGTGGTGCTGTGAGCTATGCTCACGGTGCTGCAGCTGGTCACGACTCGTATGGCGAACAAGTCTACAAGGTGATTGAGCACGCCGCTCCAGTGCAGCCAGTGGCGCCAATCGCCTATCATGCGGTCAGCGGTGGTGCAGGTGGTGCAGGTGGTGCAGGTGGTGCTGGCTATGCCTACGGACAGTCTTATGCCGCGGGACATGGCTATGGTGGTGCCTCCTCCTCCTCCTCCTCCGTCTCTTCGGCGTATCACAACCAGCAGTTGAATGCCATTTTGCCGCAGATTATTCAGCTGGTCCTGCAAGAAGATGCGCTGCATGGCGGTGCTGGCGGTGCTGGTGGTTATGGCCATGTGGATGCTCTCAATGGCCAGCTGATCGACACGTACGGCCACAAGGGCAAGGCGATCATAATGCGAGCGGACAAGGCGCAAGGCGCTTTCTTCAACAGCGGCCATGTGGTGCAGCGCGGCACCTTGAAGGTCATGAAGGTCACAGAGCAGCAGACACAGACACAGCAGGCACAGACCCAGCAGGCAGCAGGCGGCTCACATGGTGGCTGGAGCCAAGGCGGATCCGGATCGAGTGGTGGCTGGAGCCAAGGCGGATCCGGATCGAGTGGTGGCTCGGCTGGTGGTTGGAATCAGGGCTGGTAGAAGCGAAGCGCCAGCCTTTCAGTTAGACCAAATCAATTGTTTTTTTTATATGAATCTTTTTTTTACTAGGCTAATTCATCGAAGCAGAAGAGAAGTGGAGAGTCCATAAGTTATCATCATTGTTAAATTATTTTGTTAATAAATAAACACAAATATATATTGAAAAACAATAGAGGACAGTTGAGTGTGGCTAACAGCTACTGATTAAGTAGTGCAATTTAAAAACTACCTTAAACTATCTAGAAAAACAAAAATAATATTTAAAAAAAAATAATAATAATTCAATTTGCGACAGTTCGATTTCCACAAAATTTGGTCAGAGTGTATAAACTATTGTTTAAAGCTTAACTTGTGAGTTTTCTTGAAAACCCTAAAGAAACAACGAAGTTCTTCATTTCAAAGCTATTGTTCCTATAAAAAAAGAATAGTGCTTGGAATTGAGATCTGTTTGACTTGAAAGCCGAAAGATGAGACGAATACTAATCAAGTTTTCATTGCGTTACACATTCTGTGACCAAACTAAAATACCCTCTACAAGCGTATTCTATTATATGACAACAAAAGCAACAGCAACAACAATAACAACAATAGACAAGTTAATTTGGTAACATGTTGTGGGGGCCAAAGACAAAAGTTATATCATCAACTTGGAGAAGACTTTCATTGATTGCCCTTGGAGCTGCGGGCGGGCGGACGCTGCAACGGTGGGGAAAGGGAGGGGGTGAGGGGCACAGTGGATAACGGGTAGACAGACACTTGAGTTGACTCAGCGCTGAGATCTTCAGGCCAAATATGGAGATCATCTGAATCCGAATCCGAATCCGAATTTGAATCAGAGACAGCGTCAGAGTCAGAGGTGAAACTGATTTCGGATTGTAGACCAGTCTTCGGTTCAAAATACAAATCTAAAACGCTCTACGAGCTAAACAAGTCAAATGTGAAATTTAATTTATTATATAAACAAAACAAAACAAAACAAAACAAAAACAATGCATAAATAATCAATAAATAATAAATGAACGCAGAGATAAATGCAAAAGTCAAGCAGTCGACAATCTTTGTACAATTTCCTGAGAATGGCGCTTATGACGAATCTTCAATGAATCAACCTAATATAATATATAGATAAAATAACAAAAATCGCCTAATCAGTTAATTAACACTACTCGGTATTCATTAATTCCGTCTACTATGGAAAACTTGCTTAAATGGCTTTCTATTTATTTAACTATTTAAATTATATATGTATCTATATAATATTCTTGTTCTACGTCCATTCACTTTCAAATGAATCTTTGCCAAAAATGAATATGGCTAAAAGTTGCATTAGGATTAACCCAAGTATACACATTTGATGACGCATATGGCAGATCGAGCTTATGTATATCTAATTTCGGATAAGAACTCAACTATGTCAATTAGAAAGCATTGAAATTTCAAGTGCATCTGAATACCCTTTTAAAGTAGCGTTGGATAGAAGGGTAGTATGAACGGTAATTAAACACGTGTAGATAAAGATGTTTAATGGACATACACTTAATTATTTACCTCTCATGAATCTGAAATGGACCCCAACAAGATTTCACAAATAAATACAATTGTGATGCAGAGTTCAAAAAATAGACTAAGAATTTATAAAAATAGATAAATAATTTTAAAAATTATATAGTTTTTCATTGGAAATCGATAAAGTTTCAAGAAAGTTATGACAGCTCGAGTTTCAGATAAATCATATTGTGATGCAGAATGAAATCAGAAGTCAATCAATGAATATATTGAATTTTCGCAAGGAAATCGGTTAAGTTTTGACAAAGTTATGACAGTTTGAAGTAATTGAAACGATTTCAACGATTGAATTTAATTCATTAAATAAACTACGAGTGAGTTTGCTGAAACATCTAAATAAAACTTATAAAATTAAAGGATCAAATAAAAAAAGATCACAAGAACGGAGAAATAATTAAATTTGTCGCATTCGTTACAAAGAAGCTGCACTGTATCACGTTAAATGACTTCCGCTTTTGGCCTGGCTAAGAGCTTGTTGGACCAATAGATTGTTTTGTTCGACGGATGGAAACCCAAAAGTATGCAACATAATTCAAACAAAGTTGACAGCTTCAGCAGCTCGACTAGACAATGCCCTGTAAAATGTATTCAAATTACTTCTATTGAAAATAATATAAAATATGCATATTGTGATGCACACAAAAATTAAGAATCACTAAACGGTTGAACGAACTATGAAATGTATATACCCGATAGGGCAGGCAACGATTTAAATATTCAACAATTGAAGAGATTTGCAAACCTTAATGATACCCCGTTTATACGGCTTTTATGGGCACAGGGCATAAAAGTGTCAAGCAAAAGAAAAAAATAAATACGAGATTCACAAAGTTATTGTATTTATAGTATTTTTTAGTTTTGATACAGTCTTTGGTATTTGTGAGCATGAAATCATATGGGGAAGCTCAACCAATAGTTTGCTGGGGCTCATCAATTTGCATTTGAGTTGTTCGCACCAAATATCTATAGATAGACTTTAAGTAATAATACCAAATATTAAAATGAATGAAAAAAAACCCAAAACTTGATCAATTTAAACACTGAAAAGAATCAATCAAGGCGCTCGATACGAATTATCAACTGAGTTTTGAGTTGATTTCAGATGAGTTTTGAATTCGCTATTTTTTTTTTTTTTCGGTTGGTTTGATGCAGGAACAAGTTCTCATTGTTCATTGCAAATATGGAATTTCAATAATAATGCCAAACATCTAAATCCCTCCCTTTATGTTTGAGAAGAAAAAAATGCCAATTTACATAACGCCTTTTCAATTCTTTTTGTTTTGTTTTTTTTTTTTAATTTATTTTTGTTTTTTTTTCTTCTTTTCATATACATTTATTTATTCGAAATGCTGTTCTATTTGTTTGCCTGTCAAGTTGAAGCTGCTCCAATTATCGGGGCAAGGTTCTTTTGGTCTCTCGACTTTTGGGTATATAAGCCCAGCGACTTGCGAAGCCAATCAACACAAATCATTCAGTTATCCAATCAACATGAAGGTGAGTCCAGCTTATCAACGAATCCTCGCCTGGTTCTTCTTCGAACTCATCCTCTGCTGTTGTTCTGCTTCTAGTTCTTCCTTGCCTGTCTGTTGCTCGCCGCTTGCCTGGCTCTTGGCCAGAGCAGCGCCATCTATGGGGCCAGCTATGCATCCGTTCCAGTCGTTCGACATATTCCAGTCGTTCGTCACGTTCCAGTGGTGCGCCATGTTCCCGTGGTTGAGTCCGTTGCCGTTCCCGTTGTTCCAGTCCATCGTACCGCCTACATCGCAGCGCCATCTGTTGTCCGCATCGGACACGTCTACGACTCTCCCCTCGCCTATGGCGGCTGGTTGAAGCAGAAGAAATAAACGCTTCCTCAATCCTCAATCTTCATCCATCAACTGGATGGATCAACAACAAATGCTAAAAAAACAAGACTTTCAAATTCCTTTTTTTTCTTTTTTTTTGTGTTATCTTAAATCCTGAATAAAACCAAAATCTTTACATTCCTAATCTGAAAGTGAAACATTTACTGAAACTTCATCGGGATCGTCAGCACATGAATATCACTTAGGGTCAAGATCTGGATAAGTATTACAGCTCTTCTCCAGTCAAATCCAAATAGTAGTCTAGAGGTTTATCTTTAATCTTCTGTCTCTTTATCAGCTTATTCTCAAGCTCAATTCAAATTCAAATCCATTTGAAATCCTTAGTCAAGTTCTAGTCATAGTCAGAAAATTCTTGTGAAGATAAATTTATATTTTTATATCAATATGATATTGTAAGACAATCAAATTAAACCTTTTTTAAATAAAATATGGAATCAATTAAAAAAGAAGAAGAAGACATATTTTGTGATTATTTTTATGGAGTTCTAATACTAAACTGTATTTTATAAAAAAATAGAAAAAAAATGTTAATTCAAGTAAAATAAATAGAAAAGCAAAAAAGAAAATTATCACCTATAACATATTAAGTAGCAACAAAATTTCCTTTAACTAATTTACGAGTTTTTTGGAAAGATTAAAGAGTCGATGAGAATAAAACTAAAAACAGGAATTAAGCCCAAAATAGAACTTAGTTAACATGCCAAATATTTTGGACAATTTCTAGTGATACAAATTTGAATTCATAACAATACATTCCATACTTAAATTCTTTTGTTTTTTTTTATAGTCCATTTCAATCCAAATAAAATAGCGCAATAAAAAATGTTTGAAAATATTTGAAAGTGCATGATTATGATCCACACAAATGTGAATGCAATCCACACATTTCAAATTGCGATTGCGAAAAATTATAAAAAATTATGAATGAAAAAAATTACACAAATCTGAAGATTAAATAAAAAGAGTTTTTGGAAGGTACAAAAAATATGAGATAAAAAACTGAACTTGAGACTTTAAAAGTTGACAAATTGGTTGAATTGTTGTGCAGATTGCCAGTTGCATTCCCACACTAATTGGCACACAATTATAGTACACACACACGCACACACACACGCACACTCACACAGACACACACGCACACTCACACAAACATTTGTAGTTGTGGCGATCAAGTGAGTTTTATGAGCATTTGACAATGTTTGTATTAATTGTTTAGGTTTTTGTTTGGTATTTTACATAACCAGGCTCGGAGTTAAGTTAATAGCTCAGTTGACAACAAACACACACACAGACACACACACACACACACACACATACATATGTATATTCGGAACAAAGACCATTCCGATTCACCTTGAAATGATGGCCTGAAATTGACATTTGAGTTGGAGAGTTTATGGATTTCAATTTTGTTGTTCATTTTTGATTTTTTTTTTTCTTTTGTGGGCTTGGTTCAACTCTTTGATGATTTCACGTGGGCAGCCGGACAGTGAGTGAGTGTGCGACAGAGACAGAGCATTACATTCGATCTTATCAGAAGAGTCAGTGATGGTCAGTGTTCATTTTCATGCTAATTAGGAGTTGTAGTCGCTTTCGGAATTTCGGAAATGCAAAACAAAACACACACCGCATTGCATTACGTTGCGTTGCGCTGCGTTGCGTTACGTTACATAGACTTTTTGAAGGGGTAACTGGAAAACTGTCGCACTGGAAATCTTATTGGAAATGGATATGAAGAACTTGTTGTTGATGTTGTTGTTGTTGTTGCTAACGATATCGATAACAATACATTTGTAAAGTGGGCGCGGCTGGCAATGAAAACGAAAGCGGCGGCAACAAAAATAAAAAGACAAATACAAATACAACTTTGCATCATCTTCATCTTCATCTTCATCATTATCATAAATGATGATGACCATTAAACGGCCCTTGCAAATGTTAATGAAATGCTTTTGTGTCTTATTGGGATGCGATTGCGTTGCTAACTTCAAATTGGAACCTCATCATGAGCTTTTACAGATGTCGCTGCCGCCTTCTCTGCCGCTGCGCTGCCGCTGCGCTGCTGCTGCGCTGCCACCGCTGCAGTGCGGTTCACTTCGCCATGGTTTGATTTGGCGGTTACAACGCACCGATATAAAAGCATGTGGTTTCTTTAGGTTCCTCATCAGTTGTGTCTGCAGAGAATCTGACTTTAGAGTCGCTGCGTTTTAGTTTCCCCTTCCCCCCGAAAGCAGGAATATTGTGGTAGTCAACATGAAGGTAAGCACTTGCACCACATTGCATCTACTTGGTTTTTTTAACTTGGCTCCTTGCACCACCCAAAATCAAAAACACAGGTCTTTGTTTGTCTGTGCGCGCTTTTTGCTGTGGCCAATGCCGGATTTCTGGGCCTGCTCGGCGGTGGTGGAGGCGGTGGCGGTGGAGGCTCCAATGGTGGATTGAAGGCTAGCATCAGTCTGGGCGGCGGTGGAGGAGGCGGTGGCTCACATGGCGGCTCCTATGGCGGTTCCTATGGCGGTTCCTACGGTGGCTCACATGGTGGTCATTATGGTGGCTCACATGGACATGGACATGGACATGGACATGGACCCGTCCAGGTGGTCAAGGTCATTCATCAGCAGGGCAGCAGCTCGGGTGGTTACTCCAGTGGCGGCTACTCCAGTGGCGGCTACTCCACTGGCGGCTACTCCACCGGTGGCTATGCCGGCGGTTACAGCTATGGCCCCGCACCACAGGTCTACAAAGTGAAGGTCATCTCTGGCGGCGGTGGTGCCGTTGCCCACCCAGCGCCCATCTATCATGACCATGGCCACGCCTCCGTCAAGGTCATCAAGGTATTGCACCAGGAGTCGGCACCACTTATCGGTGGTTCCATTGTTGAGAGTGCTGCACCACAGGTGATCAAGGTGCTGCACGAGAATCACAGCGCGGGCAGCCACTCGATTGGCGGTGCACCCACCAAGGTGGTGCGCGTCATCCATGAGCATGCCTCCGTTTCTGGCCACGCCCACGCCTCCGCCCCCGCTCACATCCAGTACAGTGCTCCCGCCCCCGCACCCATCTACACTGCACCCGCTCCCACTTCCATCTACAACGCACCCGCTCCCATCTACAGCGCGCCCGCTCCCATCTACAACGCACCCGCTCCAGCTCCAGTTTATGGTGCTCCCCTCTCGGTTCCAGCTCCAGCTCCAGCTCCGATCTACAGTGCTCCGATTGCCAGTGCTCCGGTTTACAGTGCACCACAGCCCGCTTACACGGCACCAGCGGCTCCTGTGTACAGTGCACCACTAGCTGCCCCCGCCCCTGCTCCCATCCACTACTCCAGTGCTCCAGTTGCAGCTCCCGCTCCCGCTCCCGTTCAGTACAACGCTCCCCTGCAGTACAGCGCTCCCGTCGCAGCTCCATCGCCGGTGCTCAGCGTTCCCGAATCCGCACCAGCTCCCACCTTCAGTCAGGGTCCAGTTTTGAGCTTGCCAGCTCCTGCGGAGGATCAGGCTCTGCCCATTGGTCACACACCTGCCCAGACCTATGGACCACCTCACTTTTAAATAGTAATCACAACAGCAACAACAACAACAGCAGCACCACCAACCAGCACTGGAGGCATTCACATTCATCGAAGTCCTCCAATTCTACTACTTCTATTTCTATCGACCTATCGATCTATCGACTCTTCGACCTATCGATCCATCCAACGCCATAAGTTATTTGAATTTTTTTTATAGTTATATTCTTTTTTGGTTTTGTTAAAAAAAAAATGGAAAATAAAAACCGACTGTTAAATGAACTCGACTGCATTTTCCGTTAACAGCAGTGCTGACAGAGCAGCGCATTTCCCGTGGAATCTGGTATTTCTTAAAATGTTACAGACATGAGGACCCGTTCAGACACTTTCTGTCGTTAACAGTCAAGATAACATTCTGCTATTGCTTCTTGATCAATGAATATTAAAATCAAATTAAATTAGAGCAAACGAAGCTGCGAAGATTAATTGAATTATCAATTGATTTTTTTTGGATTTAAGCAGTTATCTTGCACTACTATTATTTTGAATTTAAATGAAATTCCCATATTCCTAAGTATTTTTTCAAAAACTAAAAACCTCTGTGGCACTTTTACACAATAAATAAAATAAAAAATATATTAGCAGAGTGTAAAAAGGACTATTGTCCAGAAAAAAATATCGTTGAGACACTGATAGACGTGATCATATAGAATTGAATTCAGATAAAATTTCGAGAGTATTTTTGAATTTTTACGTTATTGTTTCTCACATATTATCAGAAAACTGTAAAAAAAAGCTCGAGTTTCCTGTTAAAATCAAACAGATTATAACTCAAAAAATAAAAAAATTACTGGGAAAGGTCACTTTACACTGCACTGTATGTGTGGTAGGCGGGGGCGGTAATATTTTCAAAACAGAAAAAAAGACCGAAAACAAAATAGTTAATCACTGGCGCCCTTTGTAAACTTGACCTTCGCGTTGGAGTCGCTGCGCTGTCGACGTCGATGTAAGCGTCGACGTCGACGTCAACAGATTGCAGCTGTTGCGTCTGCGCAAACGAAGCGTGAATAATGCGATAAATTTAACATTTCTTTTAAATTGCTTTTTGTTACTTCAAAAGGTTTTAACAAATGTTTAAGCACACCATTTAACAAAACCAAAAAAAAAAAGGAAAATAAAAATAGATTTATCATATGTTAAACATATGCTTTGTGGTTGTTGTTGCTGTTGTTGTTGTTATTGTTGCAGTGGTTTTTGTTGCTGCTGTTGCTGAGAGTCGACTCTGGTATTATTACGATATATTATATATATTCGCTTTTGTTTTTATTTGTTTCATAACAATTTATCTGGGCTTCAAATTTGTTATGATTTCATTATTTTAAACACAATTGCAAGTAGATGATGTTGTTGTTGTTGTTGATGTTATACAGGTTGTTGTTATGTTAATTGTTGTAGTTGTTGACTTGTTTTATTTATTCGGCCGCTTTGACAAGTGCCTCGGCAACTTCGACGGCAATGGCAGCTTCCGCCTTGGCCTGGAAGACAAACGTTAATTGCAAATTGAGTGAAATGCATTAATTGTTTAAGCAATAAGCGATTCTCTCCTACCTTATCGCTGCTAGCTGAGCTAAGCTCGTTCTGATATTTGGAAAGCAACTGTCTGGCCTCATTCATATCGATGTCCTCCACATTGTGAGCCTCCTCGGCGAGCACTTGCACCGAGGAATCCTCGTTGACGGTCACTGAGCCGCTGGAGACAAAGTATTTGGTGAGCTTGCCATCGTTGTCGGTCACCTGGACAACGCCGGGTTTCAGCACAGCTGTGAAATGAAGAAGATGAGATGATATAAGTGACATCATATAACTCTCTTGACATCCAAGTAACTTGACTCGACTCGACTCACCCAGTGTGGGCACATGCTTGGCCAGAATACCGAAGGCGCCGCTGAACGAGGGCACGTCGATTTGGCGCACCACAGCGGCGTCGTAGAAGGTCTTGTTGGCAGCGGCAAACGTCAGCTTCATCTCATCCGAGTACGAACGGTTCTGGGCCAAGCGAGCGCCGCGCGCGGCCAACAGGCGAGCATTCTTCACGAACGACATTTTGTTGCCTGCAAGGGCAAAAGCAAACAGTTATTACGTTTAGTTATAATAAATATTATTATGCTAGCAACTTTTAAAAAGAAACACACAAATTATGTAACTTTGTAGGTTAGGCAAAAAACGACAAGTGACAGAGACCAGACTAGTCGCAGTTGTGATGCACGCACAATTATGTTGTCCTGTGACTGTTATTGCATTTGCAAACAACTTTAGCTTAGCAAATTGGTTACCTTTTATTGATTTGGAGTGTGGCGAAAATAAAGAATACTATGGAATTCTGTCGTTCAGCTCGTAACCAGCACCGCTGTTTAGTAGAGTTGTCGCAAACCCAGTTGGCTCTTTTCGTTCCGAACAGGTTCAGTTGAACGGGTCATTGGAACATGCTGCTGAGCTTGTTCCGCTGTACATGAGCGATACATTCTGTTCGCAACGATTACATTCATTTATGTCCACCAATAATAAATGAAAATGCAAATAGGTACTTTCATTATTTATTTAATGTTAGCAGCAAGTTATGCGCGTATTCTGTATTGTTTTACTTGCACAGTATTTCGATAGCACCGATAGCTGACCTAAGTATCGTGTATCGATATTCCGTGCACCGCTTGCTGGCTTACATAATGTTATGCTGCTGCTAGTTAGCAGCAGTTATTTCAAAACTCACAATTAATTTCACATATTAGCGCAAATCATTGTCTGATTCAAACTAATACTGGTTTTTACTGAACATTTAAAATAGCTCTAAAGTGATTTGCAAAAAATAAAATAATTTGTAGCATAGCTGCCGATGCCGATAAGCAATGTTATTGGATGTTGCCATGCCAAATAACATTACAGCGAAATGTTAAGTTTGTTTTTTTTTATTGTTGTTAGAGTGATTTACTAGTAGAGACTTTATTTGTGGAACGTCTGCTTATTTGTTTGTATTTCTGTGCGAAAATTTATTTATGTAAAACAGAGAAAAATGAGACTGATACAGCGCAGTCAACTTGAGATAAATGTTGTTGCATTATCCTTCATATTGGGCATAACTGCGGCATCAGTGACGCCGGGAATTGGCGCTAAACCTTTGACGGACACTGTCTACCTGGCGGAGGGAACATCCATCGATATAACCGCCAATCGGTATGGATATAATGTGCTGCGCACCTACTGCTATCCGGGCAAGCCGCACTCACTGATCAGCCTGTTCGAGTCTGTCGAGTTTCTGCTCTCGATTGGCAACGATGACTACACGGAATACGGCGGACGGACGCCGGAGGAGGTCCTGGAGCATTACAAGGAGCAGCGTTCGATGTTCAGCTTTACGCTCTTCTCACAGAAGCGCCAACGCGTCCAGATGTCACCATTCGAACAGCAATGCATTGGCGTTGCCTCCAATCAGCCCTACAATGTCAGTTTGAAATATGCCAAATTTGATCTGTGGCGCTTCCTTCAACTCGGTCTCGGGATGCTGATCTTCTGGAGCGCCGGTCAGTTGGCTAAGAACAGCATCTTCTACTATCTGGCCGGGATTGTGCTGGGCATTTGTGCGTCGCTGCTGGTCATCATTGCGATCGTATCGAAGCTATTCCCGAGGCGTCCCATGATGTATGGCGTCCTCATCGGCGGTTGGACAATTGGACTGTTTATACTCAAGCAATTGTCGGACAATATGCGTCTTATACTGATCACGTATCGGGAGTATGTGGTCTGGTATTTGGCCATCACGGGACTGGTATCGTTTTTGGTCTGCTATCGCATTGGACCACCGAAGAATCCGCGCTCCCAGCGCATCATCCAATGGGTGCTCCAGACAATTGGCTGTGCCATGGTTTACTTTAGCAGTTGGCACACTAGCGCCTGTGCCATCCTCATGGCAATCATATTTATTGCCTACTACTGTCCCAACTCTGTGTTGAACTATGCACAGAAATTTTACAGACGTCGCTTTCCACCCAAGCGGCGTCTGCTCACCCAGGAGGAATACTACCAGCAGGCTGTCAATGAGACGGCACGTTCCCTTGCCGAGCTGCGTGAGTTTGTGACCAGTCCGAATTGCCGCCAATGGAAGACAATGAGTTGTCTGCGTGATCCAATGCGATTTGCATCATTTGCCAATGGAGCACCACATTTGTATGACGAAGAGATCGAGGATTATTCACGCACCATTGAGGATTCGATGGAGGGCGCCGACGAGGACGAGGCCGAGGATTATCTCCAGTGCAACATGTACTATCGTCCCACGGCCAGGCGCAGCAATCAACGCCAGACAGCTCCGGCTCCACCCACATATCCAGCCCGTCACTTGCCACTGGCGCGACAGCAGATCAACAACAACAATCGTGACGATGACGACGATGATGACGATGACGAGGAAGAGTACATGGAGCAGGATGATTAAACGATATAACGATATAACGATATACATATACATAAGACTCAATAGTTTATAAGATTCAGCCAAGTTTCTTTCCTAGTCGAAGCCAAATATGATTTCTTGTCCGAGTCATGCATTCTTAAGACTTTCTAGCTTATAATATTCAGACAGTTCATTTTCCTGGATCGGAAACAAGATCACATCAGAGGCATTTCTGTTCCTTGACTGAAAACAAAAGGAAGAAAAAAGACTTCGCTTTTGGCTCACTTTCTATTCATTTGTATAAAACTCTCGCCCTTTCGACAATTGACAAAAATATTATAATAAATTCTTCAAATAAATACATTTAATGTAAGTAATTCATGTAATTAACACTGATCCTTTTAACTACCACTAAAGTGGGCACAAATTTTAAATTCCTCTCTCTTTTATTGAGCTGATAAGAGAGCTTCGAGTTGATCTTTGTCCTCGCAGCTCGAAATTAATGATAAGATTCATGATGTCTGTTTCATATTTTGTACCATTTCATTTCCAGTCGGTGTATTAAGTACTTATTTATTATGCGAGCTTCAACCAAATTTAGTAATAAACAAAACATTCCAATTTACGTACTTTAAGTCTGAACTGTACTGATTTCATGTGCCGTCTCGCTCTTTGCGGTGTGTCGCTGGCTTAAGCTATCTCTCTTTAGTTTGTTGGCATTGGATTTTCACTAGTTTAACAGAGGAACATTTAACACATTCATTAACAAGAATCAAATTTGTTCGTCATTTGTGAATATTTTGGGTACCCTTTAATAATATTATACTTTTCAATATTCATGAAATTGATTATTCCTAATTTTCGTTTATGTTTTTTAATTTTTTTTGAACTTGATGTTTTTCTGAGTGAAATTTCCTAATTAATGTTTGCTTTTTAATCCATCCTTATTTTGGATTTAGATGGCTTTCAAAATGTGGATGAATAAAGACAAAGTTCTTAGTTAAAAAAGGTAAACGATCATTTATAAATAATTAAAGTATTTTCATTTAAACATTCAAAATAACAAGCACAAAATTAGCGAGCCACCATCAATCAAAATGAATAAGGGGCACCTGATGAAGGGCAATAGATTCCTCAATGTGTCTTCGGGTGTTCTTGGTTCTGCTTCAGAGAGCTCAACGCAATCAGCTTCAATTCTCGCCGCTTGCTGCTGACAAATATATCAAATCTTTTCAATCTGCTTTTCTTCTGCAGAATCAACGTGTTTCTCCTCGGTTATTCCTGGCTCCTTAAGCGCTTAAGGCGCTTTGAGGGAGCACCGTTGGAGACATTTGCTGGACGCTTCTCGGCGACGACCACATGAACCACTTTGATGCGTTTCGTTAACTCTTCCATTTCCATTTCCATCTCCATCTCCATCTCCATTTCCATGGGCATTTCATTAGCCACAACTGGCTGTCGTTCCCGTCTTTCTCGCCGTGGATGCGGCACAATGAAACCGTTGTAGATTTCCAGCAACTTTTCCAGCGGCAAGTTTTCTGCATTTGCCACATACAATTCGCGCTGTAAGCGTGTGAAATAATGCGAATATTTTGCACGAATTCATACAAATCAATTTATTTACATTTTTGAGCTGCTCCAAGATGATGGAGCGCGTTGTCTCCTCGCTCTGCATGGGCTCCATAAATTTGCTTTTGTTTATGATTTGTTTGCTTCGGTAATTTAAACATATCCCAGTTCGGGTTTTTCTTGGTGCGATCGCAATGGAGATCAGATTGTAATGTGCTATTTCCTCTTCAGGCACTTTTAACACATTTAACAATTTATTGTTTAAATATTAATTACATTTGTTGTCTCAGAAATCTGCGCAACATTCTGACGTTTTGTTATTTACCGGCTTTTGACGTACCAGCTGATGTGCCAGAGTTGCCAAGTGCTGCAAAATAGAAGAATTACATATTAAAATACAATCATTGACAACTTATATTATTGTTTTTATTTATTATATTATATTTTTATTAAAAACACAAATTTTAATCCCTAATATGTATGTTTCAATTATAATAATAATATTAAGTGATTCTGTTGCTCTCATTAAATCGGTCGGCTTGACAAATAAACATTGCCTACTTTCGTGCGCAACAGATTTTAGCAAATGCTGAAAAGTGCAGCACACTTTTATGGCTTGCCAAAAGTCGACCAGAAAACTGACTTTATTGTTGGAGCTCCGATTATTATCATTTAAAATTGAGATTCATAAATTTCCACCAAAAATATTATCATCAAATAAACAAATTCTTAACAGATAGATTTTGTTGTTCAATCTGAAATGCCTTCGGACGTGTTGACAAATAAACATTGCCTACTTTCGTGCGCAACAGATTTTAGCAAATGCTGAAAAGTGCAGCATACTTTTATGGCTGGACAAGAGTCGCCTACCAAAATGATTTCAATCTTATTAGAGCTGTTCCAGTTGATGTGAAAAATTATTCTAAAATAAACTTGCACAACTTGCAGCGATTTGAACGTTAGCTTATAAACAATTTGAATTATTATGGCAATAGGGATTCTGGCTGGCTTATTAGAGCTGATTGGGCCGATAAATGTGATCAATGATCAACAGTTTGCAGAGACTTCATGCTACGCATATATATATTCTATAATATGTATGTGCAATACATTTATAATTAATGCATGTTGAATTTGTCGCACTCCCCCGCGTCGCAACGCCTTGTGTTTCATCTCTGTCACTCTCTTGCCCCGTCTCGCACATTGACATTGACGTTGACAGGCGATGCACAGTGGGTCGCTTGGCTAAAGTTGTTGACACAAATTGATTGCTTTTCAGCTTAAGTCTGAGATTTAAAATATACCTCAATAGTTAAAAACAAGGAAAGTATTCGTAATTCGAATGAGAAAGTTAAATTGATAAGTAACCAAAATAATGGAGTAAAAAATAAATAATTATTTTAATGTTTATTTTCTAAGTAGAAAAATATTTTAAAAAATATGTTCGACTTCAGAAGATACGCTATTCTAACTTTGCTTTTATACAGCTTTCATTTTCTTCTATAGTTTATCGTTGAAAATTATTTTTACTTTAATAAGCTACACAAGACTTTAACCTTTGCTTTGTTGAAACATATTAAAATGTTTGCCACAAATTGATTGCTTTTCAGCTTAAGTCTGAGGTTTAAAATATACCTCAATAGTTAAAAACAAGGAAAGTATTCGTAATTCGAATGAGAAAGTTAAATTGATAAGTAACCAAAATAATGGAGTAAAAAATAAATAATTGTTTTAATGTTTATTTTTTAAGTAGAAAAATATTTTAAAAAATATGTTCGACTTCAGAAGATACGCAATTCTAACTTTGCTTTTACTTTACTTTACTTTAATAAGCTACACAAGACTTTAACCTCTGCTTTGTTGAAACATATTAAAATGTTTGCCTATGAATTTTATTACATGTTTTTGCGGCAAATTATCCACTGTGCGATGGTCGACGTTGCGACGCTGCGTCGGCTTCCAATTTCCTTTTGCCATAATTTTTGGCACTTAATGTGCCAGCAGATAAGAAGTACTTAATATGCCTGACTTTGGATATTTTTTCGGAATTTTTGTGGTTGCTGTAGTTTTTTGTTTTGGTTATTTGGGTTTTAAGTGCTTAGTGCTAAACGTTTCCTTTTCTCCCAGGCAATTGTAATGCGGCATTAGGAGCTACTGCTGTTGTTGTTGTTGCCCTTGCTATACTCTTCCTGAGGATCCGATCACTATTGCATATGGCTCTCATAGGAACAATCAATCAATCCAGCTTTAGTAGGAACAAGTTTGTTGTTTATTGAGATATCTCAACCGATCTTACAGAGAAGGCATCTGGGATGGTCCTATACATTTCGACCAAATTTGGTTGAAATCGGTCTGCTATATCATATAGTTGTCATAGGAACAATCAGTCGAAAATCAAGCTTTGGTATGAAAAACACATTTTTTGTGTTTAAAGATATCTCAGGCAATCTTTTAGAATATACTTTTGGTACTGTCTTATATGTATGTACATATATCCTAAACAATTTTTACTCAAATCGGTCTGTAAAATCGCAAAGTTGCAAACTTTTGGTTGTTCCTTGAGGTATCTCAAACAATTTCAGGGAACATATATGTACAAATTTCCAATGCTCTAACACATTCTGTTCAAATTTGGCTAAAATCGGATTATTATATTATATAGCCGCAATAGAAACGATTAGTCAACAACTGAATACAGAACTCTGAAAGGGCATTGAATCTTCGACTTGCCGATCTGCGGTCTTTTTTCTTGTTACTGTTGTTGCTGTTGTTACTGTTGTTGTTGTTGTTGTCCTTGTTATCCTTTGCTTAAGGCAATTGTAAAACGTTTCACGTCTGTTGAAGTGTCTCCTTCGGTCCGTCCAATTTGTCACTTCACTTGGTTGCAAGTTGCACATCAACCAATTTGACTCAAATATCATTACGGGATCTTCTCGCTTGTTCTTTCTCTGTGCATGTGTGTGTGTGAGTGTGTGTGTGTGAGTGTGTGCGTGTGAGTGTGAAGGAAAGGGAAAAGAAGAAACAAAACTAAAACTAAAACTCTCTCATCAGTAGGGGGTCAGAGACAATTGCCTAACTGTTGCTTTAGCTGCTGATTGAAAATTTTCCGTAAGTGCATTCAAGTATTAACTACATATACATAAATGTGTGTGTGTGTGTGTGTGTGTGTGTGTTTTTTCCCTTCTTTACGCTATCTAAGATAATAGTTGCAGCCCCTTAAAAAACTCTCACACACACACACGCACACTCGCACAGTTCTCAATAGTTCATTGATTATGTTAATATGAAAATGCCGCCGCATCGTCGTTGTTCCCTCTTGATTCCACCTTATCACTAGGCTCGTCTCGTCTCGTCTCGTCTCGTCTCGTCTCGTCTCCCCTTCCCCTTACTCCTCTGCTCGCCCCTCGCCGCGACTTGTTGTTTTTAGTCTATTCTTTCTTTCATCAAATTTCTTAACTCCGAAACTGAAACTAAAATCGAACCGAAAAACCAACTGAAAACTCAAAAGAAAAAAGAAAAAAAAATCTGCCTCATAATCTTTATGTTGTTGCATTTTATGTGTGTTGACAATTTTACCCCTGTCCCCCGCCCCCCCGGGCACTCCGCACCCCTTCCAACGACTGCCCTCTCTCTCACACTCGTTGTGCCCTCCTCCACCTCCTTTGTTCCCCCTTCTCCAACTCCTGCTCTAAATGCGCTGTGTGTTGTTTTTTTTCTTCTGTTATTTGGTTTTGTTTTTGGAATTTACCTTTGTGGGTTTTCCCGTTCACACGTTGCCCATGGAAAATTTTTAGTATCATATAATTATACATATACCTACATATGTATGTGTGTGTGTGTGTGTGTGTGTGTGTGTGTCTGGTGTGTCGATCAGTTTTCAATCATTTGCATATAAATTTGTGCATTTTCTAGCTAAACTTCTTCTACTCAAGCGAGAATTAAAGTTGGTGTCTAGAGGGAAAGGCAAAGGTGTCGAGGGGGGAAAGAAGTCGACGAAAATCCATTATTTTTAGGGTTACATAAATATGTTGACGATCTTGTCCAGACCAAATCGGAACATATGTTTTTCTTCTACAAAATTAACATATTAGCTAAATGCAGATTATGGTAGCATTAAGTTCTAAACTTTCACAATTTCCATTAAGTAATTGAATTGAGAGAGTAATTAAATTGAAAGAATAGGCAGTATTAGATATACATTTTTAAATATTTGGGTACCTTGTGATAACTGTTATACAACTGTTATACTGCGATAGCTGTTATACGACTGTTATACTGAAATAGTTGTTACATGACTGATATATTTCCAGCTGTTATCAAACTGTTATACCGTCAACTGCTGTATAGTCATAACTGTTATATACGATTTGTACTGAGATATCTGTTACACTTGTCTTAAGTGTCGTATTAAATCTTCCACTTGCTTACTGCAACAACACTATAGCATCGATTCTAACATAATGTCATTCGCCGTGATATGTCTCCAAGCTGCTACCTACACACACACACACACACACACACACACACACACACACACACACACACACACACACATAGCGAACCTGAAGAACAAAGAGCAAATGATCTGTGACTGGGTGACTTTCAAGTGTTTCGTATCTTTTATCTTTTCTTTTCTTTTCTTTTTTTTTTATTTTTTTTATTTTTTTTGTCACAGGCAACTGTAAGTGGATACTTGAAGAGGCTCTTTCGACTGCCATTTGTTTGTAATAAATTTAAAAAAAAAAAAAAGAGACTGAAACTGAATGAAAGGATCGTTCCGCATTACATGTGTTCACATTCAATATATATGTATGTATGTATGTATACATATGTGGCCACTGCCCAAATGAAGCAATTAAACTGTTAATATACATACACTTGTATACAGATAGTTAAGGCTTTGAGTGTGTAAGTAGAACGCGTAGGCGCGCCTGTGTCCAAAAAAAAAAAAAAAAAAATGGAAAAAAAAATTGATTGTCAACACATGGAAATTGTCGCCGCGTTGGCATTTGCAACGTGTGGCAAGAGGCAGAGCCTGAGGAATCTGGTGGAATATGAGTATGTGCAACAAAGCAAAGAATGTCTACACTGTCGCTCTTCCTATGCCCATCTCACTCGCACTCACACGCTCTGACTGCTAAAGTTCAACAACATTTGCTTAATAATTTGCATGCATTTTGATTGCTCTATACTTAGAAGTCTCCTAACAGAGGCGTTGGGTAAGGGGGGCAGGGGGAGGGGCGTGCAACGCCTTTTGTTGCACTGAAATTGTAGACACTTCCTTCCGCAGCAGCTTCCTTAATAAAATGAAAACAACAACAAACAATAAATCGGTAGAGACTTGAACAAAAAAACAGCTTTTATATTTGTTCCTCAGTTGAGGATCGTCGTCTGTCTGGCAAACTTTCGGCCAAAGGAAGCTGCAACTGCATCATTATCATCTTATTATCATCGTTATCATCATTATCATCGTTATCATCATTATCATCATTATCATCATTTTCATTATTGTCGAAATCATTATCATTATCATTATGATCTTCAGCCTGCATTACATTTCGCTCTGTTTCATTCACCTCTCAATTTGTCTTCCTACTCGCTCTCTCCCTCTCTCTCTCTCTCTCTCTGGCTTTTTCTCACTCACACATTAAACATGTTAATGTTGCAAGCTGCAACTTTATATTTTTTTCCGTACGTCCTCTGAGTTGTCGTCTTTAAATTTGCTTTGCTAAATACTCTAACTGAAAGCAACCTTAACAAGTTTCCCACTCAGTTTACACTAAAAAAACAAATAAAAGAAAAGATTTTCCGCCTTTTATTTTAAATTTGGTCATTTTTAATTCTCTAGCTTGAACTTTAACCTGTTGTTCACTTGGCAAATTAAAAGAAATTAAAAAAAAATTAAAAATTAAAATATTCGAAAATTCAAGAATTTATTGTGCGGGCTCTTTATGAAAGTACAATAATAATTACAAATCTATAAAATGTAGATTTAATATCTATTCTGATCATAATACTTATATGCAGTCAAATATTGAATATAAATTAGAAATTGTCTAGAATTTTTGTCTTAAACATAATTTGAATAGTATGGTTTTTATAATGCTTATTATTAAACATTTTATTATAACTTAAATAGTTGTGCACTTTTATTTTCAAGGGGTCGATTCCAATAAAGTCCTTTTGTAATGTGCTACTCACTCCTTAAGCTAAACATAAGTTCTTAATTTGTATTTAAATTAATTAATTTGATCAAATTACAAGAAACTTCTCTCTAATAACGAAACTTTTTTTTATTTGTAATTTTTTTATTTTAAATGATTTTAATATAGTTAAGCTGTATTTTGTTACTTACTTCGATTCATAATTTAAAAACAAAAAGAAACTTAATCATACCCCGAAATGGATGTTGTTTGGTAAATTTCCATCTAAGCTTTTAGCTTAATCTAAGAGATATCATTATAATAAGTAAGTATGAGATCTGCCAACAAATCTGAATTAATTCATGACAGTTTTAAGATCTGATTACAAATCTAAACTAACAAAATTAATTAATGACATAAATTACAAATTTAATTAATGACTTAAGAATTTGTTTACACATAATTATAATAAATAAAATTATGCATGCATAAAATTAAAAGTCAATAAAAAATGCATGATTTCTGCTTGATATAAACAAATGTAAATATGTATGTAGATTATTTTGAGCTTATTGATGAACTTTAAGGAATATTGCAAATTTCTTAAGGAGGAAGGGGAAAGGGGAACTTTGCTTGTTTTGCTTTTCGCAGAGTGAGTCGGACCCTTATAATGTGTGTGTGTGTGTGTGTGTGTGTGTGTGTGTGTGTGTGTCTGTGTGTGTCTACAACATCATTTTAATTTATAGCGGCTGTGGCAAGTACAGTTGAGGTTGAGCTGTGTTGTGGCAAGCAACAGGCAGCATGAGGCATGCAACATTCAACAGGCAACAGGCAACAGGCAACATTCAACAGGCAACATTCAACAGGCGTCTGTTTCCTCAGCTTTGTCTTCATCTGCGTTTTTATTTCTTTATTTTTTATTTTTTATGGTCTTCGGCTTTTGGTCTGCCCCTGACGCTGCTTCTGCGGATGACTCAGTTTGGCAATAATAAAAAGCTGCAACAACAGCAACAGCAACTCGTATAGAAAAGAGAACCAAAACAAAAGCACAAAAATACTCAATCTTCTCAATGGCAATGTCCCCCTAACCCTTAACCCTTCACCCTTCACCCTTATTCCTTATTCCTTATTCCCTGTTCCCTGCTCCTGTCTTGTTTTATGTTGTGTCGCCTGTTGCCCGTTATGTATATATGTATAAATATATGTACGCATTTATGTATGTATGTATGTACTTGCCCCAGACAATGTCTAAGTTGACACACAGACTGCTAGACTCGAAGATACCCTGTTGATTCACAAACTAATTAGTTGTTAATATTACAATTTGTATTTGTAATATTATATTAAATTTTATGTAATTAAATAAAATAAAATAAAATTAAGAAAATAGTTAAAAGATACTTTTTAACCTTCTTACTTACTTCTTATATGTATATAATAAATAAAATATGGTCGCAAAAACAAACATTATATTTTAAAATATATAAATAAATATATAATGAATAAATAGAGAGTTTAGCAAGCAACAAATACTTTTAACTTCACTTAGTTTTACTGAAAGTTGAGATAATAAAGGAATAAATAAATAAATACTTCCAATATCAATATAATATCTCTAAGAAAATTGGCAGGCTTCTTTGACACTTTGTCTTTTCTATATCAGTTAAAAAAATATAGCAGATTATAATATATTACCTTCAAGAAAAAGGCATAAATAGATATTAGCATTAATAGATATTTGAAAGTAACTAGGTAAATCTTTTTTGTGTCACATGCCAAGGCACAAGTTGAGCAGACCCACTTTAACTGCTAGTTGATTAGAGGGTATAAAAAAGACACCGCGTCTGCGTTGCAAACTTCGAAAGCTGGTTTCTTTCAACTTCTTCTACTTGTCTTCTTCTGTCTATTTGCTTACGCTTTTGCTCTATTGACGGAGTTGAAAGCTCTAAAAAGCTCACAGTTTACAGTTTACAAGTGGTGGCTCAACAGCTGTCACACATACATACATATGTATGTACATATGTATGTATGCTTGTATGTAATTGTATGTATATGTAGTTGGAAAGCTGACCAGCAAATAACAAGATGAACAAAAAAAATATAAGAAAATTAAAAATAAAAATACAAAAAAAAAAAACAAGTTTTCGATCCTTTTTGGTAACGATTGTCGTTTATTAGTAGCTGCCAACAAAATTATTATGATGGTTGGCAAATTGGCTTAAGTTGGACAATGCGCTTTGCGTGTCCTCCAGCGTCAGATGCTCCATTTGTCCAAATGTCCAAATGTCCATATGGCCAATTGCAGTTTGCCCCTCAATGTGGCAGCTACACAGAAAATCAAGAAGTTCACTAAAACAAATAACATTTAAAATTCTTCTATTCGGAATATTTATGTTAAGTGTCAAAAATAGTCAAAAACATTTGATTTCACTAAGAAACTTCGTACAGAGTCACATTTGTCAAAGTACAGTCGAGCTTGCCTAACTCGAATTACCATTGTTCAAAGAAAAAGTTCGCACTGTGAAGACTTTGACCAATGGAATTCATTGTTTAAGTTTATTGCCACACGATTTAGTTTGAGCTGGAGAAAATTCGAGTTATAGAAATTCGACTAATGTAAGTACGACTGTATTTGCGGAGAAGGAATTGAAACATCTTATTTAAATCAAGTATTTTCTACGCGGTTTATAAAATTCCAAGATTATCGAAATCTGTACAACGCTGGGATGAATTTTTGTTCACTGTGTATTTTCTTGCCACAATCTCCCTGTCTCCCTCACTCTCTTACTGTCTCCCCGTCTCCCTCTCTGCTTGTCGATCTGTCAAGTAGCGCGCTCTACTTCAAAAGCGACTCCCAGACTCCCAATTCTCTCTCTCTGACTCTTTCTCTCTCTCTCTCTCTGCAATTATAATTAGTTGAAAACCGTTCATTAAATTGTGCCCCCCTTCAAGAGGGCATGGGTGGCACAGAGAGGGGGAGTGTGGGGGGAGGGGGAAGTATTGTAAGTAGTGTTGCAGCCGATGATTGGGGAGACTCAAGCGGTAGCACGCGATGAGAAGTAGATTAAGTAGATTATATCGACTGCAATTGATCCAGCCGCTGATAAGAGAGCAATCAGCCCCCTCTGAGTGGAGTTGAGAAGACCCCACTTGGACTCTGAACTCCAGATTGCCGTCTAATTAGCCTCTAGGGGTGATGGAAATTCAAAAAGACAATCAGTTTTACAATCAAATTGTAAGAAATCGAATATTAATCGAGCTGTCGTTACATCTCTAAATAATAATAAATCTTAGAGAAAAAACAGTTGTAAATACGAAATAATCGCGTGAGCTTTGACTTGTAAAAATGCTTAATCAAAAATCAGAACAACTTTCAAACTTTCTTAACTTCAGAATTTTCAGCTTGAACTTTACTTTTTCATCCCTTAAGCTGTTCGAAAATGCAAAGCTTTAAATCGTTAGTTTAACATAGAGAACTCAGATACTCACTGGGTATCTCTAGTCGGTCTTCAACTTTAATGAAGATCCTCAGCTTGGTTGACATAAACGAGCATATGGACTGATAGATACCCAGCTAAGCCGATAATCCATCATGGACGAGTGCCAACACTCAATGGGTTAATGCAGTTGTTGTTGTTGGTGTTGCTTTTACAAATGACTTTGGCAGCTGTTGGCAATGGGGAATTCACAGCTAAATATGACCAGGACACGAGTCAAGGGTGCTAAAAATACGGAGATATCCTGCGGAGACCGAAAGCCGATCAAACTCACGTGAATTTCAAAAAGGATACAAGAAAACAGAAAAAGAAAAAGAAAAGGAAAAAGAAAAGAAAACAGCAATGAAAACCAAAACAAGACAATGATAAACACTTCAAAGCAAAAGCAAGAGGCATCAATCAGGCCACAAAGCCGCAAGCCAACCAGACTGATCAATCATGCAACATATCTACACATACACATACAAATATAATACATATATGTATATGTAAATATGCATATATATTCATCTTATGTACACATGATGTGAGTTCAGCACCTTTCTTTTCACATACGATCAACGGATCAGCGAACAGCACTTGAATGTTTGCACAAAGACTTTTAACAAGCAGTGTTAGTCTCGCTGTGTCTTCGTGTGTGGACAACCCCGAAACTACACTGAGAAAAACAAATACATACATACGTAGCTGTTAGATAGCTGGCAATATTTATTTACCTATTTATTGCCAAGCTTTATATTTATTTAGTTTAACAATTTAAACAAAATTATTAAATAATAATTAAAACGAAAGCTTGACAAATTTAATATTTAATTGGAAATTATTTATTTAGATGTAATAAATTTCATATTTTTTTATTGTCAGCCAATTTGTGTTAAGTAAACAATTTTAGGAACTTAGTCTAAAAGTTAATTTTGTACACTTCTTTTATAAATCGTTTTTGCTTGCTTTATTATTTTTATTATTTATTACTGAATTTATTTTCAATTATTATTATTATTTTTATTTATTTATTTTTTAAATTAAAATTTTGCTCAGTGTATGAAATGGTAAACCGAGCCTGTTACCTGGACTCTGGATTTTGGGCTGTCGACTGTGACTGTGTGCCAAGACTTAATACTTAAGTTGTCAACGAGCGCTAAAAGGTGTTACCCAAATTGTTGACAAAGAACTGCGGTTAGTCTCTGTCTCTGTCTCTGCCTCTCCCTCTGTCGCTGTCGCTGTCTCGGCCAATTGAGGCACGTTTGTAATTAGCCCATGTTGCATGTGGCCAGAGGCGGGCTGGGGCGGGGCAGGGGAATGCAGGGGTTGGCATTACCTCTGCTTAGCTGGACACCAAAGATGTTGTTACACAAAATTTACATGCTGATCTTGGCGGTGGCAGCTGCAACAACGACAACGACAACAACAACGGCAACATGTTGCAATATCAGGTAGTTGCTGCTCACTAAAATACAGTTCAACATAATGAAGATGATGGTGATCATCATGATGATCTAACGATCTCATCTCCGCACCCAGTCACTCATAAAAGCTACAGCTACATAATGTATCTGTATCTTTCGGCATATATGTATCTGTATCTGTATCTGTATCTATTGTTGCTGCTGTCCGAAGTTCAACAACGGTTCAGACTTTCTTTTTGGGGCCCGTGCGTCGTCGCATCGCGTTGGTAAATTGTTTTCACTTTATTGCCTTTTGGCCGCGTTGGGCCAACATTTGGTGTCACTTTATACTTAGAACACATTATTGTATCTGTATCTTAATTTTATTTTTTTTGTCTTCTTTTCATTTGCAAAGTGTGCGGCAAACAGCTGACTGACTAACTGACTGACTGACAATGACAATGGACCAAAATGTAATATTAAATTAATTTTCAATCAATTGAAGTGAAGTGAAACAACTTAAAATCCAATTAATTTCTAATCTACACATCAATTACAGGGTATCTAACAGTCCTTTCAAACGCAGCTAGAACACGCGTACTGATTTCAGTTGTTGTTGCTTTAGTTGTTGTTGTTGTTGTACGTGGCAAGTGATAATGATGATTAAATTTACCGCAACGGCGTTGGCAACGATTCGTGTGTGTCGCCCACCAAAAATGTCATTGAACTCCCCCCAAAAATCAAATCTAAACACAAAAAAAAAAATGAGAAAAAATATTAACTGAAATTATTGAAATATTGAAAGACTCGTCAACGAAGAAGAAGAAGAAGACGAAGAAGAAGCAGAAGCAGAAAAAGCAGAGCACTATTCGTAAATGTCTTTTATCAGAAGAAGCGCGACGTTGACTTCCATCTCTTTCACACGCGCTGTCTTCTGGCTCTTTCACGCTAAAAGTGTCGCACTTACATTATTATCGCTTTTCTTGACACAAATGAACTGATTGCCAGTTGAGTTTTTTATTTCTTTTTTTTTTGAGTCAAAGCCAACAACAAACTAAACGTTTGTGTGGCAACAAATGAAGGCAAATGCCAACGGAAAATTGGCATCAACCCCAACAACAACAACAACAACAACAATAAGAAAAAATTAAAAACATATTCTTATGGCAACAGACAGACAACAGTTTCCATAGATGATCTCAAAATATTTTCCAAAAATTCAAATAATTAATCATTATCCATTGTAAAGAATTATCTTGATTGCCCAATTGCTACAAGCAATTTATTTAAAATAGTTCGCATGAATTTCGAGGTCAAATCTTTGAGTTTCCTATCAAGTTTTCCTAGAGCTCACTCAAATTTTCATTAAAAATTGAATTCTCATGAAAATAATTTCAACTTTGATCAAAAATAATGGTAATTAAAAGTCTGGAAATGCTTTATAAAATGACAAATAGCAGACAGTAATTTAAATTTGTATATCTTTTCAATTGCGACGTAAATTAGATTTTAATATAATTTAATTTTAATTAAAATTAGAATTAAATAAATAAATAAATAAATGCTTTAAACTTATACCCAAATACAATTTCTTGCTCCCATTTCACTCTCCTTATGCCTTATGTTCCCGTGACACATATGTACATACATATGCATATATATAGAATACATATCAGATATCTTTAGACCTCTAACATCATTTGGCATTTCACTTTCGTTAAAAATCAATTAAGCGCGCCTTTGTTAACATAACATTTGTAGTACCACCTCCGAAATAAAAAACAGAAAAGAGCAAAGAAAAAGAAACCTTCCAAAATAGTTCAGCGGTCTCTCGTCGTAGCATTTACTCGGAGTACTATTGATTCCCACGTTAGTAGTAGTTGTTTTGGAAGTGCTCATAAGTAATTAGGTAGTCAATAGGCTATAGCGCTATCTCACTCTACTCTACTCCATCGACTCCCATTTTCACCTATGTTTATTTGCCTTGTGCCCAATTCATAGGGTAGTTACTATAATCAATTTAAAAAAGTGTTTATAGCATAATAAACTAGCAAGAGTACCAAACTAAAATCGAGTAATTAAAACTAATCAAGTAATAAAAATTATTGTAATATTCAAATACATTTTATATAACAAATAGATGCTGATACGAGCCCCATTTTCATATTAAATAATTCAAATCAAGAATTAAACATTTCTGTATTATTAGAATCTTTTTATTTTATTAAATAGTTGTCAAAGATTAAAAACTATTGAAAAACTACAATTGTTTTGTTTTAATAACAAAAGTTTCGGTTTTATGAGGTGGAATTCAAAAATAAAAAATGTGGTTCAATTTTATTCAACACATTTTTTTAAATCACTTTATTCTTAATTTTTTAAAAGTTAACAAAACTTTTAACAAAAAAACAAAAAACTTTTCAATTAGATTAACGTAAGATACAATTTTTATTTGTCCACCGTTTCAAAATCAAGTTAACAAGATCTTAGATAGCCTTGATTAAATTAAATACAAAATATTAATTTCATTTCTCTATTGTTATTAATTTTTGCGAGACTTTTGAAGCTTATGAAATTGATATATATAAAAAAATTTAAAGCTTAAGATAATAATTTAATTGTCTCACATAGTTCAAAATTAAGTTAAACATGAAAAATGAGTTTAACAGTGAAATATAAAAAGGCAGCAAATTTTATAGATACTAAAAAAATGCCTACTTCATTATTATTAAGTTTTTCAAATGTTTCTGGCATCGTTACAGGGTATATACATATATAAAACAATTTCTGACTGATTTCTATTTAGTTTTGCCAATATATATGTATATAGAGAAGCGATAGTCGTGCACTTGAGGCTTTTGCCATGATAAATTACTTAATGAGCAGAGCTTGGTATATTCATGTATGTACGTAGATGTTATATATATGTACATATATATATATATATATATATATATATATAGATATATTGTATAGTATATCCTATAAACTGGTAGGCGTCAGTCAACTTGGCTCGACTATTTCTGTTAGTTGTCTCGCTTGTCGCGACAAATGTTTCTTCATTTCTTTTTTCTAGTCTTTTTTTTTTAGTATTTTAGTATGGACTTGTCAATCTCATTTTGGGTTGTCAGACAGGCATTTTCCAATGGAAAATTTGACTAATTTTCAGCACTGCGAGGTCGAAGACCTCTTGACGAGCGCATGAATATCAAACAGTCTGTGCACATAAATATATTATTTCGAATATGAGCACATATCATGCCAAGAGCATTAATAATACTTTGTGTAGAAATACCACTAAAAACAATCGACGGGCTGCGCATAATTAGCCAAAAAATGTGTCTGGACTGTGGCAATGTTACATTTTTGCCAATTAAGCGGCAATCAACATATATAGATATATGTATTATATATGGATAGGGGGCTGTTGGGTTGGCATGAATGTATATATGCTGAAATATGGGCTTTAGGGCCTCATCATTGAAGTTTGCTCGTAGTTCGTGTGTGCGTGTTAAAATTAAAAACTCGTAAAATAGCAACAAAACGTAAATTGCAGCATAACAAGCATTTAATGGCTCATAAAAAGGAAGGCAGCTCTCTCCCTTTCCCTTTCCCTTTGCCTCTCCCTCTTTCTGTCTCTCTCACTCACCCGATATGCAATCTGTCATGGACTATAAACTACCCTGCACTTGGGTAGAATTCATTAACAAAAACAGCCCAAAAGTGTGCTAAAATAATTATTAATCCTCAACACGTCATAGAAAGTTGTTTTTTTTTTCTGTTTTCTTTTTTCTTTTTGCTCAAATGACATTTGTGCATTTGCCGGTTAATTCCCCTACCGGGTGGTATTTATTTCGCAACCCTCCAGCTGCATGACGCACATTGGTAGTGAAATTCCATTAGCAATCGTCATTCATTTGAAAAAGACATTCTAAAGTGCCAATAAATAGCCCAAAATTGTACGATAATTGCTGCCAATGGAGCTTTAAAGCTCCTTAAAGCTCTGGCAGCAGAGCTCTAAAATTCCATAAAAATACAAAAATGCATTAAAAAAGCTTTAAAATTGTATCTCAAAAGCGGTGAAATTTTTTTAAGCTATTCTGCACATTTTTTCAGCATTTTTATGCAAAGAAAAAGCAAATCAAGTAATTTATTTATTTAATTATTTATTTATTTATTTATTTATTTATTTATTTATTTATTTATTTATTTATTTATTTATTATTTATTTATTTATTTATTTATTTATTTATTTATTTATTTATTTATTTATTTATTTATTTATTTATTTATTTATTTATTTAATGTCAACTAAATACAATTGACCAATATTAAAGTAAAAAAAATTTAAAGTAAAATTTAGCAATATATAAATTAAATATATAAATTAAATATATAAATTAAATAAAATATAATGAATATAAAATTAAGTGGATAAATATTGTTTACTATCGATTATTCATATAATTGAGAATTATTGCATTTGTTTATTGTGCAAAATTCTAATGAGAAAAAAAAGAATATTTATAGATTCTTGATAAACTATGCGCTAATTATATCTTGAAATCTGTGCAATTTCTGGGTATTTGTATTTGGCAATAGCAAAAGCAGATCCTTTTGTATGGCATGTATGGGAAAGTAAATTTGTGTGGTTTGTCCTGATGACCTGATGATGATGATGATGATGATGATGATGATGATGATGATGATGATGTTGATGTTGGTTCATTCAAAGATCGTTGATGGTCCAGGTTGCAATTTAGGTAAAAGGCAACGAAACTGAAATATTATGCGGGATTCGAATGGACAGGGATTAATGAGTAAGAAAAAGAGGGAAAGTAGTGAAAGAGAGAGAGAGAGAGAGAGGGAGGTAGAGGTGGGTTTGTTTATAGGCATGCAAGGCAATGTTATTTTATTTTGATATAGGGGCAAATTCTGCATGCTCCATATGATGCTTGTTCTTGCTTTTCCAATCTCAATGTGTGTATGGAATTTGTGAATGTGTGTGTGTGTGTGTGTGTGTGTGTGTGTCTGCCAGTTACTGACAATTTTTGCCATTTGGCTGACTTTCTTTTTGAGTTGTCTCATTGCCTGCATGTTTTTGCGGTTCTTGTTATTATTGTTGCTGCTGTTGCCTTTTCGCCTTTTTGCCTTTGCTTTCGGGTTAAACATTTCGTGACCTGCATTTTGTTTAAAATAAATTGGTCTTCGTCTCCAGAGTCTTCAGAGGCACGGAGCCAGAGCCAGAGCCACAGTCAGAGTCGGAGTCGGAGTCGGAGTCGGAGTCAGAGCCTGGGCCTTAACCATTGCCAGACCGTGCCAGACGTGGCCAGACATATGGCATGCATGTGGCGCACGTACAAACCACTTCACTCCTTTCAATTATGTGCCAATACACACACACACACACACACACACACACACACACACACACATAGAGAAAGAGTCGAGTCGAGTCTGTCAACAAGCGGCTCAGGGAACTAAATACTAAAAGTCTCCTTCTCCTTCTCCTTCGCCTTCGCCTGCTGCGACTTTTGCGCTTGTTTTTAATTACAACTGCAAAATTTGCTGCTGGTTACAGAAAACAAAAACGTCAGCGAGTTTGAGCGACCAGCTGCTACCCTGTACAACAACTATTTAAAAGTTACTCAAACACTATTTGCCTGCAAGGGCATCTTTTAAAGATCTTTAAATAACCATATTGCTTAATTGAGAGCAGCGATTGAACGACTAGCACATACCCTGCAGCAGACTTACCCGAACAGGTGCAGCTTAAATCGATTTCTGGATTTTTCAGTCATTTTCAAAGAGGATATTAATGATATACACGTATTTCATATTTTAGAGCATCGATTGAGCGACTAGCATATACCCTGTAGCACATTTAAAGATTTACCTCAACAGCTGCAGCTTAAATAGATTATTGGATTTTTATGTGATTTTCAAAGACAAATATAAATTGTTTTATTAAATTCATAGGAGAATATTGGCAGACAGATGAATTCTGTTGGAGAGTAGATTTCAGCGACTAGCAGATACCCTGTAACATAACACTTTCACTTGCGATTTTCAATACGTAAGAGAGTAGATACCCTGTAGTAGTTAAAAAACATATTTTCACTTGAAAATATGAAAATTGAGTTTTAAAAGGAGTTTTCAAAAAATTTAGTTGACAATGTTAGAGAGTAGGTTGAACGACTAGTAGATACCTTTTGATTACTTGTTCCAAACGAGTTGTATGATTAAGATATTAGCTTTACTCTTAAACGACCTTAGCATACCCTAAGCTATTAATTTGGCGTCCACAGGGTATAACAAAATAAATATAAATAAATGAAAAACTCTCAGAAAATGCATTTGACACGATCGGTAGGATCGTGAGTGTCACTTGCGTTTGCCACTCGTGGGATCCAAAAATCGTATCGGATTCCGAATTGCAAGTCAAAGGCGAATCCAAATTGGAGCTCACATCAACACTCGGTCCAAATGAGACGTCGTCTGCGGAGACTTCTTCTCCCTCTCCTCCCCATTCTCCTCCGGGGACACCTCTCTCTGTGGTCTCCTCCGCTCAACAGGAAGCTGTGGAGTAGGTCGAGCGACCTTGTGCAAAGGCTAAAAGATAAAGCAAACTGAACATAAAACACTTATATACATTACTTAACGCAATGCGAGATAAAATAATGACAAAATAAGAAGAAGAAACGAACGCTGTTAAATGCGTCAGTGATAATGCCACAAGATCATGATGATGATGATCATGATGAAGACGATGACGATAATGGATAGCGGAAGAGCGTAGTCGAGCATGACGATGATCGTCTTCCACTGGATTCCCATGGAATCCAACACAGCTCAAACATTGTCAACTGGCCAGTGTTGAGAATCCTGCCACACTGATTGTGATCTGAACCAACTTTGATTACTTAATTGCTTCCTCAGTGCAAAAGCGGAAAAGTGGAAAAGTGAAAAAGAGAGGGAAACACTTGATCAGTGCCGATCAGATCTAATCTCTGAAAGCCTTTGAACAATCAGTTTACCTTAGAAAAAGAGTTGATCTATTCTCATTTTCAATCAATCAAACAAAAACAACACATTTAACCCTTTAACTGATACGACCGCTGATTATAATGCAGCGCTTTTATTTTTAATAAAGAATTTAAATATTCATTTTCATTTTTTAAATGTCTTCTTATGGAATGCAAAGAAAAGCATAGATTTTTAAATTTTTGTATAAAAAGTTATTTTTGAATATAAAATATTAAATATATAAAGTATTAAAATTTCCACTTGAAGAAATCAATTTATGTTAAACACATTAATATAAATCTAATGAAAGTTCGACAGACAAGACTTTAAAGGCTGTCAAATTTTATAAATCACAAAATATTTGCGAAAAGCGTTAATATAATTTAGTTAACATGTAAATATGAGACATAGTCGAAAGAATGAAATAATAATAATATTTCGAATAAACAATAAATCAATGCATGGCTTTTTATTATACCAAATTTCGAGATATTTTGTTAAGGGTTAAGGATGTCACGCAAAGAGGAAATGAGCAATTGAGAGAGTGAGAGAAAGAGAGAGAGAGAGAGAGAGAGTAAAGGCTTTTCTATCTATCTATCTTTGTCTCTCTCTAACTCAATCTTATCAATGTAACAAATATGTTAGTTAATTGAGTGTATTTACTCTTTATTCACATCCGACTTAAGCAAAGAGGAAGTAGGAGATTATAAAAGTGTGAATAAATTGTATTCACTTGGGCACTCAATCGATTAATCATGCAGGACGAGAGAGAGAGAGAGAGAGAGAGGAACAGATAAACACACCCTACAATAATAATCCAATGAAATAAAAACGATTAAATTTCAAATGATACCCACGCCTTGTTGTATCTAATTTAGCTTCTACTCATTTATCTATCTATATACTCGTGTATTTATGTACGTATATAGAAAGCTACGTCAGTGTCACAACTTTCCCAAGAAGAAATTTCGCTTAGGAGTGCCCGAAGTCGGAGGGGTTAATGGGGGTAATACTGTGATCACAAAGATCTACTGTATTCAGCATGTGTATGTTTAAAAATAATAAAATATATATATGTATATATGTATATATAAAACGCTGGCAAAGTTCTCTTTTTGTGCTCCCGATTAATTTATGCTGCTTTTTTGATTGATGATTAATCCAGACTTTGACTTTTGCCATTGACAGCAACAGCAAAACAAGAACAACAACAACAACCAAAGGGAACAACAAACTTCAATTCAAGACACCGTCAAATTTTGTTGTACTATGCTCGAATAGAGTATACACTTTCTATTGCCCTTACTTTTCCAAGTATCCCATCGTTCCGTTGACTCAACTTGCAACGGGTTCCTATCGAAACCATTAGAATAGTATCAGAAGAAGAAGAAGAAGAAAACTGTCAAAATGTAGAACTGAAATTCTAGAAAATACGACTTGAATGATCTTTTAATTGAACTTTGAATTTTGATGAAGAGATTCGATTCTAAGAAATTAATAACAAATAAATAAATAATATATATATATATATATATATATGTATATGTATTTTAACCATTTTATTTGTAAGGAAAACAATTTGAGACACTTTTATTTAGAATAATTCTATATTCTCTTGGATGATTTTTAAATATAGTATGCATCCAAAAGTGATCTCCAAGATACCAACTATATATTCTCTTGTGAAAGTGAAAGTGAACTATTAAATATAATCGAATTTAAATACGACATTTTTAAAATCTAAAATCAACAAAATATTAGTCTTAAATCTAAGTAATATTTTTAAAAACTACAACTTTATGAGAACTTTACAGGGAAACAGCAAAGTTTTCGAAGTTTTCGCTCTTTCAGTTTCAAACTTTACGTAATATAACTATAATTAATGTTCATATGGAATTAAATTCATTATGAACTAAAATTATTTTACATTTTGTTCTAAGTTAATAATTATATTTTCTAATTTTTATTTTTAATGGACGCTAAATAAATAAACAAATAAATATAAATAAATATACACAAAAAATAAATTGGTCAATAAATAAAAAATAATCTGCATTTCTACCATTTTCTTTTTGCAAGTCTGTTTGACGTTATTTTCTAGTACAACAATTTGGGAAGGGTATTCCCGAGTCGATATGTGATGAGTGTCAAAGGCTTTGCCTTTTAATTGTAATTGCAAATATGGGCGGAAGCGAGCGCTTTTGAATGGATAGCGGCGATCGCGCTGAAGGAAATCGGGGTTACGCATAAGGGCAGTCCAGCTCAAGATCGCGCCAGGGGGGAGGGCATGACAAGGGGAGGGGGATGGCCAGCCAGTATCCAAGCTGTAACCGCAGACCCCCCCCACACACACACACACACACTCACACACACCAATGCACACTCACAGAGCAATGAATTTGTTTCTTTTGGTTTTTATTAATTGCGTACTTTGAAATACGTCACGAATAGTTTTGAATATGCGCTTAAAGAAATCGGAAAACATTTTGCACTTGCCAAACTTCCCCTCTTACAGCTTGTTGTATTGCACCTCTTTATGTATAATAAAATAATGCCGAAGATAAAATACCCTTACTTACTCGTAGGCAGCAGCTGTGAGCTGCTAAGCTTAAAAGAAAAGTTAATGTTTAAGTTAACATTAAAGTTAAGTTTACAGATCAAGTCGACGATAATGTTAAAGTTAAAGCTAAAGTAAAAGTTAGACAATGTTACAGTTAAAATTAAAGTTTAAGTTCTATGAAAATCAATTTACTTAGCTCGTCTGATAGTCATAAAAAAGTAATCGAGTTAAAGTACCTAAAAATCGGTTCTGCAAAAATTCAGTTGTCGAATTCTCGATGTATTTTTGTATAACTAGTGACAAGTTTATCCGAAAATGTTGTAAATATTTCTAAAATTAAACAACTTGGAACAGAAACGAGTCAATTTTTTGGTACAAACAGAGTGAAAAGTTCTATCAAAATTTGAACAAAATAAATAAATAGCAATTAGTAAAAATCGTCAAATATTTTTGTAACACAAAATGTTCTTTACTTTTGGTAGAATATAAGACAAGTTGTCCGACATAAGCGATATAACCATTTATAGGCCTATAAACATAAGTAAATATATACTATGGAGTACATGCTGATTTCAGGGGAATTGGGAATTGGGAATTGGGAAACAAGCGCGCTTCACTGTTCCAACTTTCAAGTCAATCCTCCGCGGGGCAATTGGCATTTCAAAGGCCATACTCATTCTCGTACCCAGAACGATTCTCGACGACCCGCATGGTCCGGTATCGTATGCATAATCAGCTTTTAGTAGTTCTGCTTTTGCCCGGCCAACATTTTATGGCACTTTCAATGCCCATTAAGCGCAAAAAGAAAAAAAAAAAAAAATAAAATAAATAAATAAATCAGAAGTAGCCCAACGAAATCAACAAAGATTTGTCGCATGCAACACGTAAAAAAAATGTGTGAGTCAGGATTTAAATATGATCGACCAATTACTTAGTAATCGTACAATTGCCGGTCTCTAATCTAAACAATGCCAAAAAGAAAAGAAAATTATTATACCACAATATATTATACAATTACAATTGTATTGGCAATAAATGTTGTTGAAACCTTACCAAGCATAACTCATCTAAGTACGACTATTTTATTAGATCTGAAATAAAACCTTATAATGGCCACTTCGTCAGCAACTGAAGTTCATTTGTTTTCTGTGGCTTTAAGGTTTTTAAGCCCATAAAAAAATCTTTGCAGACGTTAGAGAGAGAGGGCTCGACGGAGAGATATGCTCTAATCAAAATAACCAAATGTCTATTTATAAAAACAAAGAAATAATTAATAGATATTGAGCATGTTCAAATTATTACAAACTTACTGGTGGTATCTCTAGATCTAACATTTTTTGATTTCAAACAATCCTAGTTACATGATTTAAAGCATTTTACAGGGTATACGAAAAAAAAACAGAAACATGATCCAATAGCCTTGAGAATTAAACCACAACAACAGCAAAATGTATGCGTAGTTTTATTTTTTTTTCTTTTTTGTGAGCATTTTGCATACATTTTGTTTGAGGGCAAACATTTGTTCAATAAACTTGAAATGCTTTATAATTAGTTGGTGTTGAACGGAGTTTGGGCAATTGCGGATCGTGTTTGGACCGCCGATGACTGGCCAAATATTGGATAACATTGTGGTCCAAACTAAGATCAACATTAGATCGATCGATCGATCGATCCAACAATGAGGCGATCGTTTCATTTAATTTTTGGGAGCAATGACATAACGTTTGAGCATTTTTAGTTTTGTGATTTTCTGTGTGATTTTCTCTTTTTTTTATATATATTTTTTTTTTTTTTTTTTTTTTTGATAAGAGAGCGACACTTGGCAACACGCACAGACACCAGCTAAATTAACTGCTCCAACTAACTGAAAGAGTAAGCAAATTCGAAATCAAATAAGTAAATATATGTACATACAATACATGCGTGTGGGAATGCGTACGAGTTTGTACGATATCATCAGCATATGCGAGTGCTGAAACTAAACCAATTCGAATTTCGAATTTGAACCGAACTGAAGCGCTTTTGGACTTGAACGGCCCCACAACGACAACATTCGATATGTGGAGATAGTTGGGGGGTTAATCTGAAATTTCAACTTCCAGACCTTGCTATAAAGATAATGAGCATTGTGGACAATGTGTGTTGTGGTTCCGAGATCATTGTTCAAACTAAAAACTAAATATCAGTACTCAATATTTTCAATTAGAAGGGTTTCATAATTACAATAAGCTATAAGTATTTAGTTAATTGTTGTAGCAGCTTAAATTATAAATATTTGCCGTTGATCATAACTCTTAGTTTGATGATCACTTCAAGTTCGATTTACAAATCAATCAAATAATCAGCTTAAAAAGTCATCTGAACTGTTAAACAAACTTGTTGAGTTATCATTGAAATGATCAATGATCACTTGGACTAATCTTATTTGAAATTAGCATTTTCGTTAATCATTGGAAAATCAGTGATCATTTGTACGATCATTATGCTCCATCCATCTTTGCTATTGATTTTCGCTAGCTGAGAATTAGATAAATGATTTGCAGATCAGTTTATTCTTTGCTTTTATAGATTGACGGGATGATTGAGTTAAATACTATGATCTAGTATGATCATATAATGATCTTTCATGTCGTGTTCCATTCGGATCTGTGTTCTAGTATGATCACTTTTATTAATCTACCTTTATTTAGAGATCAGACATTATTAGCACTGATTCACTGACTAAATTTAGTACGATCAGTTTGATCTTTCTTCGCGTATTTTATTTGAATCAGTAACTCCTTTAAATGATCTTGCCACAAAGCTTCAAATATATTTAAATGGTTTGCTACACAATTTCATTGCTATATGATCAATGATCATTCTTAATGTAATTTCTTTATCAGATCAGCTTAGTTTTGATCTTGTTAGCGATCTTTGCGTATTTCGTTTAATTTATATTACTGACTTTAAATTTTGTTCTAATATGATCCTTGCTTATGGTGTTTTAGCTCCAATGATCTTTTCGAAGTTGAGCTTGTCACAAACCTATTTTTATCAGATCTATTATTAAGCCGATCTACATGGATGATCTAGTATGAACAGCTTTTATTTATTTTATTACAAGTCGACAGCGTTTTCCCTTCATATCAGCCAATGAACTGATCGCTTTGAATCAAGTAAATATTTACAGTGTCCATTTATTGGACATTGGACAACGTCCGAATCTTAACAGTTTTTACGTTATTCCATGAGTTTGTTTGCGGATATAAATATGTTGTATACAGTGTGCATGACATTTATGGCCAAATTTACGACTAGAACAAGGCCAATAATATCAGGGAGATGTGTCTATAAATTCGACAATTCTATGAATAGAAAACTAATAATAAAATCAAATAAAATGAAATGAAATGCAATTATCCGTATGTATTCGCTTATCGGATATTAATCACATGTCAACAAATTGTATATGCTTTCTATTTAGTTTTACAGTTCAATGATCTAAGCCAAATGTATCTACATCTCAAGCTGTATCTATGCTAATGTATCTGCCGCTGTGTTGAGTTGGCAGTATGTATTATTATTGGTATTTCTGCGAATGTAGAATCAACTCATTCATTAAATTAATATATGCCGCGCTTAGCAGCGAGAGAGATGGCAACAGAGGAAGACAGAGAGGGAGGCACTCGTAGATAGTCACGCGAGCGAGGCTAAAGATATTGTATCTTTGTATCTTTAAGTATGCGCAAACTATGTGCTCATAAGCATAACGCCCATAACGAAACTCAGATCCGAAAATCCGAAAACTGAAACACTGAAAAACGGAGAAAAACCAAATTCCCCGTCAGCTCAGCGCCGTATTAATTGTCGGCTAAATTCTGTTTGAACAGTTCGAAGTCTGGGACGGATAAATGGACGGACGGACGGACGGACAGCTTGATGGCCCGAACAGGTACCAAGCCGAGGTTGACCAATAAAAGAGACAAAGAGAGAGAGAGAGAGAGAAAGAAGCTAGTCAAAAAGATACACAGTTACAGTTACAGATACAGATACATGTTGAGCTAGGCCTGGAGTTTGTATGGGTTTTTTTGTTCAGTCTTGTTTTAGACCTGGCTAACAGGTACATTTCAGCCCTATTGCCATTGTTGTTGGGCTTTATTTAAATAAATCGTAGATTAGTGTCGTTTAGCAATTTGGTATTCTCAATGCGGTAAATTGTCTTTCCCTCTTTCCCTCTCTTTCGCTCTCTCTCTCTCTCTCTCTCTCTCTCTCTGTCTCTCTCTCTCTCTTCTCCCTCTCTCGACTGGCATTTCTGGTATGTAGTAAAATATTGCGCTCTGTCTTAAGATCGTATTGATTAAGACCTTCAAAGCGAAGCGCGTGCTGTTGAATTCTCAAACCAAAACCAGAGCCCAATCAACAAGAAATTATTACAATATATACACCATATAGTTGTTGTTTTTTATTTTTAACAAATCCGCAAATTAACTTTCATGAATTCAATGAATCATTTGCAATGTTATCGCCCTGTGCCTAAGATTTGTATTATTTTTTCATGAACAGTTCTTTGAATTGGATTTCACGTAATACAAAAAAAAATTGCCGATAATACAGCAGGAAACTCCATTTTTTAATTAATTGTATTTAATTGCTATTAAAATTGAAATTGAAATTAAAATTTCGATTTCATTCTTTTCCCTTGACGTTTGACTCTGTGGTTGAATCATACAAATAATAATCAGCAATTTGCTGGTTTCTTTAGCTGCTCATATTTATTAAAACTAAATATTTGAGTACAGTCAGTATTCAATCAGTGGCAGAGGTTACTGTAGCACTTGATTGTAATTATTTAGGAACAGATCTTAATACGTTGACAATACGCAGCATCATTAGCAGTAGCAGAAATGAATGTTTAAATAAAAAGTAATTATAAAAGTAATTATTATTAATACTTTTGTTTGTTAAATACGGAAACTCTTAAAGAAAAACTTTATAAATTTTTGAGAAAAACTAGATCATGTCTATAAAACGCATAACAAATGAGTCATTAAATGTGAAAACCAAAAGTTGCACTGAAAGAAAATTACAAAAGAGTAGAAGAATTTCTAAAATATATGTTTTTCGAAGCATTTTGAAAGAAAGAAAGTTGTAAGTATTGCTAAGTGGAAACGTCAGAAGATATATGAAAACTGAAGACAACTTGAATTGAAATTTTAAGTATTGATAAGTCAACACTTTTTGCGCACAGTGTTTGCATACATACAAACATGTTCATAAATATTGATAAGTGTAGCTGTATATGTACATATGTATGTATGTGTGTGTGATTGCGTCTAATTTTTTATGATTTTCATTACATTATGAGCTAAGTGAGTGAGCGAGATGGACAGATTGGAATGAAGGGAGAGAGCAAATATAGTTTCAACTGGTCGCGAGGTCAAGCGCGGCCATTGAAATGAAAGTACGAGTGGTTGAAGCGTTGCGATTAGATTAAATCGAATCCCAAGACAAACACACACACACACACAAACACACACATGCACAATTTGTGGCAGCATTAGAACTAGAACTGATCTTAACTAAAGCCATATTGCAACTTCAAACATTAACTGCTTGGGGTGGTAAAACCCATTCCAAAATTCAACTTAAAAAAATGAAAAATAGAAATGACGACGCGTCGTTACATTGATTAAAAACGAATTTATCACAAAGCAAAGAAGCAGAGTTCTATATGTACATATAAAATATTTATAGAGCGAGTTTTTATTTGGTAGGCCTATAGCGACACCTTGCACACGGCAAACAAAAGTACACTACACTACACAACACAACACAACTACATATATTTGAGTACTCGCTCTCTCTCTCTTTCTCTTTTTAGATAGTTTATGACAGGGCTTTGGTCTTTAAGACCCTGTCGCGTCGTCGTTGCCAGGCCGATATGCAATCTTAATAGCTGCGCACAAATCAATCATAAAATAGTAAACCGTATTTTCGAGCCGCCTTTGGAGGCCTATGTGCGATATGGGTGATAACACCCACAACCCTCAACAAACCCGTCCCACTCTCCCACACTCATGATCTCAATCGATCAGTTAATCTAGCCTACATAGATCACAGTAAACACTCATATAAGGTGTTCTCCACATATACATATACAGTTTATGTCTAGTTTTAATCATACGGATTTACATTTTTACTTAACAAAAAAAAAACGTTTATTCTTATTTTTCTTGTGTACTTTTATAATTTCGTCAGCTTGTTGCTTCTGGTTTGTACACGATTTATATATAGAGCTAATATTTATTTTATTTAACTACAATTTAGTTTTATTTTCTTACCCATTCCCAATTTGTGTGCATTTCCACTCAACGCTTTACTCTTTTCAGTTCATTTCTTCTAATTTCGTATACCCTACAAATAATTGAAAAAGATGGAAAGCCGACGAAGTTGATCTATTTTAAAATTATATACATTCTAATATCACATTTTACTATTACATATTTTTAAATACATACATATATCGATTTATATGGAAAATGTATCTAAATTATATTATTTATTTATTAAATTATATCAAAAATATTATGTGCTGAAACTAGTTGTATTGAATAACTGAGTTTGAAAATTTTGTATTACGATGAATTTCGATTCTTAAGAACAAATTGATGTACAAAGCTAGTTATTATGGTTCTAATTTAAATAATAAAGTTTTTTTTATATACTAGATATTTCTGGGAATAAGTATACTGAACCTTCAGCTCAATTCATTGTACATCTGATTTCTGGGAAAGTGCTTATGGATAAATCCAACTAATGTGTATCTAATTTAAATATTTTAAAAATTTCGTAATGGTTTAAGCTCGTGAATAATTAAGTCTGTAACCTTAACCTATAATAGATAATATACGATTTTTGGAATATTTCATCATGATCATCCTGTAAACATTGAAAACTTAAAGATACATTTCGACTACAGTTAGTATCTATTTAATTTTCAGGTATATTTCGATCTAGTTTGATTCTATGGAATTGGTAGGTTGCATCTTTCGAATTGTTATCTTATAACTTGAAATCTTTTCATAACCATCACGAGATACTTTACACACTTTAGTGCGTATCTTTGCGTCGATCACTCTCTGCCAAACTTGGCTAACTTGTTTTATCAATTTTTGTTTTCCTTTCTGTTTACACACGTTGCGTTGTTTGCATTTTCTTCAAATTTTTTCTTTCTTTCTCTTTTCTTTTTCTTTTTCTTTTTCTATTTTTTTGATATGCTGCCATCGGACGACACTTGTGTAATCATCGTTCAAGCATATTATGTACATATCTCAAAGTATCTCAAGCTGTAGCTGTATCTTTAAGTGAACAATTGGCAAAGTGTGGGGTAGTTGGTATTTTTTTTCATTTCATTTCTTTTCTATTTTTTTTTGTATGTCTCGAGTCGTTGCTCTACAAAATGCATTTGGTTGCATTTGTCGGCTAATCCAATAAAAAGCGAATGCTAATCTTTTGAGCAAACGATGATCTCTATTTCTCCACTTTTCTCTCTCACTCTCTCTCAGTCTCTGACTCTGTCTCTGTCTCTCTTTTTGGGTTGATGTATAGCAGGTTTTCAAAGTTATGACAGCAACCAGGGAGCTCAGTGTAATCAAGAAATTAGAGCGACCAACGCTTACACACAACTACAAAACTTATGTTGCATACAGATACGAGATATGTCAAGTGTTTTCTTCTCTCTCTCTCTCTCTCGATCTCGTTCTCTTTCTCACTCTCTCTGTCTCTGTCAGCGATAAGAGCAGACATTTGTTTTATTTCTTGGCCAACTTTTTTCAACGACTTCTATTTTATTTTTTCGTCTACGGGTAAATAAAACAAATCAAATAAGCATTCCCACAGAGCAGAGAAGAAATAAAAGAGAAGAAAGAAATAGTCGACTATATGTGATATCAGCTGTTAAAAAAACAACTAAAAACCGAAACATTTTTCCACTTTTTTCAAATGGTATGTGCGTGTGCGTGTGTTTGTGCGTGTGTGTGTGTGTGTGTGTGTGTGTGTGTGTGTTTGTATAGATATGCTCTGTTATCAAGTGCATGCAAGTGTATATCTGTGTATATACATATATATATATATATATATATATATTTGTTTGCCCGTTTTGTTTGCTCACAAAATTCTCACGTCTGTCAAATAAAAACTGGGCTCAAGACGTTTAAAGAAGCAGCTAAGGAAATTATCATCTAAAACTCACTTGCGAGTTGCCATCGATTACATGTGTATGTTGTACAGTGTACACTGTGCAATCGAAAAAATTTAATTGAATTGAATTGAATTTTCATCATTTACTACATCCCAAAAAGTAATTGAATTGATTTTCCTTTAAACGATCACTGATCTGGCATTTAATCGATATGTTGTTATCGGATGATTGCAGTTACAGAGATACAACTAATGTTCTTTTCAAATTCGATCGCTGATCATACTAAGAAATATGTAATTAAAAAGATTTGAATAGATTTCAAATAATCTTGCATTTAATCAACACTAGTGATGTTAATCCAATCAGTGAAACGAGCTTAAAATCGAAATCTTAAAACCGATAACGATAAATATCCAAATAGTATCGACATTTATCAAATTTAAAAAAAAAATAAATAAAATGTAAGCAAAACAATTACAAAATACACGTTTAAGTTTTGACTTACGAGTAGATGGAAAATCAAATTCAAACTTTTATCACTTATGCCGCAACTGAACAAATTTTCAAGCAGAAATTCACTTTGCATTCCAATATTGTTCATTTTGTGCCCCAAGATATAGACTTTAAGCTTTACTTTTTCGAAAATTCGATATTTCGAGTTCTTCAATTCAATTAAATGTGATCCAAGTCAAGTCAATCACCACCCTCAAGACCTCCTAAATCGGGTCTTGACATGAAGATCTCCGACCAAAACCTAGACGATCTCCAAAGTATTACCCCTTAAACCTCCCCCTTATAAGCTATCTTTAATTAATTAACCTTTTAAACATTAAATAAAAAAAAAAAAAAAAAAAAAAACCAATGGCGTAAATGCTTTTTAGTGAAATTAACTCTTTAAAAGTCCCTTTGATGAATGCAAATATGATTATTTTTTTAACTAAGAGTACTCGTATCTGTAAAAGTGAATGATCGCTGGGAAATGGCTTGTCCGAATCATTCACATTCACGAAAGTGATATGCAAATGTTGGCGGCGACAGCACGAGACCAACGATATCTTTGAGTGATTATGTGAATGTGTGTGTGAGTGTGTGTGTTTGTGTATCTGTGTGTCTGTCTCGGAGTTCGCGACTGATGTTTGCATTTCAAACTTACGCTCAAATATTTGTCAAGTAATTGTGATTGGGATTCGGACCAAATGAGGCGATCTGGCTAAATCGTTTTGGACAGCCGAACTAGGTAAATTTAGAATTGACAAATTTAGGACACATGTCATTTATTTTCATTCCATTCCATTTCATTTTGTCTTTTTTTTTTCTTTCTCGTTATCTACATAATCTTGAGCTCAACAGCTGCACGGGGCATTTATCTACTTATTGTTTAAATACATGCGAGTAAATATTTCAAATGTAGCTAAAGAATCATTTAGCATGAATATCTCTTACTTCTGTGCTGTTCTGTTCTGTACTGTTTGGTGTTAGCTTTTTTTCAATATTTTCTTTACTATACACTTGCCGAAAGGTGCTTGAGTTTTATCACGAAATTCGTAACGCATCAACTCATCATCTCTTTTTGCTTCATTTTAAAAGAAAACAACACATTGCTTTGATTTTGAAGCGTATAAGATTATTTAATATTAAAATTTCAAACTTTCGAAAATCCAACTCAAGGTATTCAATTCTTTACTGCTCGACAGTTTCAAAAATCAAATTGAAAAAAATATGATATTTATGTCTATCTATTTTTGATTGCTACTTTATCTTGTATCCGTCTTAGTTTCTATCGTGGCTTTAAAATAAATTTGTCATTGCACAAAATTCTTCTGATTTTTATTCCACACTCTAATTGAAAAGATTTTCTGAACCTCAAGATACAAAATACAAAGAAAAGCTGTATTATATTTTTATAGAATACTAATAAAGAGCTGTTTGATGAATCTAGTACCATAGTCGACAAGGGTATTAAATATTCGATGGAAGATATCTTTTCGGTTCGCGATGTATCTTTTTAGTGGGCAACTTTTGCTTCCTGGTCGCTTTAGTTGCCGGTTGTCGGTTGGACCTATTTTTGGATGGCGGCGCCGTTGGCCGCCGCCGACTGATTCCATCAAAATCGCATAAATCCAAAACAAAACGTTTTAGTCGCCAGCCGTTGACTCAAATTCAAACTAACTAATTCCATCCTCCCATGCTGTGTACCATGAATACGGCACGGTCGGACATGGCCCGGCTCCTCTTCAAAAATAGTTTATGTACACATTTTTGATTTGATGCCAAAATGTCGCAAAATAAATAAGTTTTGAAAGGCAGCAAAAACTGAAAGTACTGTGGCTCGAGTAGCAGCTACGAGTTGTTTGGAAATGCTGCGTATGGATGTATCTTTATCATCCAAAAAGATAAAATCTGCTCTCGCATTGACCAGCCATGGTCACGTTTAGGTCAGAAATGTATATATAAATATATATATATATATATAATCATGACTTTGTGGCCATAAAAAGGTGATAAAAGATACAAATATAGATACGTACATGGCACAAGATACATTTAGAATTGTACAAAATGACACATCAAGTTAGAGATACAGAACGGTTATGGATATGTTCAAAGACTCACATATTGATAAGGATACAGGCACAAATATTTATGAATATTTTAAAGAGAGAGTCCAGAACATAAATTTGAAGATACCGATACCAATACAAATGCCAAGTTTGTTTAAGATGCACTTAAAATTATACATTTATTTGGATATGCTAACTGCATAGAGATTTAGTTCGGGCAAAACAGATACAGCTATAGATATGTAGAGAAATACAAACAAAGATCGATTTCTATTTGAAGGTACAGATAAGAAAAGATACAAATATGGATACAGGATCAAAGCAAATAGAAGCAATACTCTTCTACTTGTACTTATTTAAAGAGAGCGCAACTTTTTTACCTACAAATAAGAAGAAATCAACAAAACGAACCATTTACGAATTCATTTCGAAAGATATATTATTAGAGATACACCAACGAGCAAAAGATACAAATGCAAACAAAGAAACAATTAAAGTTACAAATTTGGACTATAGATACATATACTTACTTGACACAAATACATTTAACTGAACAATTAGATACAATGACACTTTTAGATACAGAAACATTTAGATACTGTACATTGTTATGTTTTCGAATTAAATAAATAAATAAATACAAATATGCAACTTGAATGTCCTAACAATTGATTTAAAGCCTGTACTATCTACATCAAATCGGCGTATCTTTCCACGTCTGCTTTGATCGAGTCGTTTTCCTTATCTATCTATTTATCTATTAATGAATAATCAAGACTCAAGGTTGACCCCGCTTTTCGTTCAAGATGAAAATGCAAACAGAGATACTTACTTATATATGTATGTATCCAGAGACCGGTTCAAAACGCCAAGTCAGGTTGTAAAACCTTAGCTAGGGGGCACCTTTAAACGGAGTTCAACAAGACTGCACTTTATTAGTCTGGATGGAAAAAAGTATAATAATAATAATAAAAAAGAAACAGTTGTCGGCGACTTTCCAAAAATGAAATCCAAGTTGAGATGATCTACGGGCCAAGATCAGAACAGGGGGCAAGTCATGGGGAAATTGGCTAAAAAGTGACAGATTCATCAGATTCTAAAAAAGGCAAAAGTAGTTAATTAATTGAAAAACATAAGAAACTTTCGTCACAATTTACAAAATGGAATCTCTCAGTATTTCAGATTGTAATTCGCAACTGGTTTAAGATGACAAAATCTCAGTTTCTTAGCTTGTAATTCACAACTGGTTTAAGCATTATTTCAGTCATGTTGTGGACAAAATCTCAGTTTCTTCGCTTGTAATTCACAACTGGTTTAAGCACACTACCATCAATCGTCTTGTAGCCAAAATTCTCTATGCGCCTTAGCGCCAAACTCAAATATGTCAGGCTAAAAGTATTAATTTTTTGCCAGACTTAAATTTATTGTTTCATGCTAATTTTAAGTATTATTTTCAAATCTTTTTTTGACATTTTCTTGTGCGTTTATTTCAGTCGTTTTGACTTAGGATCGTAGGATCGAACACCCCCGCAACCATAATTCTAATTGTTGTCTTTATAAATAGAATTTGGCATTTGAATGTGTCTATGAGGCTACACGTGCCGCATTTTATTTCATTTACATTTTACACAACATCTATATATAGTATATAGGAAATTTCCGCGAACTCTCTTAATCGTAATCTTTTGGATTTCGACACAAAAATAAAAGCTAAAAACTAATAAATTTGTGCATTTTCTAGGTATAGATGTTTTCAAATGAAATCTATAAATGAGTTGGGCAAATGTCAAAAGTGTGGGCGATATTTGATGCCGCATTAGCTAACACTGCAGCACAGTGTTGGTAAACTACACTCAAAACTCAAAGGTTTCCCTATCAGCTGACAAACCAGTTGAAAATGGAAAGATGGCAAGAGAAAAGTCTCTGAGTGGCTGTAATTGTGTTTTTATGTTGGGCCATAAAAACCGAGGAATCAAGAGATGGCCCAAAACATATTACCAACTGCGCAAAAGAAATCGAATCAGAAAATGGAAATGGAAATGAAAATCGATAAAATGAAAAAATGCTACCAAGTTTGTTTGTTTTTTAATTTGAAATTTTTTTATTTTAATTTTTTGTTGGTCGTTTTTTTGAGGCGTGCAACGTCAACGCTTTTTGGGCCATGTCTTTAGGGTATAAGGTGACATTTCCTGCGGCCCCATCGAAATGGCCTTCGTAGCACTTTTGCCAGCCATTGACTGAAGACTGAAGACTGAAGACGACGAGAGGGAGAGAGAGAGAGAGAGAGAGAGGAGAAAAGCCCCGCTGTTAATTCGCGTCGCAATTAGCAGTTGATTCCATTAGGTTCCATCGAGTTTCCATTGCCAATGCCAATGGCTTTTACCAAACAATTTCTGTCTGTTCACAACCACAAAAAAATAAATACAAATTTCTGTGAATCGCTGACATTTGCTACTCGGGCCAATAATAAAAAAAAATAATTATATAAAAAAAGCCAAACCACGCAGTATTTATGCAGACAATTGTTCTGCCCCTTCGTTTCTTCCTCATTATTTTTGCTTAAATAATAAATAATAATATTGTTATATATTATTGAACATTGAATGCATTTTCTGCTAGCCCAACAAAATTTCGGAAATTAACTATGGAAACGTAATTGTAGCTTCCACAAGTAAAAATCAACAAATATAAAATAAATCGTAACATGCAAGGGTATTTGTCTTTTAATATTAAGTTGCTAGCTCGCTAAATTCAAGTCGATCGACGATTTATGAGCTACAACTAATCAACAGTGGCATATTTATGACAGTACAATTCAATCAGAAGACCGTAAAACGTTTAAGAATGTCACACAAAGCATAAAGGCCAATTAAAGGGAATGCCCGAGGGGCAGAGAGCGAGAGAGAGAAGGAAGCCGAAAGTATTGAAAAGAATGCTTTTAAATTAAACTTTTCGAAAATATCAGTATACTAAAATTATTTAATCTTAACAATTTTATAAAAGATTTGTATAAAAATAAAAATAAATAAAAAGAGAAACTGAAACTGAAACTGAAACTAAACTAATAAATACTAAATAATAAACTAAGCTCAATAAACTCAACAGAACCGAACATTTAAATTGCCGTAACGAATCAAAGATAATTAAGTTAAATTTCAGCTTCATATTTTTCAGTGTTGGAAAATGTACTGTAGCGCATCAAGACAGTCTATGCAGCCCTGGACAGGGTTACATGCTTACAAATTGCGCTGTAGCTTTCGATTTGAATGTTTTTATGGACTTGGTATCAAATTCAACTGATCACAGCAGAAAAGCGAACATAAATATATGTATATTTTTAATTAATGCCAACAACAAATTAATTATGGAATTCAACAATCAAATAAATTTAACATACCTGTAATCGTTGTGCGAATGACCTTATTTAACAATCTCCATCGCCGTATTCCTTTCAAATATATTTCTTTCTCAGCAAAATATTCCTTACATATTTTTCACGATTTGTGCACTTGAAAAGTTTTCAGTTTTGTATTACACAAAACAATTTGTTGCTTTCATTTTCGTTTTTTCTTTTTTAAGACAACAACAAATTCCTAAGAATTAAATTCGAGTATCGAGGAATTTTGTGAAACAAACGAAATGTGGAGAAAAAAAGTCAAAGCTTTTCAATTTCCACAAGCCAATATTTGTGTTTACTGGACAAAACTGCATAAAACTGAGATCAAAGCTCAACTGAAAGTCATTATGACTTTGAACTTCCACTTCCAGATACATATATTTATGTATATAATACTTATAGATATGTCAGATAATGTTTGCTGATGGAATTTCCCACAGACATTTCAGCAGTTGCAGATTTGGTCTTCAAAATCAACTCAGAATTCATCATGAAATGAAAAGATAAAAACAAAGAACCTTAAAAATTATCTCAGAATTCAGCGAATTTAAAAGACATAGAACATTGAAACGCTTATATAAAATGAAGACTATAAAACATAGATATACTTTTCGAATACATATATTTTTAAATAAGATTTTCAAAAGAAAAATCTAGTAAATTAACGTAGAATTTACAGAATATAAAAGTCAGGGACATAAAAACTTATGGTACATAAAACGAAGTCTATGAAACAAAGAATACAGAATGCAAAGCATAGAAATACTTTTTGCACATTTTGAAAATATTTTTTCCATTTGTCTACTTTGTTTCGACTTCCAAATCACTCAGACATTTCAAAATTTCACGACTCTGGGATTTTAATATATTATTCTATTTTGGCTAAAACCAAATAAAAATCTAAATATTAAAAATATATTCAAATTTAATTTTGATTGTTGCTTATTGACCTAATTTTGAATTTAAATCAAATTTTTAATGAGAATAAATTAAAAAAAAATAATATTCTTAAGATTTAAGTTCATTTTCAGACTAAAACTAAAACAATAATTTTGAAAGCAGTCTACAAAGAATTGAGCTACTCTTCAATTGTCGCCAAGTAAAATTCGTCAAGCACTTTTGTTGCTTTGCTTTGTAAGCAGAGTGTACAACGTATTCGGTGTCTGCCTGTTGCCCTAACTTTTATCTAGCTCGTTCAACGCCAACAGCTTTGTGGTTGCCTTTTTTTCCCACGCGTCGTCGCGACGCTTGAAAGCGGAGGAGATTCCCCCTCCCCCCCTTCACCACCCTTCACCCCTCGGGCCGCTGAGGGGCAGAAGCCAAAAGCCGAACCGGAGGCAGAAACAAAAGACGTGCAGCAAGCAAAGCGTTTTGCACAGTTTTATCGCATTCGTTTTATTTGGACAACACTCTTCCACACTCGACCATCTAAGACTATATAAGTAAGTACATATGTATATATGCTTGTGTCTACCATATATGAGTTTTATATTTATTTCTTTTTTGTTGTTATGTTTTTTTTAATTTAAAAGAAGTTTCACGCACTGCCCCCAAAATCGTTTCTTCTACTCATTCCATCTACGAAACAGAACGCATGACGAATTCAATGATTTGAGCGTGTGTTTTTTCTCTTTTTTGTTTTTTATCAAGCTTAAAGAATGTGGCATACCCGTTGTGGGATCATCAGGTTCAGCTAAAAGCTTCAAAATATTCAAGAGAATTATCTACAAATTACCAAGCGATCTTCGAAAGAATCTGTCAGCTGATCTCGCAAACAGTAGAAGATCAGCTCTTGGGTTTTATTAAATTATTTATCAATTGATCTGCCAAATATACCAGAAGATCTAACAACTGATCTGTCTATCTATCTATCAACGGATCAACCAACTCAGCTCTGCCCATTTGCCAATCCACAAAACTCATTTTACCAACTGATCTAACCAATCTGAACCAATCTACCAAGTGATCTTCCCAGTGATCTGCCAAGCAATTTCTCTAACTAACTGCTGTGATCTTTTAAAAAGGAACTACCAACTAATTAACAAAGAGTTCTGCGATCTACTTAACGTTCTCTACGTCATTCTTTCAAACTGTTTCATTAACCGATTGTCAGCTGATCTTCACAGAAAAGTGCCAACTTCCGAAAAATCTAGCACCTTTCTACATAGCGATCTGGCCAGTTATATCTACCGATCAGCTCGAGCTTTGGCTGTGGCTTCTGCTGCTGCCTATTTCCATACACTTGTCATGGGCACAACAACAAAAAACAAATACAATAAAATAAAAGACTATACAACAAAAAAACTCATCAATAGTTTCTATTTTTTCTTATTTTTTTTGGTTTTTTTTTTTGCCACTTTGTGAAGGGCTGCAAACCGGCGGGACCACCAACAAATCCAGCACCGCAACAAAAATAAAATAAAATAAAAGGGGGAAGAAGAAGCAAACCGAACAATGGCCATGGCAATTGATCGACGCGACTCCCGATCGTTGGGTTAAAATGTGTGAATTGCTGTACAGTGGTTGAAATACACATAAAATGCGTCCACATACCTCATTCCACTGACCACATTCCACAGATTCCGATACAAAATGATTTAAAATCAAGAGTAACTTTCAATCCAAGCAGTGTTGGAAAATGAAGCAGTTTGCATTTCCGAATTCTCATCAAATTGAAATAACACAATTTTTATCATTTTAAAAATATGAAAATACATAAAATTTATAAATATATTAGCGAGAGTTACTTTTAATTTAACCAGTGTTGGATAATGTAGTTGTTTTAATTTCCGATTTCTGATAAAACTGAATTAATATCAACATTTTTATCATTTCAAAAATATATAAAATGAATAAATATTTAGAAAAAAAAACAAATAAATTATTACCATTTAAAAATGGTGATTTTTCAAATTTTCCTGATAGTCAAATTTTAAATTGAATAGAATATTAATTAGATTATAGATTTTCATAAAGAAAGGGAATAGTAAAGTTAATAATTGTATAATAGTATAACAGAATAAATAAAAATGTGGCATTAGAAACAGCTTTCATGCCCACTGTGCCCGTTCGCTTGCCACATTCGACGGCGTATGCCCAAGTTTCAGGGTCAACCATGTAATATTTTAATTTGTATGGCGTTCTTTATTTCGCCAGTCCGTAACAAAGGTATGAGGTCAGTTTGAAAAGTACTCAGCTGCATATTTTTGTTCTAAACAGTGGATATTTTAAAACACTGAAATTTTTCTTTCTCAAAGATAATAAAATAAAGCGATATTGATTTTATTATATTTAAAACAATGAAAATTTTCTTTCTCAAAGACAATAAAATAAAACGACGAGTGATTAATTATAATTGGTGTGTCATTTTCAATATCATTTTTGTTTTAATATTCTATGGTAATTGGCACAAATTTAAGGGCATAATATAAAAATTGTTAGCGATGTGGAGAGTTTTTCATTTCCAACTGCTTCTTAAAACAAACAAAAAGAAATCATTTTTTAAATAAAATACACAAATTTTTAATAAAAGTAATAAAATATAATAATATAATATATTGGCTTTAATGTTGAAGAATTTATGATAAGAATCTGCTGAAATATAAATAGAATTTTATCATTTTTTGTTTCTTTTCATTGTTGTTATTGTTTCTATTTTGATTTTGATTTTCAAAAAAAAAAAATATTATTGCGGAAGTAAAAATGAAGTGGCGTACAAAGTTTGGTAGCAACCCTCGTCCATATGCATAAGCTTGATTATCATAGTTTTATTTTTGTTCTACCTTTCTAAGCTGGCTCCGCATTGTTGGCTTGTTGGTCTCTATGTTTTGCTATGCGATTCGTAAGCTTCCCCGTTTGCCAGTTTTTGTGAGTGCGACCCACTTTGTTGTCAGGCGGAGAGGAAGATGATGATGAAGAAGAAGCAGTAGAAGAAGAAGATGCTGATCTCGATCTATCTATCTATCTATCTATCTATCTATCTATCTATCTATCTATCTATCTATCTATCTATCTATCTATCTATCTATCTATCTATCTATCTATCTATCTATCTATCTATCTATCTATCTATCTATCTATCTATCTATCTATCTATCTATCTATCTATCTATCTATCTATCTATCTATCTATCTATCTATCTATCTATCTATCTATCTATCTATCTATCTATCTATCTATCTATCTATCTATCTATCTATCTATCTATCTATCTATCTATCTATCTATCTATCTATCTATCTATCTATCTATCTATCTATCTATCTATCTATCTATCTATCTATCTATCTATCTATCTATCTATCTATCTATCTATCTATCTATCTATCTATCTATCTATCTATCTATCTATCTATCTATCTATCTATCTATCTATCTATCTATCTATCAATCTATCAATCATCATCTATCTATCTATCTATCTATCTATCTATCTATCTATCTATCTATCTATCTATCTATCTATCTATCTATCTATCTATCTATCTATCTATCTATCTATCTATCTATCTATCTATCTATCTATCTATCTATCTATCTATCTATCTATCTATCTATCTATCTATCTATCTATCTATCTATCTATCTATCTATCTATCTATCTATCTATCTATCTATCTATCTATCTATCTGTCTATCTATCTATTGTCGAGTAAATTATGCATACTCGTAGCTTCATCGAGTGCTGAGTATCTTTATTGCCGCGTCTCTGTTAATGTATCTGTATCTATATCTTTATCTATTGTGTGTGTATTTGTTGTATCTCATTTCTCATGACCAGAATTCTTTGGGCAGCAAATCAACTTTGGTTCGCGTCTCGACACGTTCATTAATCTTTTGGCCATTCAGCTAGGGGAATATTGGGAATATTAAAATGTTGTGCGAACTTATTGGCATATCAACTTGGCATTTATGTGCCCATCCAGCCACATTCCCCTATTGGTTAGCATCCCCAGCTCCCCCGGCCCACCCTTTAACCCTTCAGGCCTGCCACCCCTCAAGACCCCGATGCAGCCATCGCTTGTTGCGGCTTTTGTTCTTCCAATTTACTTAATTAACTTCTAAACGTCGCCTTTAGCATATTGCTATATTTTTCTATACTCGCCTATTTTTCTTTCTTTTCTTTTCCCTTTGGTTTTTTTTTAGTATTTTTTTTTTATTTGGTTTCTCTCCATGCGAAATTCTTTGGCTCACTAATTAGCAGTTTCGTTTTGGTCTTGTGTTTTTCTTCGTTATTTTGCTTTTAGTGTTGGCATGAAACATTTGCCAGCTATGGAATTATTCAGAATTCATATTATGCCCTAACAAGTGTTACGCGCTGAAACAATGGAATTGGAACACTGTGAAGTCATGTTCTCGATAAGTCGAACAATGGAATTGAAACATAATTTGTTATCATGGATTATATATAATTAGTTTGTATATTTTAAATTGCTATAAAAATAAGTAGAATTCAAGTTAAAATTTAAATTCCTATTTGTCCACAGTTTCAATTCCAACTGTTCCCATGTAAAGATATCATCTGAATTGCATCAGCTACATCAAAATTATTAATTATTAACTTAATTACAATTTTATAAAACAGAAACCAACTGAATATCAGTAAAAATAGTTTCTCAACTTATGAGCGTTGATTCAATTCCAATCGTTTCTTCTATAAAGCTTTTGAGTACTTTGAAGAGATCCAAGCTTTGAGAGCACAATAAATCTTTTAGATCGCGATAGTCTTATATTTCTACATACGAGTAGTTCTAATAGATTTGTATATAGTCTTAATCTATTTCCATACGCACCGACAAAAAAGAAAGAAAAAAATACTAAATAGTCTTGAGTCAAGTTTCGTTGGCACGGGCAATACTTAATAGCCGTATAGATATGGTCTATATGGTATTGGCCTTCGTTTCAGCGTGCCTGGCAATTTATTGTTGTTTTTATTATCAACGCCAACATTATTAATATAATTAAAGGCCGACGTAGAAATAGTGCGAAATGCGTATCAAAAAATTTCACCAAAATTTAAATCAACCTTAACTAAAATGCTGAAAAAAGTACTGCAAGTAAAAGCTTTAATACCCTAACAAAGTAAATATTAAATAATATAGTTTTCTTAAACAAAACATTTCTTTTCATTACAAAAATTATTGAAATATATATATGATATAAGATACATGGCTGATTTCAATCTTAAACTATACATTTAGCGTTAGGACACAATTATGAAAGATTTCATCCGTTTAGCTTAACTCTGAGTTTGGTTCTCTATGGATTTTTTTTAAGACTAATTCCAGTCTTATAACGCGTATAAAGTCGTAGGACACATTTATACCCAATTTCATCAGCTTAGCTCATTTGAGAGCGCAGTTCACATAGTTATAAAAGTTTAACTTTAGGAAAGAATGCGTCAATCTGTTTGATTTTAATACTATATAGCATATACTATATAGCTTAGCTCAAGAGAAATCCGAGTTATTCTTGTTCCTCAACTAATTGAAATACTCAGCGTTAGAGTATGATTAGAAAAGTAAAAAAATCAAATCTAGCAAATTAAATAAAAATGCGCATAAGAATTCTAATAGTTCTTTCATATGTCTGTGTGTCGGAATGACTATATATATATGTATGTGTATGCATGTACATATGTGTGTGCTTTAGTCGAGGAGATTAACAACGCATATTTGCAGAATCGCGCGATGCAGACCTTGATTGATAAGTATGTACATAACCAAGAACTATACATATAAATGAGAATATATTTATTTATATATATATATATATATTGTTCACATATAAAAACTGCGCATATAGCAACTATATAAACATACATATATAAATATATATATACATATATAGAGCCGACTTTCGGGGCGATACGCAGAACGTGGAGCGACCTTCGAAATAGTCAACGCCAGCACTAAAAAAAAAAAAAAAAACAAAAAAAAAAAGTGATAGTAAATTAGTTGAGTTAGTTTGTATTTTAAATGAATTATAATACAACACTTAAGTCGCTGACATTTGATAAGATTTCACGCCCAGATATTGCCTCCTATGCTAAAGATATACCCACACCCAGAGCGAGATAGACATAGACAATAGCCAGAAAGTGGGTGCGAGAGAAGGAGACAGATATGCAGCTGATTATGGAAATGTTTGGATCTCCCCACTTATGATAATACTAGTTCTTTGCATAGTTCCCACATATTCTACTCTTTCCTGTGGCTTAGATAAACATCTATATATAGATAGATAACAGACTTTTGAGGTACTACTATGGGTGTTAAATTATAGCGTTTTATCCAAGCAACTCATTAATCTTATAATTAATATCTTAAAAAATTATTCACAAATTTTAAATATATTGAGAGATGATTCTTTAACTTTGGGCATTTTGGTAAAGCCTTTAAATTGATGGGAAATTAAAAATATTCTGCCAGTATCTCGAGAGAAAAGCTTTAGCTAAATTTAAAAAGACTGTAGTTCAAAAAGAAGTGACTACATAAGAATTAAAAATGGGATACCCCTTGAAAGTATCAAACGTAGTTCAGTTCCTCAAAATATTCGTAGCTTAGCTCATTATTCAACTTTATTTGATTTTAGCTTCCAAGTTTTCTAAGGAACTCTGTTGAAATTTTCAGAGCATAAAGCTTATATCAAAATACATGAATGTACCAAAAATCCATATAAAATCTTTAAAAATACCCTCTTTAGGCTCTTTATAGTTTTTTGGGAATCTCTGTATATTTTTTTATAGCCACGATAAGACAAGATCAATTGATGAAAAGTTCCATGTAAAAGAGCTAATGTATATGTCAATGTAAGAATTGTACCTTATCTCTGACCAATCCTCCCACAGCATCTTTTAACTACAGGGTATGTTTACTATTATTAAGTTTTATGATTCACTTGTGTTGCAAGAAAGACAATTGCTTATTTATTTACACAAAATGTGACTTTGCCATTTAATTTGGGGCTGTCATCAAAAGAAACGCACACACTAAATGGAAAATGCCCGGAAAAATTGTGAAAAGATTTCAAAGTGTATCTAAAAGTGTTTGTGGAATCAATTTATTTTTGGGCATTGTGATAGATACGCGTATTTAGTGAATTTAACGCGTCGAAGCTGTCAGAACGAGCAGCATTTAAGATGCGTACGAAGAATCTATTCAAATGTCTCCACTCTCTCTCTCTCTCTCCCTCTCTCTGTCCCTCTCACTCTGGCAGCCGAAATAAGCAATCCCCAGGTGGGCTAAATTTAAAACCCAGTCGAGATGTCGTCGTGCCAACAAACTGCAGTCTAAATTTGTTGTAAAAATCTTCTAAGGGTGACCAAAAATATCGGGAGTATGTACAGATACATATATATATATATATATATATATATATACATCAGATGGGGTGCCTCAAATACTATATATATATTTTTTATTTTATTTTATTTCTTTCTTTTCTCGTTGGAGAAAAGGTCACGGCTCTTATGTTGCCGGAGATGCGAAGCCGGAAATTGTAGGCCAAGAAAGTGACAGACTCTCGACTAATCGCAGAAATGGAGTCACTTCGAGTGTGATCGACTAGCACATACCCTGCAGTGTCCTGACATGCTGTATATACCACTGAGTTCATTTATTTATTTTATTTATCTATTTATTTATTTGACATTTTCAACAGAATTTTAGAGGCGTTCAGGCCAGCTTTCCACAATTACAGGGTATACCTATTAATATATTGCGCTATTAGTACATCTTTGGAGCCAACAGAAAATTTAAAGACTCTCAACCAATAACAGATGTGGAGTCATTTTGCTTATGATCGACTAGCACATACCCTGTAGTGTACTGACATGTTGTATATGCAGCTATATACAGGGTATAATTTATAATATTTTGCGCAATTTGTACATATCTGGTTCAAATAAAGTGAAAGAACGTCGCTTTTAGAATGATTGACTGTCAGATACCCTTTAAAGTCGTTTAGGTCAACTTAATATAACGACAGGGTATAATAATTAACTAATATTTGGTAAGTTTTGTGATTTAAAACAAATTTAAAGAAATTCAAGTAATAACTTAATAGGAATCATTTCAAATGTGATTGACTAGCAGATACCCTGCAGTGTACTGTCAAGTTGTACATGCAGTCACATATTTTATTTATTTTATTTGACACTTCCACATATACCCTGTAGCTTATGAACTTTAATGTGTCAGCTTCTGTATACTAATGCTATACCAACTTGATACCCTGTAATAGTATGATTGTTGGATATGGCAAAGAAAAATAGCTTAATAGAATAAAGGATACTCATTATCCCACTTCGTATGGGTTTCGGCATGCCCTTTTGATAAACATTTAACGATTACAGGGTATCAGAAAAAATTAATATTAAGAAATTATCATTGCGGCTTTGGCAAAGGAAAAGTTGTGGAAATGAAGTGCACATTTTACGTAAAAATCGACAAATCTAGTGGATCACAAGTGAGAACAGGAGAGAGAGAGAGAGAGAGAGAGGAAGAGAGAGAGAGGGGTAGAGAGAGAGGGGTAGAAGAGAGAGAGGGGTAGAGAGAGAGAGGAGACTGAAGAATAGGATTCCAGATTTTCTTGCTTATCGATGGGCTGTGCCAGTGTGTGTGTGTGTGTGTGTGCGTTTGTGTGTGTGTGTGTGTGTGTGTGTTTATGTGTGTGTGTGTGCTTAATGATTTTCCACAGATAACCTCAAGTGCAACTTTGACGAGAGCGAACGACAAACGACGAGGGAATCAAGTGCCCGCTACCAAAGATCCCTAGGTAAGTAAATATACATAAATACATACATACATACATGCATACATACATACATACATATACATATATCTGTGATATAAGATATACCCGAAACAGAACAGGGCGTGGGGTCGTTTTGTTCTTGTTGTTGTTGTTGCTCTTGTTGTCGACAGTCGTCAGTTGTGCTTGTCGCTTATACCCTGTACTCCACAAGGTTCATACAACATAAACTACATAAACTCATGGAAAAAATAATGGAAACGGCATATTTTTTGTAAATTTTGTTCACTAAACATTTTTTTTGTAAGTTTTGTAACTTTTATTTAAAGTCCATATAGGAATTTATCGAAATATAACAAAATAAAAATATTCAAAAAACGTAATATAACATTTATAATTTTTCCATGACTGTAAGCAACTTAAACTAATGTAATTCATTTTTAAATAATTGTTCCCTTATGTTTTGCTTAAAGGCAACCTGTTCACAACTGGTTCACAACTGGTTCACTACTAGTACAGATCAAATTTAAATCTAGTTCACAATTTATAGCATAATAACAATCAGTTCACAACTAATTTATAACTAGTTCAAACTGGTTCATAGCTTGTTCAAATCTGGGAACAACGAGTTCCTTACTGGTTCACTACTAGTAGATAGCATAACAAATTCTGGCTCACTGTTAAATAATAGTTAACTAACAATTGATTCACAACAAGTTCACATTTGGTTCACAGGTGTTTCGATACTAGTTCACACCGATTTCGAACTAGTTCACAACGAAATCACAGCTAGTTCCAAGTCAATTTTAAAAAAATAAAAACAGCTTTCACTAAAACACAGGGTATTTTCAAGTTGTTCACATGCCAGGTAACTGCTGGTGTTGCCGAAGTTGTTGTTGTTGCTGTTGTTGCTGTTGTTGTTGTTGTTGTTGTTGTTGTTGTTGTTGTTGCTGTTGTTGTTGTTGTCAGTGGTGTGTGGCTGCCCTCTTGGCGTGTCGAGTGGATCCTTTGCTTTGCCACTTGTGCGCCACTTTTCGAGCACTCTTCGTTGTTGTTGTTGTTGCTTTGCTCTTATTATTATTATTATTGTTGTTGTTTGATTTTCAACTTCTAAGACTCAAGTGCAATGGAATGCAATTGTGTGTGTGTGTGTTGTGTTTGTGTGTGTGTGTTAATCGCTTGAATTAAATGAGATTCAGTAAAAAGGTGAAAAAGGTGTGTGTGACAGAGAGAGAAAGAGAAACCAGCAAAGATACACAATTAAAAGAAATAAGAGTTAGCTAATTTTTATCTTTGATCTTTCTAAAAATATTCTAGACAACAACTAACTGAAGAGATACATACATATGTACATATAAAGATGTAATGATACTTTCATAGATAGAGATGGATAGATAGATAGATAGATAGATAGATAGATAGATAGATAGATAGATAGATAGATAGATAGATAGATAGATAGATAGATAGATAGATAGATAGATAGATAGATAGATAGATAGATAGATAGATAGATAGATAGATAGATAGATAGATAGATAGATAGATAGATAGATAGATAGATAGATAGATAGATAGATAGATAGATAGATAGATAGATAGATAGATAGATAGATAGATAGATAGATAGATAGATAGATAGATAGATAGATAGATAGATAGATAGATAGATAGATAGATAGATAGATAGATAGATAGATAGATAGATAGATAGATAGATAGATAGATAGATAGATAGATAGATAGATAGATAGATAGATAGATAGATAGATAGATAGATAGATAGATAGATAGATAGATAGATAGATAGATAGATAGATAGATAGATAGATAGATAGATAGATAGATAGATAGATAGATAGATAGATAGATAGATAGATAGATAGATAGATAGATAGATAGATAGATAGATAGATAGATAGACAGATAGATAGATAGATCGATTGAGAGCTAGTTTAAAAACAATAAGCTGCTAGATCCTTAAGAATATTGGTAGATACAAAGTCTTACAGATAGAAAGCTACTAATATTTGAATATATAAATATGTATGTAGAGTGATTCACAAATAGAGAGATAAGTTGCTAGATAGATGAGCAGATAGATTAGCTAGGTAAAAAGGTAGATAATAAAGATTGTTTCTAAAACATATGCATGAATGTATTTAAATTTAGTATCTTAAAGTAAATCAATAAAAGTTATAATAATATAAGACACAATACTAAGCGTGAATAGATCTTTCCATCTTTTAATTAATACATTTACTCTTTTCATTTCTTTTATTTTCGTATCTTTTATTTTTCCAATATCTTGTATCTCAATCTCTTGTTAACTTGGAACTTGGCAACTCAAGTGTTACCTGAATCTGTGGCATTTGCCACAAAGTTTCCCGCCATTGTGTCCTTGAGCTGGACATGAGGTTAATGATGCCGCATTTCTTTATTTTTTCTTTTACCTTTACTTTTATTTGATTTTATTATTATTTTCTTCTCTTCTGCTATTATTTTCAGGCAATGTTATGATGATGAGATGAAGCTGTCTGGCTGCCTTCGCTCGGACCCGCCCAGAATTGGAAGTCCCAGAAAACGAATCCTTGTTCAGATTTCCCCATTTTCCCATTTTTGGTTGCCAGACTTTGTGATGTGACTCAGTGTTGTCAATTTGGCCTTTTTCCGGCTAGATTTGTCCGGTTTGCACATAAATCATTTGCCTGGCAAATAGAAAATGCCAATAAAGTAAAATGCATCGAAGATTCTCAATCTTCAGTTGAACTTTTTTATTCTTTCAGTTAAAATATGAATTTAAATATAATTACTAAATTTTTCTTGAAAATTGCTTAATTTAAATTTGATTTAATTTAATATTGGTCAACGGTTCTTAGTTGACAATAAATAAATAAAAATAAATAAATAAAAATAAATAAATAAATAAAGATGCATTTTCAGCCTTTTTTTTGCTGTTTTCTTTGGTCGTTTTTCGTTGTTTTTTCCGGTCAATATTTGGCATCACTGATGTGACTCCATGAACAGGATGCAGGAAGAAGGCGTCGAGAGCAAAGGATGCGAATTTATGTTGTTGTTGTTGTTGTTGTTGTAGCTTGTGACCTTCAGAAGAGGCGCCAAGCAGGGAACGAGGGACGCAGGACGAAGGACGCGACACGAACATCTTTGTGGCATTTTCTTGATTGCGCAGTAGTCTGTCTCTATCTCCCTCTCTCTTTCTTTCTCTCTCTCCCGCAAGTTGAATGTCCTTTATCTTTTTGTTGTCTGGCAAAGTTTTGTTGTTATTGCTGCCTTTTTGAAGGTCGCAGACAGACACGCAACACGCGACACACACACACACACACACACACCTTTTTAGACACCAACCCCAACCCCAACCCCATTCACTCTCTCCCCCCCCCCAAAACACAACCCTTACTTGTGCCACATTTGCAAACAACAACGCAAAACAAAATCAAAGGTCAAACTTTTCCTATACAGTCAAATTTTCATAAGTCGAACTTCTCTAACTCGAACTTTCTCCAACTCGAACTAAATCGATGAACTTAATGAAATTTAATGAACTTAACAAAGTCAAAGTCTCCATAATTCAAACTTTTTCTTTGGACTATGACGATTCGAGTTAGGGAAGTTCGACTGTATTAATATTTATTAAAAACAAAATTATTTATATAAGATGTACATAAATATATTTAAATGTCAACATTGTCCTTAACATTTTTATCACAATTCCTTTATCAATTATATTTTTGAAATAAAGTGTGTATTAAATGTATTTAAAAGATATCGAGTCACTGCTGCTATTTGTATGGCCATGACTGTAACTAAAGAAGCCTCCCTCCCTCCTCACTCCACCTCCAACCACCCACCTCCTCCCACCCCCTGCCTAATGAGGCAACCGCCCTTAAGGCTCGGCAACTGCTTCAGACACCTTTAAATCTTTAATGTTATTTCGGCTCAGAGCTCAAACAAGAAAAAAAAAAGAAAAAGCAAACTGCAAATTGGCAAACGACCTTGATTAAAGCTCATAAATGGTCAATAACATCCACAAAAGCATCCACCCCCAACCACTCGGCAATCTCAACACTTTCACTCTTTACTCACTCACTCACTCACTCACAACAGCATGTTGCGTCAACAATGTTGCCAAAGTATTTTACAATTACACTCGAAATGTTGCACACAAGCATTGCTTGCTCTCTCATTCACTCACTCACTCACTCACTCCAAGAGTCGCTCACTTAATTGCTCAATTTGCTTGCTCACCACGGAGTGTGGTGTGTTGTTGTTTCTCACTCTCACTCTCGCTCTCGCTCTCTCGACTCGTTTTTGAGTGTCAATTATTTTCGCAATGCTTTCAACTTTGGCCTATGAGGTCTATAATTAGTTAATTGCATATACAGTTTCAATTGTTGGTGAAATTCGGGCACAGCCAACACATACACACACAGAGAGAGACAGAGAGAGACAGAGAGAGAGAGAGCGAGCGGCATTTGCATGCATGTGAAATACCGGCAAAGGAATAATCAAGAACAAAAAAAACAAGACGATGTGCACATTAGGCTGACCGGCAACGTCGACTGCGCTGCGACGTCGCAAAGCTTTAGCGGCATGTGTGCAAGAGCGTGAGAGAGTGAGAGAGCGCTCGCTTGACTTGGAGTGTCGCGTTCTTGGTTTTTGTTTTGAGTATACTTTCTTGATGACTGGCGCTCAAAATGCTGACCGAAACCCCGAAAACGGAAAACCGAAATCCGAGCGTGCGTTTATGTACATACATACATATGTATGTAAGTGTGTGTGCAGGTTCATTCCGTTATAAAGCTCGACGCTGCATTTGTTGTCTCCTTTTTCTTTTTTGTTGCTACAGTGTGTGTGCATGTGTGTGTGTGTCGCGACTGTACCGACGCCGTCAGCGCCTTTTGGCATTGTCTTTGTCGCTGTTTTTCTTCTTCTTCGTTTTTGCGTATTGTTATTTTTGCAGCTGCTGCTGTTTGTGTCTGTTTACTTGCCATCTTACTCCTCATCTTCTTCTTCTTCGTCTTGTTGCTTGTCGTGTCGCTTATTGCTTTGCTGCTTGTCGTTCAATTATTCTCTTGTTCATTTTGTGCACTTGTGCATAATCCTTTTCATTTCTTTTTTTTTGCATCTGCCATTTCGATAATTATCGTTTATCGACCAAAAGCTCAATTTGCATTTCACAACATCCTCGTACGCTATGTTATGAAATAGGAAAAAAGCTTTGCGACGCCCACTGTGTGCCAACTGTTTTGTGATTTACAGCTATGCATCATGCGAAATAACTTTGAAAGCTCTCTTCACATTATTTACTGTGTATATTGCACTTTTTATGGAATGCCAACGATAGCAGCTGGCGCCAAGGCTGGCAATTACACTCACTGCAATTACACTCGCCTATGTACATGCAACACGCACTCGACATACCCTGCAATCTTCTCATTTCGTCCATAACTCTGTCAAAACTGTACCGATTTTCATGGGAAAAACTTCTATATACAAAGCTCTTTCTCTAGTTTGAGTCTGCTTTTAATTTGAGCTACAACAACTTATTTATTATTATTATTTATTATTTCATTTTGTATCACCAAGTTTTAACTCTTTTCTTAAGTAGTTGCTTGGATTTGTCTAGAAATCTCAAGATTTATTTTCGAGTGTAAAACTTTTGCACACAAAGTTGTTTTTTTCAGCCAGAAATATTAACTAACATTTCAAACCTATTTTTAAAAATCAAAAATAGTTTTCAAATTAATATCTAAGTAGTAAAAATTAAAAAAATTAAAAAAAGATAGGTTAAAACAATTTTTCTTTCATTCCAAGGAACTAAATAAAAAACTCGTTCAGCACTTAAATCGCTCTTTATTTTATGATATATTAATAGAGAACAATTCATGGGACACGCCTTGATTTTCAATTTTAATATTTCGACAGCTGATCTTTGAATTTAGAAAAGATTTTTAGTGGTCTTAACAACTCCATATACAGTTCCCTCCTAATTAAATGTTGCCTACCACTCGGCGCAAGCTTCCAATTTAAATTTAACAAAATAACATGTGAATCAAATTTAAATAGCTATTACTTGGTTCGCCTTAGCGAATGTTCACTGTGTTCATTGTATTGGCCAAAAAAAATACGCAGTTGGCAACAATGTTGCACAAAGTGGACGGCATCGAAAGAAAAAAATTAGTTGCGTTCTAACCACGCTTATCAACGGACAATAGGCCAAAGTATACCCAACGGACATGCACAGACACGCACATGCATGCATGTTTTCTGTGTGTGTGTGTGTGTGTGTGTAAGTGTCTTGGCATCTCTCTCATAAGTCGCTCAACAGTTGTCTTCTCTCTCTCAGTCGCTGCGACGTATTTAAATTGCAATTACAGCAAACACCTGCCAAAACAGCAACAGCAACAACAACAACAACAACTGCGACGGCGTCTTATCAACAATAACTGTAACAGCATGTCGTAACGCCCTCGAAGGCCCCGCAATTCTGATTACAATGTCGCTCGCACGTGTAAACCGTTAAATATGCAGCGAGCGCTTAAGAACAAGACAGAGAGAGTGAGGGGGAGGGGGAGGGGGTGACAAAGCTGTGCGACGCCTGCCGAGCATTACAATCGAGTGTGCTCGACCACAAATTACCCAGCATTAAGGACCTTGAATTGACGCTTCAATAAAGAACTAAAAAGTAATAAATTTACCAACTGCCTCTAAGTTACAGGCACTCAAGTAACGGTGATGACAAATTAAAAAAATTTTACATTGTAATTTGCTCAAAAATATATTTTCTTAGTATTTATTCTTATTTTATAGTTGCCTATTGTTCAGAGAACAAGTCAAACAAATATCAAAACACATTCATTTGTATTTTTTGATTGAAATACTTTCTTGATTACATTTGTTTATTCTTATGACTTACTTTTAAAGGGTTAAAGGCTTTTATTTAATCTTAAAAAAGATATGTAAATAAAAGAATATAACATTAACAATATATTTAACGTTTTTAACCTATTTCAGAAAGTTAACGCATACAAATTTAGCAGTTTTTTTATTAGGCTCTTAAAATACTTAAAAACCAAAACTATTTATTTAAAATTCCACTTTTTTACGATTTCCTTGGTTATTGGAACATGAAAAGAAAAAATTCAAAGATTCCTGTTTAAGCATGAAAATAAGACCTTCAATTTAATTGATTTGTTTTAATATTTCTTATTTTATTTTAATTGCTTATACGAAAATAAAAAAAAAGTTATGAAACAAATAAAAAAACTCACATTCTTTGGATTTTATTTTAAAATTATCAACAAGAATGTTTTCTTTATCAGAACAATTACTTGAAATACTGTAAAAAGAGGTTGACCCATGTCAAAATACTTACGTGACCGACAGTTGCCACTTAGCAGGATTAGAGAGGCGTCTTCAACTGCCACAAACCTATAATACCCCACACACACTGATTGGTTACCGGGTATCAAAAGCTCCTTCTACGTTTATTGCACATTTTAACGAATTATTTACGTGCACCGTTACAAATTGCGCAATCATTTGCGAAAAGCTCTTCCGGGAGCTTTCCAATCACTAGATCAAATTAATATTGTATACACACACACACACACACATACATATGTACATAAATATATATGTACATACATACATATGATATTAATAGCTTTTTTACACACTCGGCATTTGCATAAGAATTAGATAATTTTTGCATTTAAAAGCGTTACTAAACCAAAAGCAACAAAAACATCAACTGCGACGCCGACTGCGCGGCCTGCTGCGCAGCCGACTGCGCGCCACACTTGTTGACATTATTTACGCAGTTGGTTTTTACCGCAATATCGACGACGCATTTACTATGAGAAAACGCAAAAAAAAAGAGTGTTTAAAAAAAGACACAAGCAGAACGAGCAAAAAAAATGTACACGCGCCAAAATAATTGCAAAAAAAAAAGAGCAACAACTAGAAAACTAAAAGCAGCGACAGCACTCGAAATGCAGCAACAACAAAAAAAAAAACAAGCAGTAGTAGAAGAAAAACCTAAACAAAGCTAAATAAAAATGGACATAGGCAAAAAAAAATATTGCGCGCCAAACTGATGAAATACATACGTGTTGTGCTTGTTGTTGTTAGTTTTACTGTTGTAGCTGCACTACTAAATATTTCTGTTAGCGTCGACGTCGACGTCGTCAGCGTCGGCATCGCATTCGTTGCAAAGTCAAAACAAAACAAACTGTGTACGTAATGCAAACGAAAGCAGAAATAGTCAGTTGCATGCATGTGTGGGTGTGTGTGTGTGTGTGTGTGTCGGAGCCAAGGGCCACAACAACAAAGCTGCACGCGCCGAAAGTGCAAATGCAAACTAAACAAATTGAACGAATTTCGAATTCGACATGCAACTTTTTTCTCTCTCGCTGTCGCTCTCGCTCTCCCTCACTATTGGCAGCATCTTGCAATTGCACTAAGAACAAAAGCAAAGCAGACATTTTAAAAGCAATCGGAACAGAATATAAAGATGAAGAGAGAGAGAGAGACGAGCGAAGACAGAAAGTGAAGTTTGTCCTTTTGCTGTATGTATGTACACACATATGTATGTGTAAAGATGAGTTAAAGAAGAAACAACGGTAACGATTTAATATTCATCTGCAGCAGAGATTTGATGGCAGGTAATGGATGTTGTGTGGGGGGGGGGGGGTAGATGGGGTAATTATCTGTGTGTCTTTTTTTGTTGTTGTTGTCGCATTGCGCACAGAGTTGGACATTAACCCTCGGGTGCCAATTAATGTTTGCTGCTCTTTGTCAAATTAGCAGCAGAGCATTATGCAATTAAGTCTCTAACTGCCACGCCCACAGACAAGCGCCCACAATTAGTGTTGGGCATGGATACGAAAGTCTCAGCCTGGGTGTGTGTGTGTGTGTGTGCGCAAAGCTTCCTTGCGGTTTTTGCCGCAGCAACGCTTTAGCGGTTATAAACTGAATACCCTGCCTTTAGGGTATATTAACTTTGACACAGACTCAAAACATAAAAAAAAGTTTTTTCACTTTACTAAAGATCAAGAAAATATATTTTGCAAAAACCCTATCTTTTTTTCTAAAAGTTTATCGTTTAATACAACTACGGCTTTTATTTATGACAAATATTTGAATATTAAAACTTTACAGGGTATAACAAAAATATGTTAACAAAATTTTAAATTTCATTTTATTCAATAGAATTACTTTCATGTAAAATGCATAGAAATGAATGTTAAATTTAATTAAATTTAGATAAGTTGTAACTGAATAGAATAAAGAAGACTTGAATATTTTTAAACGTTTCTAATGTGCAAGGAGTGAACTTAATAATTAAGTTCGTTAGGAAAAATAAAGCTATAATTTTACACCACTCATTTCATAATTATTGTTTAATTTGTTTATTAAGAAAACTAAAGCCTGAGTTACAAAATTTTTTAATATTTCATCATTTGATATAAAATTAAAATTTAGATTTATTTACAGAAATAAAGGCATAAATTGATTCCATCACATACATACATATGTATGTAAAAGTTATAATTTTTAAATATTTATTATATTGGTTAAGTATTATAATATTTACATATGTATTCGAGCTATCATTTTTAAATATGAATTAAATTGATTAAGAAATATATTATGTGAAATACTAAAGAGTCGAGCTTTTCTAGGGTATTTATGCGTCGGCTCTGTGCATTTTAAACATGTAATTTTTTTTGTTTTGTTGTCTCTCCCTTTGCTATCAATATCCTTTTCACAGCTTGTTCTCTGAACTTAATTATGCTTTTCATTTGTTCCATCTTAACCCTCTCGTGCCCCCCTTTTCGATGGCAACCAGGAATTGAAACTGTTAATGTAATTTGATAGCAGCAAACAAAATGAGAGAAAACAAATCCTGCTGCGACTCCTGTTGCTTCCCGCTATCTCTCTCGCTCTCTCGCTCTTTCGCTCGCATTCTGTTCGTGTCAATATGCTGATGAGTTCGACACCCTGTGTGACAAGTTGTTTACTCACCCCCACCCCCTTGTCCACCCTCGCCAGCCATCCCACTATGCAATCTCTTTTGTTGTTGTTCTTGTTGTTTTTTTTTTTTTTTCATTTGGGGCGCATAATTAAATAAGTCTTGAGGTAGGTTTCATATAAAGTTGTTGTTCCTTTTGTCTTGGGTTTGTTTTTTTTTTGTTTTCTCAGTCTTTTATTTTTCAGCGCTTCTGTTTGTTTTTGTTGCGGCTATAGTCGACGTCGCCGTCGGCGTCGCAGTCGCCACAAAGTTCAACAGTTCAATCAACTTGACAAACAGACATTCGAGTTGCCAACTACTTTGGTGAAAAATTACACACACACATACGGCCGCTTATTGCATTTATTTGCATATGCATATTTAATTAATAATAATAGCACAAAAACAAAACGCATTTCGTTTTGTTGTTTTTCACTCAAAACAAAAACACAAGCGCATACATACTTAGGCACACACACTTACAGAAATATGCGCTCAAAAAGCTACATGCATGCATACACACATAGGCAGCCGGCCGGCCGGTTGGGTCCAAAAACAAAGGTAAATAAACAGAGAACGTTCGCTGCAGGCCATCAGAGAGCGTGAGAGCGAGAGAGAGAGTGAGACACGTGTGAGTTATTTTGTTGTGAAATTCATATTGAGTGTGTATGTTTGTATGTATGTATGTGTATGTGTGTGTGTGTGTGTAATTGTAAAAGCTTTTGCTTCTGTCCATATTGCGTTAAATTGCGCAGCCAAGTCACAAGGCGCCCAAACAATAGCGTATACGCTATATAGCATCATTCCTCTCTCTCTCTCTAAAAAAAAAAATTCAACTCAAAACAAAAGCACCGCGCGCGCTATTCTCACCACTCACCACGCTCTCAGTGAGAACGAGAGAGAGACGCCAGTTGCCCATGTAGCAAAGTCGCGTTGAGCGTAGGTAGCCAGTTTAATTCTGCCAACCATTCAACCACTCTTTCTTGTGACTCAGGCACGGCTGAACGTCCGACGCGTGGTTGGCTCTTCGTCTTTGTAGATTTTGGCTGTTTCCCGCCCAACAAAAAAAGAATTAACAAATGTACACAGTTATACATATATTTCTGAATATATATTAAAAAAATAAATTAAATAAAAATATAAGCTTAACTAGGCAAAGCAATAGACGACAACAAGTAATCAAAGCGAAACCATAACGATACAAAAATTACAAGTTACCAAAAATATATAAAAAATAAAATATATATATATATATTTTAACTACAATATTCACATATTCCTGTTCTCGGACTAACTGAAAAAAGCGTAGAGTGCATAAAATTCAAATATATCAAATTTGTTTAAAACGGACACGCAAAATAAACCCGAAGACACTAAATCAGCAAAAGGCGCCCGCCAAAAAAATTTATATTAAATTGAATAAAAGAAAGAAATGAAATAAAAGCTTCTGGCTGCTTCTAATAAGTGAATGTGAAGTTTTCTACAACTACAGCGACAACGGGGAGTAGAGCAAAAAGAAAAGTAAAAAAAATAAAAAGATAAAACAAAATACCGCTACAAGGCAGACAATTTTTTGTAGTCTTCAAAAGTGCGTGCGTGTGTGTGTGCAAATGCAAATGTGTGAAAACGCAAAAGGAGAAGGAGGCGACAGCAGAGCAGAGCGATAGATGCCGCTGCCCTGTTTCATTTGCACTTTGCTGCTACTGCTGCGACGAGAAGAGCACCAAAGACGTTGAAAAAGAAGTAGTAGTTGTTGAAGAGCAGTAACAAAAGTACGAAAAGTACTTGACGAAACTGAACAACTCAACACAACGGACGACGGAGGAGACAACAAATTTTCAATTTGCCAACAATTATTACAACAAATTCGAAAACAACTCGACGTACAAGTTATTCACTGTGTGTGTGTTTCTGTGTAAAATTCATATATATATAAAAGAAAAAGATTTTTTTTTTGTTGAGCTTCATTTTTTTCGGGTGTACAAAATAATTTTTTTTTTTTGTGTGTACAAGAAGTACAACAAAAAAAACGTCATCAGCAATTGGATTAAAATAATAAAATATTATTATTAAAAAAAAAAAAATAAAACAAAAAAGCACAGCAAAAGGTAAGCAAAATTTCAATATTCAAATCAAATTAAGAACGTAGTGAAAAAAGGCAGAAAACCCAAACACACTTGCAAATAGTAAATGTTTTTTTTTTTTTTTTTTTGTAATTCTATGCAATTCTTTTGATTTCTTGCCGTCGGTTTCGCTTTCCGGCGAGATGCCGTCGAACGTCTCTGCCGCTGCGGTTGACGTCGCCGTTGTCGTTCGTCAAGTCAATTATTTTCTTACCGTTTAAAATTCTTTGTGTGCGTGCGTGTGTGTGTGTAAGTGAGCTGTCGTGCAGGATAAGTAGGAGGAGGAGAGGGAGAGCAAAAGTAGTAAGAGAAACGCGCGTGCCAAATTTATTGCTGCATACGTTTTGCATTTACTACAACATGCAATGATAGAGAGCGAGCGAGAATGGGATAGAGAGGCAAGTGCGAGGGAGATAAAGTTAGACAGATCAAGTTTTATCAGTGTACGATTGATGCAATAACTGTTATTGTATATATGTATGTGTGCGTGTGTGTGTTTGTGCGAGGCGGAATAAAATGTCAGCATGTGTTGCCAAGCTAATTTTGATGGCAAATCAAATAGAATCAAACAATTTATTTATAATTAAAAGCCTGTCTGTCGTCTGCCTTCGCATTTTGCTTTGATAACTTTTCTGAACTGTCGACGTCAGCAGCCGGCAGAGACAGCAACGGCGACGGCGACTGCGACTGTGGCGCCAGCAGCAGCAGCAGCCGCTGACGTTTGTGTCAAATGAAAATGAAATTCAGAAACTGACAATTAGCTTATTTATGTTTTCTTCTTTGCGTGCCGTTATTTCTTTGTGTGCATCTCTTCCTGCAAGATGGCGACAAGAAGTTGAGTTAAGGCAAATAAAAAGGTAGAAATTTCTGGACAAAAGTGAAGAATAGAAGAGACGATTTTTGGAAAACGATTAAATGATTATAAATTATATACAGATGTAAATATTAATACAAAAATAATGCAAATAATATTTAAATAAATTGTAGCTATGTTGAGTAGTATAAATAAATAACTGTTTTGAAAAATTCTAATTTTTTTTTTTTAATAAAATAGAAAATTTGCTATTTGTTGCTTGTTTTATGATTATTGCGGTTCTTAACAACATTACAAAATATTTGTTTGCCAAAACAGTTAGTTGCCTCTTATTTATATATAAATAACCGGATTTACTCTTCAGAAAAAAGTGAAAATAAAATAAATATTTTTTCCGTGATTTTTTTTGTTAATCAAAAATTAATATTAAAATAAAGTAAAACTTTAGTAAGTAAAGTAAAGTAAACTTAATATCAGTATAAGTAAACTTAATATCAGATATAAAGAAAAAAACGTTGGTAAAAATAGTGTTAATAAAAAAAATCAAATAAATATAAATATTAGTAGGACAAAATCAGCTCTATTATAATAAAATGATTGACATATGGTGATTTTTCACAAATATAATGAGGAAGAAATAAAAAGTGTTTATGAAAATTAAAAAAAAAAAAAAAGATTAAATCAATTTGTTTCCGCTTTCAATTGATTTTTTGATTATTTATTCTCTCCTGTTTTCAGTGTGCTACAACAAGAAAACCAACAACAATAAACAACTCAGGACAAAGTAATAATAACGCGAAATAAAAGAAAGTAGAAAGCAAGGAATATATTTATATAAATATACACATATATTGAATATCAATACAGAATAGATAATAATCAATAACTATATAAAGATGGCGACTGCCTGCAACGGGGGACTCAGCAGCTGTGACTATTTGACCGACTACGATATGTACGATGATACGATGAACGCCCTGTTCTACGGGGATCAGCTGGAGGATCAGTGGACCAGCAAAGTGTCGAGCATCGAGGAGGATGTGGCCAAAATAGCCGCCAATCGATCGCGAACGATGAGCGGCTCGTTTTCCGACAATCTCAATGGTATCGATACAAAGACCGGGATACGATTTGGCGATTTGATGTGGTCATCGTTTGCCACAATGCCCGCTTGCGATATAATGGATGTGAAATTCGTGTGCAACAACAACAGCAACAGTGGCAACAGCAACAGCAACAGTGGCAACATCAACAACAGTAGCAACAACAACAGCAACAGTAGTAACAACAACAATAACAACATCAACACCACCAATTCAGCTGCTTCGAGCTATAGCGAAAGTATCGCAGTTCCTCCAGCAATTGTTAGTGGCAGCAGTTTGATGATTAAGACCGAGCAAGAGGATCATGATGATGATAATCAAGAGGAGGAGGAAGCAGAGAATGCCGAGAATTGCACTTACAACAATAGCAACAGCAACAAGCGTGCAACATATGCAACATCGGCTAGAATAACAATAACAAAGCCCAAATCGATGCAGTTCACAGTCAACAACAGCAACAACAACAACAACAACAAGAGAAACAACAGCAACAGTGCTGAGGAACATATACCGCCAGGTGCCTCCTTGTTGCGCAAAAGTATCGCGACACTGAACACGAAGATGTCAACAGAGCAACAAAACAAATTGATGATCAACATTAAAGCGACAACGAAAGCATTGAATTCTTTATCTTCCTCTTCTTCTTCGCTATGTGCACGGCCGGAGACGCCGCAAAGTATCGCGTACGATGCCACTAATCTAACGGAATTCCGTCACAACGTCGACCTTCGTGCCTGCGTCATGGGCAGCAACAACATTTCACTCACGAGCAGTGCCGACGCCACATATATCGATCACATCAGTCGCGAGCTGCAGAACACGAGCAAGAATCGCATCGATATGTTGCCATATGTGTCGCCCGATCAGATCAACGATGTCCTCGATATAATCAGTCAACAAACGACAACAACAACAACAACAACAACTGGATCAAAAGCGGAAACACTAACAGATGATGATGAAACGACAACAACAACAACAACAACGTCACCAACAATTGGTGTTGCCACCTCGTTGTCACCGCCAGCCTCGAACTCGGACTGCGATTCCGATGACGGCGACTTCTCCATGGCCGATTCCCGTTGTGGCTCGTCGGCGTCGGTGGATGGCAACAACAGCATCTACATGCGACACATCAGCGATCACAGCTACACGCGCAGCGAGATGGAGACCAATCTGGAGACGCCCTCAGATTCCGGTAAGTCTACACTTCTCTCTTATTCTACTATACTCTATTCTTCTTCTTGTTGTCCATTGATCAGGGCAAATTACAAATTTATTTATTTATATTCATATACATATTTACTTATTTATTTCATTTGCATTTATACTGTTGTACAAATCAACACCGTTAATCTACTATCGCCCGTCTCCTTCACTCGCCTTCGCAATCAGCTGTCGATCACAAAATAACTGTGCATGCTCTCTCTGGCATCAACTGTTGTAAACTGCTCCCCACCCCGCTTCACACCACTCCACGCTCATTTACTTAAACTCTTGATCGGAACTAACTGTGCATTCATTGTATGCGCGCTCTCCCACTCTCTCTGCACTCACACTCCCACTCTGTTTTGCTGCACACGCTCATCCTTGCGCTGCGCTACATTCAACTAGTGTTGCCGTGTGGGCGCAAATAAATAGAAGAGAAAAAACACAGGAAAAAAAATGTGACGCGCCTAAGAAAATCGATCGCCTACGTCAACAGCAAACGTAGTAAACTTTACACACGCCCGCCCACGCGCTGTAAGCGTCAGCGTCGACGTCGCCGCTGGCAGCGCAGTTTTGCCGGCGATGCTTGCGCTGTTTTGGGTGGGTTAAAGAGCTTTCATTGATTTTTTTGTTGGTTATATGTAGTTGTTGTTGTCTGTGGAGTTGTACATTTCATTGGCGCCTCGTAGCCTACGCATAGCGACACTACCCTTACTTCTACTTCACCCCCAAACCCCCCCCCCCTCCCCCTTATCTACAGCAAGTGCTGGCGCGTGGCTTTCATGGCTCATTATGTTGTTTTGGCCCCCATGGCGTCATCCTCTCGCATCCATTGTCGTTGTTGTTGTTGGGGGTTAAAAGCATCCCCTAGCGCCGTCTTGCGCAGTTTGTGCTACGCCCTTAAAAAAGTAACTTGTACACACTCACACTCATTCGCTCTTTCTCTCTCTCTCTCTCTCTCTCTCACTATCATTTCTTTTTGTTGTTTGTGGCCAACACCCCAAAATTTTCAAGGATGTCTGCGCCCATGCCACGTGGCGGCATTTTGCCTTGACTTGAGTTGAGTTGAGTTTTGGGGTTCAATGTCTTTTTGCTTGCGACTTGTCCAACATATTGAGCAACCCTCGCAAAAAATACACTGCTACAACTACTACTACTGCTCACAATTACTACTCTTTTACTATTTTACTACTACCTTTTACTCGTGCACAAACACAACTGCAATTTGGCGCGTAAAGCTTTACACGCTTCCCATTCACAAACTGCAAGCGCATACACACCCACACACACACACATACGCTCGCAGACTGAGTGATACAAAGCACACACACACAGACGGAGACACTCAACGCCCGCGTTGTGCAAAAACAAAATTGCACAAGTTTTGTTTCGTTTCGTTTCATTTCGTTTTTGTTTTCGTCTCTCAGCAGCAGCAAAAACGTGCGCTTGTCGCTGTCGCTGTCTCTGCTCGCTGCTCAGTCAGTCTCTCTCATTCCTTCATTCAGTGGTTGCTCTGCCGAGTGCACTCACACTCGCACTCGAATTGCAAGCAGAGACGCAGTGGCAGCGACAGCAACAGCAACAACAACAACAACAACAACAACAACGGCGGCTGAGCATTGTCGCCGGCGGCATTCGCAAAGCGTATGGCATATTATTTTTATGCTTTTTCTTTTTCTTTCTCTTTTTTGTTTTGTATTGATGCTGGCGCCGCCGCTGCTTTTGATTGTTCATTTTTGCAGTTGTTGCTGTTATTTTTGGGTGTTGTCTGTTACTAGGCGTGCTCAATTCCCAGCCTATGTGTGTATGTATTGAATATGTGTTGTATATTTGTATGTTTATATGTATGCATGTTAAACTATTAGCGAAAAACGCCCACATAATAAACTGTAGACTGATGCTGTTCGACTAACACACACACACAGACACACATGCACACGTATATGATTCAACTCGAATGATTGCCAAAAAGTCGCGCGCGTGAAACAATTAAAAAAAAACACGCAACGTGCGAAATTAGCCGCCGCTGACGCCGACGCCAATCTCAAATGGCTGCTGATAGCAGCGACGGCGACGGCGACGCACGAGGGCGTCCAGCAGCGTTTGATGATAATTGAAAAACGTAACATAACTTAAGTATGTACACACACACACAGACTCACACGCACACTTGTACAGTGGAACAAAACGACACATGGCAACAAAAAAAAGCAAAACTATTTCCATACACAACAACAACAACAACAACAGAAACTGTAACAGGTGCGTGTGCTGCAGATTAAAAGCTGCTTGCTATGTGCGTATATTTGTATATGTTAGTATGTGTGTGTGTCTGTGTGTGTGCTTATGTGTATTGCGCGTGACGCTTCATTAGCAGAGATTGTGTAGATGTCATGTGGAAAGTAACGCAAAATTATGGTAGTGTGTGTGGTGGTAGGGAGGGGTGGTTAGAGATGATAACGTAATGGAAAAAGGGGTTGGGGGAGGAGGTTGAAAAGCAACAGTTGAATTGTAACGAAGACAAACAAAAAGCTTTACATAATCTCAATTAGTTGTTGATATTTGCAAAATGTATCTAATATGTTATTTATCTAACAAGTTCTATTAATATAAAGCAAGCGAAGTAGTTTATGATATTGTATACACACACACACACACTCACACACGCGCACGCATACCTTGCATAGTTTCTCTGCTTCTTATTCGTCTTCTTCTTGGTCAGCCATGTTTAGTATTTGTTGGCGCCTCGTTCGTTTTGTGGTTCTGTTCGCATTTGTTTCTTTCTACGCATTTTATTGGCATTTTCGCACCTTTGGCAATGCGTAGTGCGTATGTGTGTTGTTGTTGTTGTTGTAGTTGTTGTTGCTAACCGAATACAATCCAAATACAATCGAAATCCACATCCACAAAAACCAAAATGTTAATGAACTGAATGAAGGTCGCACAATAATGAACAACAACAACAACAACTGAAAGTGCGTAGAAACCAAATGTAACAGGAACGGACAAGTTTTATGACTCGAGAGCTTTTATAAGTTTATTATGATTATTATTAGTACTATTATTATTATTATTACTATTAGTGGCAGCGAGGAGGAGGTAGACAGGAAGATAGACATGTTTTGTGTATTCCGTTTAACTATGTTTTTCTTTTCTTATTTATTTGCTTTTGTTTTTACTTTCGCTGAAAAGACCAAATTTATGCGTCTGGCGTCGACGCTTGACGCCAAAAACTTAAATATTTTTTTGTTGTTTTTGCCCAACCCCAAAAAATAAAAACAACAACAACAAGCGCAAAAAGAGCTTTAACAATGCTGCGACGGCGACAGCGACGTCTGCGTCTGCCCGCTGCTTTGCTTTGCGTCGTTTATATTTTCTTCTTGCGTTGCGTTTCGCGCTGTTGCTAGGCGCGTTTTTTTTGTGGTTCCAAAAAAGCTGTGCGTGTGTGTGTATGTGTTTGTTGTCTCTCTGCGTATGCGTGTCGCTCTCTCACCGCCGTCTGTCTTGCTCTCGCTCCCGCGCTCGTGCTTGTCTTGCTTATTCGCACACGTGAAGCAATAAATTGTTATGCTCAAGGTCGCAGCGCAACGACGAAGACGACAAAGGCAATAAAATAAAAATGCCAAAAGCAGCGCCAGCGACTGCGCTGCTCTTACGCACTTATAATTTGTTCGTTTCGTTTCGTTCCGACTTTTCTTTTTTTTTCCTTTTTGTGATTTTGGCAATGATAAGCGGCGGCGACGTTGTCGCTGACGTCGACGTCAACGTCAACGAGCCTCCCTTTTCGGAAGTTGCTCTTGTTCCTGTTGTTGCCTTAAACGGAGACATTATTAATGTACAATGTTTATAAGCATAAAGAATGTTGCTAGCATCTGACACGCCCAAAGCACAGGCAACACAATAACAATATCGAATGTTGCCAAAGCTCGCCAAAATGTTGCCAGACGTATTTGATTGTTGTCATTTCTGCTCATAATTTATGCTGCTGTGCGTGTGTGTGTGTCCCCTTGGGACTCTGTGTGTGTGTGTGTGTATTGATATATTGATGTTAGAAGTTGCTTGGCGCATTGCGGCATATGTATATGTATGCATAAAATGGTGGGGGCGGTACTTGCCGCTCTTCAAGCGCTCTTAACGACTTTTTTATTGCGATTCTTTTTTATGCTCTTTTTTTGTGTGTTGATTTTGCTATTGTCACATACCGAAAGGGTTGGGCGCAACGATGAGTCATAAATGGTAGAGTGGCGGAAGATAGGCAAAGAGAGAGAGAGTGAGTGGGAGGCAAGGAAGCAAGAAAGCAGCATCAAATTACGCTTTGTTGTGGCAACAAGTTGCCAAGACACAGTTTAAAATGCGCTTTGCTGTCAAGCGAATCTAAAAAAATAATTTATATGTATATATTTGATGCCCTTACGAAGTGCTTGAATGCAACTTATGACTGATATAATGTGTTTTAAAAAAACAAAAAATTGTAAAAAAGAAACTAAAAAGATTTTTTCTTAAAACACAATGCTTGACCAACTTATACTACCCTCGGCAAAGGAAGGGTATATGATAAACAAATCTTCGCCTGGCGTGGGAATGCTGTTGGCAGCGGCAGCGGCAGCGACTGCGCAGCAGCGGAAGCGACGCGTCGTCGCATTTATCTCTTTTGTTGCTTTTGTTGTTGTTGATTCCAACAATTTGCGATTGCAATTGTTGTTGTTGCTGGCTGGTAAAACCGCAAAGCATTGCAAATGCGACTGTTGCACTGCTGTTGCTAGCGACATGTTGCCAACACATGTTTTTGGCAACAATTTGGCGGGAGCTGTGCGAGCGTGGGAACAACAGTTTGGCATGCACTGTAGAATGCTTGCGTCATTCTAAATTCCATAGAAAAGGCAATAAATTTATAAATCATTTCAACGGAACTCGTATGCACAAATACAAATACAAATACAAAAAAAAACAACAACAAATAAACAGCAATAATAACAAATCAAATAAATAAATGCAAATACAGAACTTGAAACTGCACAAAGTGAAATGAAATCATCTCAATACTGGAATATGAATAAGACAAACAATAAAAATAATAACAATATCAGTAATAATAACAATAAAATGTGAGACTTGTTTTTTTTGTGATGGTTTTGTCATTTCTCTTAATTCTTCCTTGTTTCTTTCTTTTTGGTGAAGCGGGAAAAAACGTAAACAAACATCACAATTAAATAATAAGAAGTGTTATTAAACAATTTACAACTTCCCTTACCCTCCCCCGTCACTTTTTTTTCTCTCTTGCAATCAGTAAAAAAAATGTCGTCAGCTTTGTTTTTGTTTTGCACATTAATTTTATTTTACGACTTTTTGTTTTTTTTTTATAGTGTACCACTGTGCGCTTGCTTGCTTTATTTATTTATGTTTACATATATATATACAAATATCTTCCGTCATTCTGTATCTTTGAATTCATCATCTCTTCTCTGCTCCTCCTTGTCCGTCGTCTCTGTTATAGGCTCAAAATTCTTCATGCGAATTACATCATATGCCATTTTTATTTCAATTTCAATTTCATTTGTGTACCGTTTGTTTTCTCTCTATGTATGTGTGTGTGTTTATTGAGGGAGAGCAAGAGCGCAAGTGGAATGCAAAGCGTTACTTTGCTCTAACAACAACAACAACAGGAAAAACAGCAGCAGCATCAGCATCAACAGTCGCCTGCTGCGCTCTTACTTCTGGAATAAAGGCTGTTTTGCTCTCCCGCTGCCATTTGCAAAGATCCCTCTCACAGCGCGCTCGCTCGCTCTCGCGCTCTCTCTCCGACCTGCTGAAGCGCAATGCACTTGTCACTTGCCTTTTGTTGCGCCTGTCCTGCGTTGTGCTTGTGGTTGTTCTTGTTGTTATTTTCCTGTCGCGTCGTGCCTTTTGTTTCGTTTTTCAATCAAACTCGAATATGTTAATTTTATAGGGCAAAAGTGTTGCTGGCGATCTGAGTGTGTCTGTCTGTCTCTGTCTATGTGTGTGTATGTTCAGCTGCATAAAAGTTGCGCAACTTATTCAGTCGTGCTGCTTGCGTCGCTGTCTGCATTTTATTTGCAATTGTAATTAACAACAACAACAAGAAGAACAAGCTGTTTCCTCTTTACCTAAGCTTTGCTTTATTTTGTTGTTTTTTTTTATTATTATTATAATTACTATTTTACTCATGCTTGTTGCCTTGATTTGATCTTGCGCTGCTTAGCAACAAAAGTTGCCAAGTTGTTTGGTTGCAAACAAGTTTGTCTGGTTTTTTTTTCTGTCTGCCTGTTTTGTTGTTGCTGCCGTCGGCGACTGCGACGCAAGCAGCAGCAGCAGCGGCAGAGACAGCAGCATCATCAGGTACATTTACAAGCAATGTCATTATTTTTCACCCCGTTGTTGTCGCTGCTGCATTTGCGCATCCTCCCCATCCCCCTTTGCCGCTGCGTCATCACGCCATTTGAGGAAATCCCCCTACAACAACAACGACAACAACAACAACAACAACAACAACAACAACAACAACAATTGACAGTTGTAAACTAGTTGCATTCGCTTATTGCTTTGATTTGCGCAACATTTTGAATGTTTATAGGGCGGCGCCATTTGTTTTGTTGCTCTAACCTTTTTTTTTTTTTTTTCTTGCGTCTTTTCTCAAAATGCAAATCATGCATTGCCGGCTGGCTATCTGTCTCTGTGTGTGCGGTCCCTCACTCTCTCACTCCCTCTCCCGTTACCGCTCACTCTTGAGCTCTGACGGTGGTCGTCGTGTTGGAATCGCGCGCATTTTTCACGAAACCAACAAAAACTAAAGGATAATAAGTGCATAGCAACATTTAGTGCTGTGTCAGCAACATGATGAAGAGCGACATTATTGTTGTTGCTTTTTGCGGCCGTCGCATTCCAACAGATGAGAATGATGCTGCTGTTCTGCTGCTGCTGCTGAGCTGCAGTCGCGACGGCACGGCGTCTGTGTCTGTGAAGAAATAGGTGGGGGGGGGGAGTTATAAAAATGGCCGTTGGGCAACATTCTTGTTGTTGGGATCTCGGGTATAAGGTCTGTTGCTTGTCTAGCCGGCAGCGTTAATGATGTTTCATTATGATGTTTGGTGGTTCGGTGGGTTTTTCTTTTCTTTTACTTATTTTTTTTTTTAATTTTTGTTCCTTCCTGCTAAAGAAACGTGTATTGATGATAATATGCGCTGCTTGACTCATGCAACATGTTGCCAAAGGTGGTTGCCCACTAAAGGTAATGCGCTTGGCTGGCTATCATCACTCTGTCTCCCCTCCACCCACTCTTTGCATTTGACTCTGTCTCGGTCTAACTTGAAGCTGGTTTCGATTTCGTTGATTTGCGGTCGCGTCGCTGCCGCTGCTGCTGCTGCTGCGCTCTGCTGACTGCACTTGGACGTGGACTTGGACTTGAAGCTTTTTCAAACTTGAACTTTGAAGCTTCGCTTGCATTAAGTTTCTGTTTTTGTGCGCAATCTCCTTTTGCTTTGTTGCCTGCTTGGCAACAACAGTGAGTGGGGAGAGGCGCTCTCTCTCTCCCTCTCCCCTCATCCGCTCCCAAACTCAACACAGCATTGCGCTCTCTTGTCTTTGCACAGTTGCAAAGATAGAGGCAAATATTTTAAGTACATAAAATAAAATAATCAACATTTGTGCAAATACGCGTAGTGAGCGAGAGAGTGTGAGAGGGAGGGTGGGAGGTAGGTGGAATGGGAGAACAGTTAAAGCAGATAAAGCTGTGACATAAGTTTTATTTGATATATACATATGTTTTTTTTTTGATTTTTTCTTTTGCTCTTGGCAAATTTGTATGATTTGATTAAAGGCATTAAAAACAGGGCTGGGCAACATTTGATTGCAACTGCGACGGCGACTGCGATGTCGACGTCGGTTCATTGGACGCGTCCAACGGAAGCGCCAAATTAGCAACGGAAGCTGCTGCCTGGCGTCAGTCGTGGGAGGGGGGGGGGGGCTCAAAAGGAAATGTGTGTGTGTGACGCGTTTAGCGTCTGCCCTTCAAAACTGTACATATTTTGCCTAGTACCGTTATCAGAGGCCGTGCGTGTTTGCGCTTGTCGTTTCATTTTTTTTCCTTTTTTTTTTTGCAAAGCGCGTTGCGCAACGCACGCACAAAAGACACACACGGACACAGACACATACAAAGAAATATGTTTGTATACATATATCGAGACATGTTTATATTTACTGACAGTCGCACCACCCAACCACCCAACCACCCACTGAGCCATTTAACCGCCAAGCGGTCGCGACGGTTTATGAGCTTTTTTATATGTTTATTTTCTTTGTTGCTTCTTCTTCTTTTGCTATTCGTTGTTGCTATGCGGAAAGTAAGTGGCACATGACGTCAGGCGCTCTTTGGAGTGGTGGGGGGTTGGGGTTGTTGAGTTGGGGGTTGTGCTCTTGAGGGGTTTTCTCTTGTTGTTGTCTGCGTGCAAATCTATTGCTTCCTGAATTCTGATACTGTTGCAAGTGGCGTCAAGCCACTTGTGTCCCACAACGTTGACACACTAATCCGCTTTGCGTTGGGTCACCAGAGAGAGTGAGAGGGAGAGAGAGAAAGAGAGGCGCAATGACATCATCAGGCTGTGTCATTGAACTGCCGTTGACATTCGTTAGACATTTGCGGGGCTTTTCTTAAACAAGTGCTTGCAATTGTAAGATTCGTTACTCGTCACTCGACACTCGTCACTCGTTACTCGTTACTCGTCACTCTTTACTTGTCACTCGTCACTCTTTACTCGTTACTCTTTACTCGTTACTCGTCACTCTTTACTTGTCACTCGTCACTCTTTACTTGTCATTTGTTACTCTTTACTCGTCACTCGCTGCATTATACTCGTTTCTTTATCGGCAGTTCATACTTGGCTCTCGTTGCGCTTTAGCCATAAGTAAATACTCGTCAGTTTCTACTCGTCTGTACTTACTCGCTACTCTTAAGTTTCCTATTGTAGTCTAAAACAACTTTGTTCTTTACTATCTTTACTATCTACTCGCTACATTTCACTTCTACTCGCTATTTATGACTGCTATTCACCACGCAATTTTCAATTACTTGACAATTTTTAATTAGTCTTTAGTTTTTACTGACTACTCGTTGCATTCAACTAATTTTTCTCGTCTTCCCACCAATTTTTGTATCGCTGCAGATGAGGAAATCGACGTAGTCTCGTTGAATGACAAAAAGCTACCCACAAATCCATCGGATCGTGATCGCCGGGCTCTGCAGACAAAGGTGGCGAATAAGATGTCAACTCTACCGCCGCCGAGACGCGGTCGCTATGAATTGCCGTACACACCGGCGAGCAGTAGTCCCGTTAAATCGGAGGCCAACTCGCGTTTCCCATCGCCGTCGAGTACGCCTTACCAGAGTGCCGGCTCCACGTCCGTTTCGACCGTCTACTCGCCGTTTGTCACCCGGAATTGCAACAGCAATAGCAGCAATAGCAGCAGTAACAGTGGCAGCGATTGCACAACGCCCATGCAGATGCTGAGCAAAGGCCGTAAGCGTTACTACGACAACGATTCGCTGTTTCGTGTTTATTCCTCCTCCTCGACGGTCAAGGGAGCCGGCAACGGCAAGCCGACAAATTCGCACAGCTCGGCAACCGGTGCCAGCAAAAAGAGTCGCGTCAAGAAGGTCAATACAAATGGTTTGATTGGTGGCGGAGGTTTTTCGGCGTATCCCATGACGCAGGTGAAGCAGCAGCAGCAGCAACCCACGTTGGGCGCCAACAATAGCAGTAACTGCAGCAGCAGCAGCAGCAGCAGTAGCAGCAGCAGCAGCAGCAGCAGCAGCAGCAACGGAAGCAGCAGCAATAACAACAGCATGTTGAAACGTCAATTTAGTCTGGATGAGGCGGATACCATTGAAAAGCGTAATCTGCATAACGATATGGAACGTCAGCGTCGCATTGGACTCAAGAATCTGTTTGAGGCACTGAAGAAACAGATACCCAACATTCGGGACAAGGAGCGGGCGCCCAAGGTCAACATCTTGCGTGAGGCGGCCAAATTGTGCGAACAGCTGACGAGCGAGGAGCGCGAGTTGAGCCTCAAGCGTCAATTGCTGAAGGCGAGACAGAAGCAACAACAGGAATTGATTGCACGTCTGAGTAAGAATGCCGCTGAATGATAGCGATAGCGATATCGATATCGATTACCGATTACCAATACCGATTACCGATACCAATACCGATAGACATAAGTGGGTAAACGGGTGGTTAAAGCATATATAAAAAAAAAAATGAAATGAAATGAAATGAAATGAAACGGTAAAGGTACTCCGAGAGAGGAGAGGATGGGAATGCCCCCAAAGAGTTGGAGAAAGCAAAATTCGATTGAAAGCAAGTGATTCTCGAAGAATCATACAATTTATATAGATTGTATATATTTATATATATCATGTGTATATAAATACAAACTATTTTTTTTTTTTTCGTTTAGTGTATTTTGACGGTAGGCTCACAAGCATTTTTTTGAACTTCAATATCAGTTTTTAGTATTAGCCATTAGAGCGTACGAACGATCAATCGAACCATGTCTCGATGATGATTATGATAATATAATAACGATAATGATAACGATTACGATAACTATAACTATAACTATAACTACAAGAGTTGTAATAATATTGATTGATTGATGATGATCATAGATGCTGCTGGATGTTGTGATGTCTATGCATCGGATGCTACAAATAACGCTATATATATATAATAAATATATATATGATTTTTTTTTCTTATTAGCTTCTCTGCTTACACATCGATACGATACTTGTATCGTTGGGCATCGATAAACAGCTTCTATAGATGATAGATGAAAAAAAATAGTGATTTAAATTGGATTTCTTTAATGTGATATTTTTTGATTTGATTTTGAAGAAAGCAAAATGCAAGTTGGAAGAAAAACTATAACTAAACTATAAAACAAGAAAAACAAAAAGCAAGCGATAAACGGAAATTTTTAAACATATAGAATAGCAATAGGTTATTAGACGAGCGAAGAAGAAGGATACTAAAAAAAAGGGACACGGAATTGAAAATGGAAAAGGAAACGGAAACGAAAACGGAAACAGTCTTCAATCCTAAGCAGAGGCAGGAATTGCAAGTCTTATCCTCTAGTTTATACCTTTTTTTTACTACTACTATTATTATTATTGCACATAGTGTAGGCGTTTAGTTACTATAGTTAGATAGCGACTTAACTATGAAGGGAATAATAAAAAATAAATAGCAAGGACAAGAACCAAACAACTAAAGAAAAACCCACAAAAACGGAAACGGAAAACAGACAAAGTTGCAACGAAAGAGCCACTAAAACAAAGCAAAACAAATGCAACAACAAATAAGAACAAGTGTGTTGTAACGAATAGAGAAAGAGAAGAAAGAGGAAGAGAGAGAGAGAGAGAGAGAAGAGATCAGCTGTTGATGCATGGACGCCATTTTGCAGGAATAAAATGAGCGCAAGACAGTTGAAAGAAGATAGAAGACAGTGAAGAACAAGTGAAAAAGAAGCGCAATATTTGAAGAGAAGCGTCAAACACAAACAAACAAAGAAAGAAAGAAACAACAAATGAAATGAAAAGATAAGAAAACAAAACAAAACAAAACAAAACAATTTAACAACCTTATAGTAATATAGAGTGACTATCCTATATATATATATATATTTATATATAATAACAAGTCCTTTTTATACACTTATCTGTCTAGGTTTTTTTTCGTCTTCAATATATAAGAGAAGACTCCTATCTAATTAATATATATCTAGAGAACATATGCAAAATGAATACGCAAATGTGTTTAGCTTTTTTTTGCTTAATTATATACTTATATTAGAATTATATTGTTACAAATTTAATCGATTAATCGATAGATATTAATCGGTATAGCTTTCTTAGGCCCATACGAGAGAAACGCTTATAACAATTTTACTACTGCCCATATATATTTTTTTTAAGAGTTACAAACAAAGCGGCTTATTCGATTTTCCTTCTATTCATTTTTTTCGATCCCCCAACCCACACAATATATTCTATATATAGATGTACGATATTTTGATATGAAGAAGAAATGTATAAATTATTATTATTATTATTTTTTTTTTGCTTTTTTATACAACTAAATTATATAGATTTTTTTTCTTAACGCAAATTTTTACGAAGTTTTTTTGAAATGCATATGAAATGCACGAATGAAATGGAAAAATGAGAAGAGGAAAAAACCAGAAACAACGATAACAACACGGGAGCTATAGATTAGATATATAAAACAAAAGAAAGATAGAGGAAAAACTGAAAATAAGTGAGAATGAAAAACGGAAAAACAAACATTTTTTTGGCTGCATAAAGACAACTTTTTGCCAGCTGTTCAACTGTCGATTTTTTGCTAATAAGAGTTATATTTGAGAACGAAGTAGGAAACCACGAATGAAATGAAGAAAGAAAAACAGAAAGAAAATATGTAGTTATATAAAAGAAAACACAATTAAATGGAATAGAAGCGAGTTACTGTTATATATATATATAAATATACAAATACACAATAAAATATCCTATAAAACATATACCCTTTAAAACAAACATATACCTTACATATTACTATGTTTTTGCAATGAAGTGAAAGAAAAAAATAAAAATATATAGGAAATATAAACTTTATTAAGAACTTGATAACGAAGAGAGAAGAAAACGAAAACGAAAGAAAAAGAAAAAAAAACTGTTATTTAGGTTTAGTTTGCTTTTTTTGATAATAATAATTGATGACACTAACTAGGAAACTATTAGCCAGCTAGTAATGCTAACTAACTAACTACTACTACTATATATAAATATATATATATATATATTCATATATATATATTCTTTTATAGCGTCGTTTCAACGAAATTAGTGTGTAATGGCTTTATTTTTATTTCTCTTGGCCCTTTTGTGAGCATTTTTCGTTCATAGGATAACACAATTCAACTACTTTCTATATATGGTCTAAATATTGATATAGATATTATGTTTTTTTTTTACCCGGCTAGAAGGGAAAAATTGCTGGGTCAATTTTTCTAGCTTGCTAATGACGTTGATGATTTCGCATGTGTAAATACAAATTTAAAGAAATATATATTTTGAACTGTTTTTTGAATATGAACAAAAAAAACAAATATATATTTAATAATAAAAATACCAGCTTTGGGCTCTCCTCCTCTGCCTCCGTGTCCTCGATACTATATATGCATTATACATGTTGTATAATTCTTTTTTTTATATTTTATAACAATATATGTATAAACAATTATACATACTTATATAACTATCTTTATATATACACATACATTATTTAAAGCGATATTAAAATATTAAAAAAAAAACAAAACAAAAACGACAAAACCAATTGTTATATATAAAATTCTAATCAGATGTTTAAGCAATTTATTGAAAGAAAAACACAAAAAACAATTTTTACAATTTATATAACTAAAAAAAAAACTATTTTTATTATTTTTTTGTTGTTTAAAAAAAAGAAACACTGTAAATAGAAATCTCGTTAAATACTAGTTACAAAAAAAAAAGAAAGAAAAGAAAACGAAAAAACACAAAAAAAAAAAACAAAAATACAGCAAACAAACAATATTTTCTTAATAAACACGAAGAAACAACAAAAATGAGTCAGTTAAGAAACTAGAGAAATAGAAATAGATCCAATAAACCGGGAAGAATGCGCCACATATAGCAATAGACTTAAGCGAAAGAGAAAGGAATATTGTACAATTTATTTTCGATAAATAAAAACAACACACACAACACACACAACACAACACACACCTGCATATTGAATTGTATACAAAACTCACACACACACACACACAACACAAACACAAACGAATGCACCTAGTTTCCTATAGTACATACAACAACAACAAAATACAGCAACAACAAATACAACAACAACAACATGAAATACAACTGCAAATACAATTTGAAAACCGTACAAATTTATCAGCAACAACAATAAACAACCACAAAACAACAAAAAGCAATTTAATTTATTGTTTGTTAACAAAAACAAAAAAAAAACAAAAGAAAACTAAAAAAAAACAAATTAAAAAAATAATGTAAACTTATGCATTTTAATTTAAAAAAAAAAGAGTTAATATTTGGTTTACTTTTTTTTGTGTAATTTTATTTAAATTTTTTGAAACCAAGTGAAAACACAACAACAACAACAAGGAAAACAACAACAACAACTACAACCAAAACCTCTAAATCCTCGCAAATATATTAAAAAAACAAAAAAACCAACAAAACAAAAATATTTATGTTTATATAATTTTAATTTCCAATTTTTATACACACACATATATATATTTATATATATATGTACATATATATAATATCGGGCATGTATAAGATATACATATATGTGCCTGTATAGTTGTTGAAGTAACTGCAAGAAAAACCAATGAAATCCAAAAAGAAAACCACAAAAAAATCGCAAAAGAAAATCCTGAGAAAAAAATGAAACCTACTTTTTTTTTTTTGGAATTTGTTTAAAATATTTTTATATATCTATATATATATTTTTTTTCAATTAATTTTATCGATTTGGCATAAAAAGCAAAACTATGTTATATTTTTCCTTGATTTATAAAAAGATAAAAAAAACGAAAAAAAAGAACACTAAATAATACTATATTATACAAATATATATATAAACATACAACTATATATATCTTATATCTAATAATTTTAACTCGTTATTTAGTTACTTATATTAATTGAAACAACATTTTGCGCCCTAATAAAAGAATGTATATCCGATAAATACATATGTACACACACAAATATGTACATATTTAACTATGTATATTCATAGAGATATATGTATATATGTATCTATTGATATACACTATTATTATTATTATTATTAAAAAAAAAACAAACAAAAACCAACAAAAAGAAAATGTTTAATTATTATTTTTTTTTCTTCAAAATTTATGCTTATCAAATTATACAATAAATATTTGAACATACCAAGAAAATCAAATTCATTTACCGACTTGTTTTATTTTATTTATTTCGTTAGTTTTTTAATTTTTTGTCCACAGCTTCCTCCTTTTCTGATGTTTTTAGTCGATTTTAATTTGCTGATCTTGTTGCTTTTTATTAAAATGGATGTCGATCAAACTTTGGAGTGTTTTTCAACTGAAAATATTTGTTGCTAGCCTCATATTTTCCAACTCTAAGTGAAATCAACTAAATATTGGCCCTGGACTTAAGCACCCCGTTACCATAACCGTAACCGTTAACTGTTATTAACCGATTGAAATTGGTAACCGTAACTGAAACTGTAACCAAAACAAAACTTGCTCATTATACCGAGACTCTAACTGAAATAACCGTTAAGAAACCGATTCATGGATAACGGTTTATTTCGGATCGGTCAAGCAAAAAATTTAATTATGTTGTTGAAGTGTAATCATCGTTTTTTGAAACTTAATTTAACCATTACTTCTGTCCTAATTTAATCTATATATTGAACTCAATAAAAGGATCTTCATTTTGCAATATTTGTTTTTAAATTTAGTGCGAATGCCAGCAAATTTTTAAAAAGAAAGAAAAATAAATATAGAACAAGATAGAGAAAGAGTGGGAGAAAAAGAGAGAGAGAGATAAAAAACTGACTGGTCTTCCCCCTATAGTTTTATAAAGTGTTTTTCTCTTATCAGAATCCTTATCGACAATTGATCGGAAAGGGTATTAAAATTCATGGAAATTCCTAACCAAACAGAAACCGGTTTGGCTTTAATTAGAATTGAATCAATTTCACATGGTTGCGAAATTTCGTCATTCCATTGAATGAATCACACACAATCGAAATGATTATTTGCACAACCCCCCAGTCAGCTATTCCACCCCCTTGGGCACATTCTCACCCCCTCCCTCCCCCTTTGCGAAGCCAATTGTTTTTTTCTGTCGCCGTTTCTAATCAAGTGCATCAAAATACACGAATTGCCCGTGCACGAGACCCGGGCCAACAAATGGATGTGTATGTGCACAGTCTACAGTCTACAGTCTGTCAAGTCATTGTTTTGACAAACTAACATAATCGTTTTTCTTTGTTTTCTTTTGTTTTGCTAAAAAAACATTTCATCAATAGTTTTTCTTAACTTTCAATATGTATAAAAAATAAGTTAACTTAAAATATAAAAAAAACTTTTTTTTTTAAATTATTTTGTCGTCTTAATTACCTTACATAAAATTTGATTATCTATTTTTTTTATCATATTATTATAGCTACAAATAAACAAGTTATAACTAATTTTAAAAATAATAAATATATGTGTACAGTCATGAACAAAAATAATAGAAACGACAAATATTTGTTGTATTTTTTAAAATTTTGTTCAGTGTTTTTTTTTTTGCGAGTTTCATAATTTTCATTTAAAGCCTATTTAGCCTTAATATAGCATAAGACATTTTTTTATTTTTTAAATTTGTCAAATTAATTACTTCACATACTGTGTATGTTTGTATGCATGTGTGCCACGCCCACACAAGCCCTTGGCCGCCCACTTTGGCTGGCCATGCAATTGAACGCTACATTTTGACACTAGGAATTAAGTTAATTCAATCAAATTTTGTTGCTCTTTTTTGGCTTTGTTTTCACTTTTAATGTGTCGCGAACATGCAACAACAAAAGCAACAACAATAACATCAACAAGAAAGACAACAACAACAACCGGCAAATTTAATGAAGCCGGCAGCAACAACAACAACAGCAACAGCAACAGCAACAAAAGACTGCAAAAAAGCACAAAAATATTGTTGTTTTTTTTCGCCCATTTTTTTACTTTGCTTTTGTACTACAATCATTCATTTGTTTTTTATAATGTTGTTGTTGTTGCGACTTGTGATTTATTTTTGTTAAATTTTTTGCTGTTTTTTTTCGTTTATTTATTTCGCTTGATTTTTTTTGAGTGCTGCGATTAAATTAAGCTGTCAGACAACGTGCAAGTCGCACTGTGTATACACTTTCCCTTAAAATAAAATCAAAGATAATTGTGCTTTAGTTCAATGATAACAAAGTACAATATTAAATAAGTAATTGCCTCTTAATTAATTATATCCAAAAAGTTGGTGCGTGCAGTCTTTTGATGAGCGAGTGAGAAGCAGCAATTCGTTAAGTATTTCATCCAAATGCTGTCTCTCTTTAGCTCACACGCATTTCGTTCAGTTGACATTTCCAAAAAGGCGCAGCCAACAACAATTTCTTCAACTGCAACTCCCTCTCCCTAAACCACACTCACACTCCCACTCTCACTCCCACTCATACTCACATACTCCCACTCTCCTGGCTCTCTGCTCTCTGGCAAGCAAGCTTTGTCTGTCGTCGGCTACAGTCGACTGCAATTGCAGTTCTCTTTGCTCATGACAAAACATCAAAGCGCATAGCACCCTTCGCACACATATACATATGTGTGTACATACGCAAACACACACACACATAAATATTTTGTATTTACGTTATGCCGGCGAATTGAATGCAAAAACAAAAAAAGCCAACACAAACAAAGCGCGAGTGGGAGTGTGAAAGAGCGAGAGAGAAGGCAGACAATGCTGAAGCCGGCATCAAAATTGACGTGCGCAATTGTTGTTTAACTGCAAATTTTGTAAACTCTGACCGACCACTGGGCCGTTTTATTGGGTGAAGGTCATCGCCGGCTTGCGCTACTGCGCTACTGCGCTGCTGCGCTGCTGCTGTTGCTGCTGTTGCGTCGGCGACGCGCATTTTGTTTATCTTTTTGTATGTACAGACATTTGTATGTATGCATGTATTTCGTTTGCCGGTCTTCTGCTGCTGCTGCTGCTGTTATTATTGCTGCTGCGACTGCGACTGCGGCTGCTGTTTCTCTTACTCTTTACTGCCTTTTGCGCTGATCGTTCAGGGATGTGAGTTGGGGCAAAAAAAGCTTCTGTGTCTAACGGTTAAAGCTTCTCATCATCATTCACAACCTAATAGAGTGACATTATGCTGTGAACAGTCACAGTTGTAAAACACATGGTTCTTACTCTCTAATCTAGTTTGTTAAAGTTTTTGTGATTATTTTTTTTCATATAATTTTTATTAATTTAACCTTCAAAGATCATAGTTTAATTTTTTTAATATATCTAAATTCTTTTCTTAAAAATATAGTGACTGCTTCACCAATCATTTATCATGCTACTTTTTGTTTATGCTGTTCTTTTGACTCCAATGCAATCACAGTGACTGCTTCACGACGCATCACGGTGACTGGTATGTCACTAAATTATATTTGATTTCTGCTTTATTTTATGCAATTCATTAATTTTTTTTTTAACTGTGTGCTCGACATGCATAAATTAAAAAAATGTTTGTGTGATTGTGACTGTGCGCATATTTATTTCTGTCACTGTTTGGCGCATATAATTTGTTAATTTATTGCTGAAATTTAGTTCTAGTTAAGTGGACATTTTTCCCGCCCACTCAGAGACAATGAGGGGTGACCTTGACCATTAACCAACACTACACTGCACTACACTACACTACACTACACTACACTACATTTTACACACACAGAGAATTGCAAATCAAAAGTACAAAATAGTCATAAAAATCTTGAACTTACATTTTATTTTCTTAGCTTTGTTTAGCATTTCGAATGACTTTTTACTTGGGTCACATTTTTGGTTTAAAGCAAAAGAAAACAAAAATACAAAACAGCTTTAAAAGTTATAATAATGGAAATAAAATACATTTTAGCTCGGCTTCAAATAGTTGAACTAACAAAAAAATACCAAAAATATTTATATAAGATAATTAACATAATTATATATACATACATACATATATATATACATATATTTATATTCATATATTAGTTTAGAATATTCAAAAGCTAAATTTTGGGTACATGGCACAGGAATTTGAAATGAAAAATGAGCAGAAAAAAGAACACAATATAGATTATAGAGTATTTATAGAGTATAGCACTTGCTGTGTGTAAAGTGTGTGCTTTTTTTTTGTTGTAAATATACATACATATAATATACATAATATACATACATATTTATAACGATATTGCTACAAACTGAATGTTTTGTAGAGTATACCAAATCGAATTGAATACGCAACACGAAGCTATACCCTATTAATTATATACATATACATTACTTTAAATATACCCTGGAAACGTAATAGAATCTAACAAATTGTAGGCAATCTTTTCTGCCAGATATCTAAGTATATATATATTTACAGTACATATATATATACAATTGTTGCTGATAACTCATTCACACACACATACATATATATACTCACACACACACACACACACACACACACTGTTTGTATTATTGACCATAGAGAGCTTAAATAAGTTGTCCAAAATGCAGCTGAAGAAAAAGTTAATAAATAAAAAAAGAAAAATTCAAAAACAAGGCCTGAGCCAAAACCAACAAAAAAAAACAAAAACAAAACTTGTGTTTTCTTTATGCTTGAACAAAGTTTGCATACCCTGTAATCAGAGTATATATACATGTCTCAAAAGTAATGATATAAAATGTATACAATTTTAATGCAAAATCAAATTTGACGTCAAACAATCGCCAAGTAAATCGCTTAAGTTTTGCCCAAGTTAAGGGAGTTGGAAGCTTTGTAGAAATGTCGAAAAGTGAAGAATGTAAAAAATAGTATAATTTGAATATTCGGAATTCTTTCATTTCGGGTGCAGAGGAAAACGACAGCGAAATCTATGCTTAAAATAAGTATCTATATAAGTTGTGTAAGGAAAACAACTCACATTGCTATGCTTGCGAACTTTTTACAGGGTATCTGCTAGTCAACATTTTTTATATATTTTTTGTAAATATGTATAAAGTGTGTAGTACAGAAATATGTACATATATTACATGCAATGCTTAACTCAAATTCAATTACAGGGTATCTACAAGTTGCTCTGGCCTTTTGTGTACATTTTGCTGAAAGTGTTTAAAGACAACCCGAATTATATATAGGCATATGTAAGCACAACTGTATAATCTACAATACTTGACAGGGTATCTGCCAGTCGAGCACACCCCATATTAGTCAAACATGTTTTGTTTTTGGGCAGATTTGGCGCAGTTGAGAGAGGCTGAGAGGGAGAGAGAGAGGAGACAGCGGTCAGATAACTACAGCCAGCTGTAACCTATAGGCCCTGCCCCTTCCCCTTCCCCTGCCCCTGCCCCTCCCCTTGACCCTGCCCCACCCCTGACCCCTCAACTGAAAAGTGCAGGCTGCAATCTGCAGCTATCAACGAATGTCACATAACTGGCCCAGCGGCTTTTTTGTTTAACCCTCTTGTTAAACATTCAGACGGCTTCTCAATTTGCCCTGTTTGCTTTCGTCCCTCTCTCTCTTTCTCACGCCCCGATAGTGTCGTCTCTTTCCTGCACTTATTATTTATTTAGTTTCTTTTCTTTTTGTTGCTGCTGTTGTTGTTGTTGTTGCTGCATTTTGTGTATATCTTTTTTAATTGCGTATAGATTTCGGCGCTTGCAGCTTGCGATCCGTGGGACAGGTGCAAAAATTCTGAATCGCCCGCAAAGAAAACAAAATTTTGAGCAAATCCATCGAATTGTGAATGCTCTAACATTTCGCTTAAACTATTAATTTTCTCAAGCGTTGAGCTCCAACGAATTTCATGTTAATACCTAAATTTTATAGCTCCTTAAGTATTTTCTAATATTCAGTTCAGTGTTATCATGAATTTCATGACATAAACGCTATCGAAATCGGACTTCTTAAATATAGTAGAAAATAAACAAAAAATTATTTGCCCACATTTAGCATTAATTTAGAGAGCTTTAATGAGCTTAGCTGAGAGCTTTCACTATTTAGCTTTTGCTTAATCCAAGTCAAAAATAAATTTGAATATTCTTCGAATTTTTCTTATAATATATAGAATTTGGAGAAATGCTCAACGTAAAAGCTTTATTGAGTTGTTGAGCTTTATTATTTTGAGTATTGTAAGTTGCAAGTGCAATTCCTAAATTGCAAAAATAATATTAATTTCCAAAGTTTTTTTTCAGCTGGTTTTTTTTAAAGCTTCGCTTTAAGTGCAAAATGCAATTTAGTAATTGAAATAAGATAACTATCTGTTGGTATTTCGTTTGGGGAAATTCTCCAGACAACTTCCACAGAAATAATATGTTAAAGTAAAGCTGCCACTGCACTGTGGGCAAAATTGCGAAATAATTGGCATAAGGTCGACAATTTGCTTCTCTAAATAAATCTGAATTTTAATTTAATACACTTTCAATTGATTGGCTATACAAATGAAGAATCAGTAAATGTTGTCGCTGAAGTGGACAGCGTTTTTAGCCAAGTTAGTTTGATGCAAACTAAACTGCGGAACCGTCTAGAAATAGAGCTGTTAAATGCTATTTTAACTGTTAGGTAAATGTATATATTATTAAATTGTTCAATTATATGCATAAGTATCTTTTATCTTTTGAACATTCGGTTTGCGTTGACACAAATCTTGTGGCCATACTTATAAATTGGCAAAATAACTAAAGTTAATGGCAACATACGTAGAAAAAGAAAAAGTCGAGTAAAAATGCCTCAAAGATGCATTAAAACTTTGAAATTAAATTTAAAATTATATTATATTATATTATATTTTTTTTTTCTGTCTGTTTTTTTTTAAAGTTTTTCAGCCTTTTTTTTCCCAGTTTTCTTTGGTCGCTTTTGTTTTTTGCGGAAAACGATTGGCAAATCTGAATCCAATTTTCAGCCCGATAGCTGCAACATTGGACTTGATGCCAATTGGGCCCACTGTGCGCTGAAAGCGAAGAGTGATAAAGAGGGGAAGGCAGAGAGAGGAGAGTGGAGAGTTTGAGCTGCGCAAGGTGTTTGCTAGGCACGGGCCGTCAACCTGTGGCAACCTGTGGCAACCTGTGGCATCAGCTGTACAGGTCGAGCCTGCCACCTGTGGCACTGGGTACTGGGTGCTGATTAAGGTGCAGCTTGTTCATGTGTTGTGCGTGCGTGCCGCTTAATTGGGCTTAATAAAGGCAGAAGGCAACAGGCTGAAGGCAACAGGACAACACGAGAGCAACAGCCAAAGGACTAAAGGACAACTGACTGGCAGTTCAATATAATTAGCCTAGTACCTCCAACTTTATTTTCCTCGTTTCATATTTTGAATAATCACCCAGTCGATTTAATGGCCACACAAATTGTGCCACTCCGATTTGTAGCCCTCAACTGACTTGTCTTCAATTTAGCTTATAATTTTCAAGAAGAAAAGAAAGCAGAATCGTAGAACTTCAGTGGTTACTCCCAATGGCATTCTCAAAGACCCGTCGCACACAGTTGGTCAAGATCAGGCTGCCGAGTAAACGACACATCGGATAGATCGCACTTATTTCGCAGCTCAGGCGACCCGTGAGCACATCAATAAGCCAAATGGCAAAGTCCATGATCAGTATCATCGAGTTCACCAGCAACCAGGGCAGCATAAAGCGTGGACTTGCCTAGTCGAGGACAGAAGGATCAGAATCAATTTAAGGACTTGAGCTAGAAACGTTACCAACTCGAAATAATTGAGTTGAGTCAACTGACCGAGCCAGCGACTATAACCGTTAGCCGTTATTAACCGATTGAAATTGCCAACCGATAAGCAAAAACCAAAATTATTCAAAACCGAAAAAACTGTTAAGAAACCGATTTAGTCATAACGGTTGGTTTCGGTTAAACCGGTTAAGCCGTTAAGAAACCGATTCAAGCAAAACGGTTAATTTTGGTTTGGTCAAGCATAAAATTTAATTATGTCGTTGAGGTTTAATCATCTTTTTTAAAACTCAACTTATTGAAAAATATATATAATAAACACTAAAAAGATGTAAGTTTTGTAACATTTTTGAATATTTGTTTTTACATTTACATATCTTTAACATTTTTTTTTTTTTTAACGAAATCATGGCGATATTCCGAAACCGAAGCATACAAAAAACCGGTAATTCTTATACATAAATTTTGCGTAACCGATAACCGAAAACCGAAAACCTAAAGGCGAATTTAACCGAAACCGATATTTGTTTCGGTTTGATACCCTGTTTAAATTCATATTACCATTTTGTATTTTATGTTTCTTATTGGAATTAATTTTGAAGAGCTGGCACAAATAGTTTGATGAGAATTTGTGTAGCTTGTAATATAAAGAGTTAGATCATTTGGAATAAATTATGTGATGAATCATATACTCACGCTGATCAGGGCATAGAGCAGCAGTATCCAGACATAGCACATGACCAGGGCGCCAACGAGTCGGGCCTTTCGTAGCGCCCCATTGGTCAAGACATTGAAGTGGCGGGGCCGCGACATCTGAACGCTACAATTGGGAAACCAATAGATGTGCGCATATTCCCAGGCACTGCAATAGGCGCCAAAGATGCCGATGAGCAGCACCAGCCAGTAGATGTACGGAAAGATCTCCGATCGACAGGGGGAATACTCGGTCAAAAGCTGCCAGAATCTGCAGAGTCGCTCGTTCCTTACAAGCGAGCAGCTCTGGCGCTTTCCCCTGCCAATGATCAGTCGAAATAGATCCACCTTGAACATTTCAATTGCAATTGCAATTGCAATTGCAACAGACGGTGCAATTTTCGATATCAATATAAATAAAAATACTACATAAAATTTCAACAATATTCAATGCTGTCAAATGGTGTACAAATATATTTAGATTAAATACACGTTACTCTCAACTACTACTTTGTTTTCTATTCAAATATTATTTAATTGATCAAAGTGTTTAGTATTTTGTTGAGTACAGGGTATCTGACACTGTAATTGCTCCTCTACAATTTCATTTACTTTCTATGAACAAATGCTGAACGTCTAATTCATTTCTCTAACATTTGCTGTCCTCCATGGTCACTTTTTAAAAAGTTCTCTGTAAATTGTTTCACATTTCACATTTCTATACTCACTTATGTAACTAACTATTCTGCTGTCCTCTACAGTCACTTTTCTCAGTTTCAGTGTGTCCTCCATGGTCACTTTTTATATTATCTACTCATTTCTTATATTTTTTTTTAATTTATTCTAGCCTTTTTCCTTGGATACTCGAACTATTTAAACATACAGAACTGTCCTCCGTGTTCACTTTAATACCTTAAAAAAAGAGAAATATATTTTAAATGGTATCTATTGCAGTTTAATACAATTTCCTTGATTTTTTGTACACATTTGATGATCTGGTATTAATTTAGTATTAATTTGTTGGCTTGCTGGTATTTATTCTAGTATTTTAATTGAAAAAAAGCCGATTGGAGCATCAAGTTAATGCAATTAATTTAAAACGCACCGCAAAGTCGAGATACTCGAAGTTGTAATCAACTCCAATGAAAAGTCTCGATGATTATGATCTAAAATAATATTTAATTGCTTTCTAGAGGGTATGTAGCATTCGTTTAAATGACCCCAAGGACTGTTCAATTCAATTGAAATTGAATCGACCCGCATTTGCCGTATTACAAAAGACTCGTAAATGGATTATGGGCAGTATCAAAATGTTGTAATAATAAAAACCCCTATTTAAATGACGCAAACGAATGATAATAAATAAGAAGCATGCAAATGTTTCAATTTCAAATTCAAATTCAATTTCAATTTATTAAACAAATATGTCGCTGGCACGATGGGGATGGGGTGAAGGGGCCGGGGGCCGGGGGCTTTGGGAAATGAAAACCCCCAGCAGTTGGCACTGCCAGGTGACAGGTAGTTGGCGGTTGGGCAAGCGGGGGCAGAGGTGAAGAGGAAGAGATGGAGGGCCGGGGGATAAGGGGGGCTCTCAATTAGTCAGCCGCATTGCGATACGTTTGGTAATTTCCCGGTAGTCACAACACCAACAACGTGTCTAATTAACTTTCTAAACACACACACACACACACACGCACACACACACTCGCACACACACTCACTTAATAATTGCCAGGCTGATTCACTACAATAACAATACAAATACGAGTACCCGAATGCACTCACAAAGTGAACAAAAAAAAAGTACAAAAATAAAAAAGCAAAAAAATAACAGATAGGCGCCATTTAGGTGCCAAATGACAGTGATGAAGATGTCAGTTTGCCGAGCTCGTTAAATGCATCCGAGTTGCCCAGATACTTAAGATATTTTCTAGCAGATACATATATACATATACAAATATATATATGTATATACATAGATCCAGGTGAACACGTTTTATGGCCACGCACAGCGAATTCTTCAGAAACCCTTTGACAAGTGTTGTGCACTGAGAGAAATTGATAGAGACATAACGTATTCAATAATAATAGATACAATTATAGCTAAAAAGTTTCAAGTATCTTTAGGTATGAATTTGAAAAATGTTGTAGTTATAGTTATGTTAGCTTTAGTTATATCTATGAATATAGATATGGATTTATAGATATAGATATTGATATATATTTAGAAATAGTTACATATATGGATATAGATAGAGATATTGGTATTAATGGATATATATACATGTATATTGTTATAGATATAGATATAGATATAGATATGGATATGGATATAGATATAGATAAAGATATAGATATAGATATAGATATAGATATAGATATAGATATAGATATAGATATAGATATAGATATAGATATAGATATAGATATAGATATAGATATAGATATAGATATAGATATAGATATAGATATAGATATAGATATAGATATAGATATAGATATAGATATAGATATAGATATAGATATAGATATAGATATAGATATAGATATAGATATAGATATAGATATAGATATAGATATAGATATAGATATAGATATAGATATAGATATAGATATAGATATAGATATAGATATAGATATAGATATAGATATAGATATAGATATAGATATAGATATAGATATAGATATAGATATAGATATAGATATAGATATAGATATAGATATAGATATAGATATAGATATAGATATAGATATAGATATAGATATAGATATAGATATAGATATAGTATAGATATAGATATAGATATAGATATAGATAACGATTTAGATGTAGATATAGATATAGATCTATATATAAAAATGATTCATAATTTATTGTAAATACAATTTTAAATCTTGTTTCATTATTTGATTTTAAAAAGTAAATGAATTAATCAATAAATGAATTGATAAATAACTAACAAAATAAATACATAAATTGCCATACATATTTCTATATCTTGATCTATATTTATGTCTGTACCCATGTCTCTCTCGCTAACTCAAGTATCTCTTCATTCTCCCAGTGCATCGTATCTCATATCTTTGAGTGCTGATGGTTGCCCAGTGTCGCAGTGCTGAAATTCTATGAATGCACCGTTTTTATGGCACTTTCACTGGACGGTCGTAAAACTTGGGTGACGGTAAGGTTGCCTGGAATTCCGAGAAGGAAAGCAATTGCAATTGCGAATGCAAAGAACACAGATAAGATCACACGAGAAATCGAGTAGATGCCAGATGGGTGAGGGGTCAGAAGTTCAAGCAAGGTTCACTCGACAAAGTACAGTTCGTACTTGAATTCTGTAGCAACTTAATGACATCAATTAGTCAATGAACAATTGTATGAAACAGTTGCATTCATTCAGAAATGAAGGACGAATCTTGTACAACTGTACAAATGGATTGCTTCGCCTGATTTCTAGACTTGTCATGCGATTTGTCACACAGGACGAAGCACCTGCCACTTTTTCTTCTTCGTCTTCGTCTTCTTCTTCCTATTATTTTTATAGAATTACCTACCTGTGTTCCAAGTACGAGTCTGTCAAACTCTACTTCAATTGGCACAGACAACACAGGGACAGAATTGGGAACTGAGAACACAGGTTACACCATGACAAGTGGAATTTGTCCTGAAAGCATTTCCTGTCCTTCCTGACTTGAATGAAACCAAAAAGTAGCAACATTGCCGACATTGCAACTGTTTCGCCTCAAAACATTAATAAAAGTCAACTTTGTCTACCAAACAAACATACGACGAGGCGGCAAAACCAAATATACAAAAATCAAACTGAGTTCTTTTCTTCTTCTTCTTTCTTTTTCTCTGTTTTCCTTGATCAGAGTACAACAAAAAATTTGGCTAACTCGTTCTAAATATTCACATTGCATTTCGTATCTGAAAGGCTTGAACATGCTACAAAAAGATACATATCTTTTTTTGCATTTATTTTAATCTGAGAAGTTTGATTTTTTTATATTTTTCATATTTTTAAATTTTTGTTGCATTTTCTATTAATATATTGACTTTTGGGAATTCTTGTAGAACTGTCCCTGATAATAACTTGTTGAAGATACATTTGCGAATTGTCTTTAAATTTTCAGGATTTAAGATATCGATGAGATGCGAAATTTAAAATATAAAAACCAAGTTGGAATTCACAAATTTGAGCTTAGTGTTATTTTTTCGACACATACAGTTGAGCTTCCATATGTCGAACTCTTGTAACTCGAATTTGGTCTAACTTAAACTAAATAAAATTTTTTAGAGTTCCACAAGTCGATGTCTCTATAATTCGAATTTTCGTTTGTGGACAATGCTAATTCGAGTTAGGGAATTTCGACTGTATGGCAAAAGGCAACAAAATTGAAAGTATTTTTTTTAGATTGCAAATTTTTGCCACAAATTTTAGGAATACTAAGAAAACAAAGTGTTTATATAAAATCTATTTAGATCGTAGTAGATGACCGTTGGAGGCTATTAAACAGTTTGTTTTTGCTTTTTTTTTTTTTGGAAATCCGCAGACACTGATAAAGTTCTACTGAATTACATGTCACGTCTGATTGTGTCAAATCAAGCCGAAGAACACTTTGCTTTGGCCCCTTTCCCTTTCTCAGTGTTTTCAATTGACATTAATTTTCCATTAGTTTTTTTTTTTTGTCCTTTTACATCCTGTAATACTTGCACTTACACGAATAATCTATAAGACATTTGTTCTAATGTGTTGCCACAGCAGCTGTTGTATAAGTATTCGAGGGGATGTATCTGTGTGTGTGTGCGTGTGTGTGTGTGCGTGTGAGGCCAAGAAACTTTCGCTGTTGTTTTGGGGAAAAGTTTAGTCCGACTCACGTGAATCATTAATCATAAGATTGACGCACAGCTGAGCAACCAAACCATCTGCAGATACTTCTGTTCAGATACAAAGATACACAGATACAGATAGCTGAAATTTGGTTTTAGGGTTGTGCCAGGCAAATAAATCAAAGGATTTTCACTGATATGTTTTTTTGGGGGAGGATACCAAAACCGATATCAACTTCGATTTCAAGTTTTAGTTCGATTTCGAGTTTGATTTCCGAGACAGGCAGGAATTGCCACTGTAATTATGGCTAAGCTGTTTTGGCTTATTGTTTCTGTGCCAACTGCTGTTAGATACAACACTGATGGACTCATCCCCATCCCCATCCTCATCATCATCCCCATCCTCATCATCATCATCATCATCATCATCATCATCGTCATCGTCGTCGCTGGCGACCTGGCAACAACTTTTAGCTAGTTTATCTCAGTTTCGACCGCCATGAGATCAGCGCGACACAAAATTTTCCACAACAAAAGGTGCCAACAAAAACAACAACAACAACAATAGCAACAAAAATTAGAATATCAAACAAGAACAAGACCGAAACTCAGGAGCCAAATAAATAAATAGATACAACATGAGGAGCAAAAACGAGCAGGCAGAATAGTAAAACAGGAAGGCAAAGCCAACGAAAACCGTTTGCTGTTTTTCATTATTTTTATTGATATTAATTTTGTTGTTGTTGTTGTTCTTGTTGTTCTTGTTGTTGTTGCTCTTGTGATTTTTTTTGTGATTTTAAACGGACTGCCCGAAATAGATTTGACCTATTTTCGAAAAAGCAACGCACATTTCATTCCTTCACATTTGCCTCGCTTCCTTCTACATTTCCCAAGCTTATTTCTATCTCTCTCTTTCATTCAATTTGTTTTATTTGATTTTTGCACATCGTCTTAATGGGCATATTAAAAGTCGAAGGCATAATAAATAAACAGATACTTAAATAATCTGCTGGGCTATATCTGGAGATTGGGCCAGCTGTAGATCTGCTCGAAACAATTAATTATAATTATGTTGAAACCTAATTATAAAAGACTATAGCATTGATTTAGATACCAATTTCAGAGCTGTCTAATTGAATTAATTAAACATTTTTTTCTTTTTAGTTTTAAGCAGATCAGTTATATTTTAGCAAGTCGAAATATTTTTAGTTGGAATTCAGAAGATCCAAATATAAACAAAAAAGTAAATATTTTTAAAATAGAAATGCTATCAAATCGTTTAATGCCGAAAATATCTTAAAGATTGTAAAAGCAAATAAAAATGTTCAACCATTTTTTAGATGGAATTTCTTGTCAATAAAGATGGAAAAACTTAGAGAGCACTGGAAGTTTTTTAAATTAAGAAGATTTTCAAGATATTTCTTTGAAAATTGTGGCACATAAAACTCTATTTATTTTAATTTAATCACACGGTTTAAAAATAGTTAGTTAAAATTAAAAAAATAAATACAGAAGTTAATCGAAACTAAAACTTTAGATGTCTAACTCAACGAATAGAAAAACCAAATTCAGTTAAGCAAACATTTCGAGCATTGGAATTTAAGGCAAATTTGAAATATTTATTTTGAAATACAAAGAAAATAGAATGCGAAAGACAATAAAATGAGCATTTGTATCTATGAGATACATTTGCGGTAGCGTCTGTCCAAGTCGACCTGTATTGACTGCTAAACTAAACTCACACTCAGCGTTCTCTGAAATACATATGTATCTAGAGGATACAGAAATAGCGCTTCGAATGCAAAATCAAATAGATACAGATACGCAGATATGCAAACGGCCGAACAAATGGCACAATCGCACACACAAATGTATCTATTACATATATGTATATGTATACGTACATAGATAGATACAAAGAGAGAAGTATGCTAGAAATAGCAACAGAATGGTATTTATAGTACGGCCATTGCCTAAACATACCGACATTTGTATATGCCTATGTATCTATGTATCTATGAGATACACCGAGGCATTTTGCGACGCGTCGGCTTAGCCACTGGCCCAAAGAAAGGTGCAAGGTGGCAGGCTAACATCTTTCTGGACCCGGTCCTCTGCAGTGCTGCCAGATCAGCCATTTTCCCGCCAAATTCGGCTATATTTTTTGCGCGAGAAATTCAAAAGCAGCGACAATTCTGGATATTAGAGGGTATAACGACTTTGTCACGAAATATGTAATGCAATTTATTAAAAATACGTATCTATGGTATAGATCTGGCCAGATCGGAGCAAGGCCTAGTAGGAAAACTTGTTTGTTTCCTGATAGAACTCAACCAACTTTACATTAATTTTGAATTTTTGTTTTGTTTTTCAAGATGTGTATCTCAAGCATTTTGCACAAGTTTGGCTCAAAATTTGACTACTTACTTTTATTACATAGCTGTCTTAGCAACGATTGATTCTTTCATTAACAAAATTAATTATATAAATTATTACAACGAATGGAAATTTCTTTACTGTAACGAAAATATTGAAATCGAAATAACCGTTAAGAAACCAATTCAAGTTTAAGGGTTAGTTTGGCGTCACTCAGGCATTAAATTAATAATATGGTAAGGATTAATAATCGTTTTTCAAGCTAATTTCGATTTTTATTTTTCATCTTCGTCTTGTTTTTTGTTTTTTTCCTTTTGGCAGCTTAAAACGTAATGCTCTGCTTTTCCGAAGTTGGCAACACTGGTCTGTGTGTGTGTGTGTGTGAGTGTGTGAGTGTGTGTGTCTGCAGCTGAAACTGTGGCAAATTGCCTTTGAACTGTTATTAGGTTTTGTGCCTATTACAAGATACATTTACTAGCCCTCATTAGCTGGGCCACATTTATGAGTCTTTTTTGCCCACACGCAATCCCAATGTCTCGTATTGAAGCTGTTGTTGTTGTTGTTGTTGTTGTGTTGCATGTAAAGCCGGCTTGCCGCAATCTGTTGCAGCCTCTGGTCAGTTGGCCTCATGCCACACTTCGAGGAGGGCAATACCAATCGATCCATCAAACAGACAGAGGGAGAGGGAGAGATTGAGAGAGAGAGAGAGTGAGGGAGAGAGAGAGAGAGAGACACACACAGGGTTACGCATTCATCACACATTCATCAAATTTACGAGCATACGTTGACAGATTTAATGGTCCTGGCTCCTGAATACTGCGACAGTTGTTCCCCTCAATCTCAATCCTCCCCCTCAAAATTATATATGCCTATTCCCACTTGCATTTTAATTTATAAGGTTTTTTTTCAAATATAATTTCTAACTTAAACTAATGATGCTAATTTGAAAAGTGTACTTCGTATTTTAAATTCAAATTCAAGCATTGCCAATAAATAAATCAAACTGTCGATTTATCGGGGAAATTAAAAAAATGCAGCGATTTATCGATATTTCTTACAACACTTTTAAGTATTTAAATATATTAATCGATACATATATAAATATTGTCTATATTAATTTTGTTTATTATATCTTATTTAAATCGTTAAAATAATTCATGCTACAAAATAGAAATGAAAATAAGCCAAGAATTCTAGTTGTGATAATCGATTTATTTAACTCGATTAATCGACAAGAAAAGCATTAAATTGAATTATAATGCCTAATTGAATTGTACTTCATTTCCGTGAACTGAAGTATTAGAAAGTCTACCAACATTCAATACTCGCAAGTAAATCGTGTCTCTTTGAAACTGTTGAGCCTGGCAGGTAGTTGAAATACCCTTCAGAATACAATGCCAAACGGATTAAGGCTTTCCCAGCTGTCCATATAACTAGCTAAGCTGTTTGGCTTAAATACTTGGAAAGCAGCTTAAACTCTATTGCAAAGCAGGCAGCATTTTCCCAAAATTTCCCAGTAGTTGGAAATTTCAATACAATTTTTCAATCTGTATTGCAAATTTCTGATCACTAATAAATAAAAAGTAGGAATGTTAGCAATGAGTGTGATCGACTTTGAGAGACCCGGCACCCAGTACCTTTTAATTTCGAGTCTGAAATATTAGACAAGTTTATCATTCGATGTTGAATATTCATTTTCAATAGTCACCAAAATATATCGACACATGTTTTATCGACTTTGGACTACCGAATTTGCCCAGTAACTAGAAAATAAAAACATAGGTCACGATTGTAACTGGAAAAAACAGTCACATGTCTTTAATTCTTTGAGGATCAGTTGCAGTTTATAGCTGGAAAGTAGAAAGAGAAAGAGATAGCGAGAGCGAGCGAGAGAGAGAGAGAGAGAGCGAGACAAGAACGTATGTTAAGTCAGATAAGTCCCATATCAATGATCCTATCTGTTGATCAGCTAAAGGTTTCCGCTTTGGCTATATTTCTTCGACCTCTTCTTCTTTTTCTTCTTACGATCATGATTAGTTTTTATGGCTGTGGGAACCGTACGGTGGGCACCTGCTTGAGAGAACTACCCAAATACATAAATAGTAGTATCTTAACCAGATTGTGAGCGTATCCTATTACAACAAAGAGATCAAGTAATGCATAGCAATTTTGTTGTTGTTGTATCTGTTGATCTGTTTGCATTTGTTGTTGTTGTTGTTGTTGTCAGTCGTCACATGAACAGATTGCAAATCGCATGGCAACAAACGAGCTACGCAATCTGCAGAAGATACGCAATATGAAATCTCGTCGGAGAAGAAACACACATAAATGAAAAGAGTACCATAAAAAAAGTTAGGAAAAAAAATACAAGTAAAAAATGCTCTAGTTGTAAGCGCTCGAGCAGCAGATACCCTGTATGAAAAATAAAATATACTGCTAAATATTTAATTGAGACGTTTTAAAAAATTTCATTTATACAAGAATCTCTCTGTGAATTATGATTTCGGATTCTACTTTTAAATTTAGTTAGAGCACTTAATGTAATAAATAACACAAAGTAAAATAAATAAATAATAAAATAAATTTTATAAATAAACTTATATACAAATTAAATTTAATTTTTAAAAACGAAAGTTTGCTAATGTTTCAAGAGACTAAATTTAAATGATTTCTGTTTGGAATTAAATCAAATAAAGTGAACAAACTTGCAACCTACATGGCACAGCCATCAAACCCGCTTCTACTGATTAACACTGTGTACAGGGTATACAAAATAAATAATAAGAAGATGCTCTCAACGGGTAGCTGAAGTTTCAATGCCCTTGAAGTGCCAACGAATTGGTCTATTGAGAGTTATGAACCAAAAAAGCCAAAGACAAGCGGCACAGGAAGAAATTGACGATTGAATCGAAGAAGAAGATGGAGATGGAGAAGAAGAAGAAGAAGAAAACAACGGCGATGATATCACCTGAAAAAGCGAAACTTCAAAAAATAGAAAATAGTTTAATAATGAGAAATTCGCTGATTGCAAATTGTTATCATTTCAAGTACTTTAAATGTGAATGAAATAAATTGAATAACATTTGAAGTACTTAAAAATTCGTTGTATTTAGTGAAAATGTTGACAAATAATAAATAAATAAATATAATAGGGTTATGAAATTTTAAATTTGGCTTTGATTATTATTTAATCTTACTTTTTGTTTGAATTTCAAATAATTTCATTTCATTTAAGTTGCCACTAAATAATTTAATTGATTTTATGTCGTCTGCTCTTAGTAGACTTTGAATAAAAAATAAATAAAATACCCAATTTTCTATATGGACTGATTTATTGTTGTTTCATTGCAAAAATGCTTAAAACGCAAAGCAAAGCTTTAAATAAATCAAATCGTTTATCTGTAAATGTATCTGGGCAAATGTGAGGCAGTTAATTTATAAGCTCTGTTAGTCATCGCTTTCTAAATAGTTAGATAGGCTGATGTGAGATGTACACACATGCATATATATATATATATACATATATATGAATATAGGTGTGTGTGTGTGTGTGTGTGTTTGCTCTAGATTTGAATTGATCTGACATGATCTTCTTACCAAATGCTAAGGCTCAGCCCCAGGTACATATGTGTGTATATGTATCTATGTATCTATGTATCTATGTATCTGTGTATCTATGCACACATGTATCTGCATCAAATAAAAGTTAATTTACATATGCGCCACTATGTTAAATTTAAAAGTCTCATGAAAGAAATACAAAAAAAAACAATTAAATACTAAAGCAAATAGCAAAAAAAAAGCGCAAACTAATGCGTGTGTGTGTGTGTGTGTGTGTGTGTGTGTGCGTAGTTTGCTAGCTGCGGCAAAACTTCCGTGTTTGATAAGCGTTGACGCCGTCAGAGTCGCGACTTGGCAACATTCAGCAACTACAAACACTCACACACACACACACACACACACACAACACACACACACACACACAACACACACCGTTTGTTAGTATAGAGTATAGAAAAGTAGGTGAGCTTGTTCCCCTGACGATACTCAATTCAATTGCTTCTACTCTGCTCACCTCACCTTTCTCTCCTCTTTCCCTTTTCCTTTTCCTTTTCCTTTTCCTGCTCTCTGGCCCCTGCCCCTTTGTCTGCCTTGGCCCCTCTGGCCGCCCCTGCCCGGCGCATAATTTGAAAAATTTAGTATTTGATTTTCTAATTTGATTTCAAACTCTGCGCCACATCAGAAAACGAAACTGCCAACTAAAATTGAACTGTGCTCAAGCGAATGGCAAATACTCTAAAATCCAGAGCACGCAGCAAATGATTTTAAGCATTTAATACGCAATTTCCAAATGTCTAATTGTTAAATAAAATTTCGATTTAATAATTGAAATACAATCGAACTTCAATAGCTCGAATCACGATTAGCCCAAGAAAAGGTTCGAATTATGGAGACGTTGACTTTTGGTATTCTTTCTTTATGTTTTTTGCCACTCGATTTAGGTGGAGTTGGAGAAAATTGAAGTTATGGAAGTTCGAGCTATGGAAGATCGACTGCATATTGTTTATTCAAAAAATGTGTTTGACCAAATCGAAAATGGTCAGAACACAAAAAACATAGTAAAATAATAAAATTAATCCGAAAACGGTGTCAGAGTACGAAATACTTGATTCGAGATCGATTTTGTAACTTTCTCGACTCTTGACTCTACAAATATTGGTTAAGTGAAATAAAAGATTTTAACCTTTTTTGACTATTTTAATGCTGAATGCTTGAATTGGGTATTTAACAAAAATTAACTGAACACTTGCTTAAGCTAAGAATGTTAAACTAGAATTTTAGAATGATCTTCTTATTGCTGGGTACATATTACATAACCCAGCCAATAGACCCCAAATGCAAGGGCGTCAAGGCGCAGAAAGAATGTACACGTATCTACATACTGTCTATGTATATGTATCTGTATCTGTATCTGTATATGTATGTATCTGTGTGTCTGTGCATATAAAAAGTTTTGGCAAGGTCAGTGATAGCGTCGCGCATTTCTAGCCTGAGACGTGGAGAGACTTGTGTGCAGAGGAGGCGACGGGGGGCGGCAGGGGGCGCTTTGGTGCTGCTGGAGGTGCCTAAGGGCAGGGGGGGGGGAGGGGGGGTTGGTAGGTCTGCGTTTATAAATTTCATTTAATTGATTTTTTTTATTCTCAACAGTTTTTGTATACTTTTTGTTGCTACATTTCTAGTATTTTTGTTTTATAAAATTTATGTTTCATTTCATTGTTCATGGACGTCGATTACGCACGCTTCAATTGCTTTTGGGGCAGCGCCAGAGGAGGTGGTTGCGGCAAGGCGGGCCACGCCCCCTGATAACAGCTGGCGCCAGCCGGAGAAAAAAAAAACAGGAGATCGACACAAATTGCAATTGACAAACTAAAAAGAAATGATTCTTTTTTTTTGTTTTTGTTTCTTTTTGGCAATTGTAGTGGGGTGGGAGAGTGGGGTGGGGGGGGGGGGGGTAGGAGTGTTGTTGGTGCTGGCCTTCGGCTAATTGGCGCTGTCAATGGCAGCTGATAAGATACTGAACGGCCCTCGCTGAGCGATGCAGATAAAGCAGCAGCAGCAGCAACAGTTCCTCAATCTGAAATTGCGCTTTTGCGGAAATGCGTATGCCTACACTGAGAGAAACCAAGCACTGATTTGCAAATTCAAGAGTTTCCAACCAAAGGCAATTTTTATACAAAATATATTTCGACTCAGCTACATTTGATTACAAATTGTTGATTTTAATTAAATTTTCTTTTTCATTTCATAAGTTAATTATTTTTTATAATTTAGTAAAGAAGAAGAAAGCACGTGTATGCTGGTATTTTTTTTGGTATTTTTAGGGCTACTAAAAATTATATTTTTCAATTACTATATAAATATTGTTAAAACAGAAATGTCCTTTATATTTTAAATAAATTATTATCAAATTTGTTTTTATTCTTAAGTAAATAAATAAGAATTGAGATTAACAATATTATAATAAATATAATTTTTTTTGTTCCTATTTATTTACCATGTCATTTAATATATCGTACGCCTTTCAAACACTTTCCTCATTTCTTTCAGTGTTCTTGACAAATTCGACAGGTAGTTAAGTTAGCTACTTAAGGCAAATTCTTGGAATTGGATGAACGCTTTAGTTTTCCAACAGTTTGGATGAATGGGTATGGGTATGGGTATGGGTATGGGTATGGGAATGAGTGTGGAGACAGAAATAGAAATGAAATTGGCTCAGGTAGAAGCCAAGTTAGCTGCGTGTCGCACTGCGTAGGATGGCCAAGTGACAACAATTATGTGGCATGACACTGACAAAATGCTCACAACACATCAGTTCACTGAATGCCAACTGAATGATCCCAAAATGTCCGATTGATGTGCGCACATAAATTAATGTAAGAAGAACTGTCATCGTAGACATACATACATATCGAAGAATATAATACAATCAACCATATTGTTATGGGACAAGCGAATAACGCACTTGACATTGAATAAATTCGGAGATATACTCCAGTGTTTCGAGGGCTACAGACTAAAGATCGCACTTATTGTTCACATCTGTCGATCGCAGTTTAGTTGATGGAATTTCAATTAAACAAACAGTTATTGATCAGATTCAGATTCAGATAACAGCGATCATAAGCTTAAAGAATAATTAACTGAAAATCAATATAATCATCTTATGATCACCAACTTTTCTAGAGCTCAAGATTCACAGAAGCCACCTTCGATCATAATTCACGATCAGTGACTTTTCAAAATCCCATAAAGCAGATTGACATCCTTCGATCTTGATCAATGAAATTTTGGCATTGATCAATCAAGTAAGTTATTCACTAAAACAGCTGACGATCGGTACTATTCAAACGATCTGAGATTGGAGACAATTATTAAAGTGCTTGATTGATCCTCGCCTGACGATCAGTTACTTTCATAGATCTCATTGAGATGATTATTTATGGCGAACAATTAATTGTACTCTAGAATATTGCCAAGATCAGAGTTAAGCTTATTGTAGTACCGATGTACTTAAGTAGTACTTCACGATCGCTTTAAACGATCAGTTACTTTTCACTGATGTTGCGAGTAGTAATTTTTCAAGATTTGCCAGTTGAATATTTTTAGAACTTTATGAAGGGACTCGCTCACAATCGATAAATTCACTTGATGATGATCATGATGAATCATGGTATTGCCATATATGTATATACATAAGTTATGTATCGATAGGCAGGTAGATAGAGAGGTTCATGTGTCGCTGATTGGTAATTAGCCAAAGTGTTATGTGCATTGGGTTAACTCGGCAATTAAACGCCAGCGACCCAAACATGAAACGGAAGTGGTTCAATATGCGTGGCTCGTGGCTAAAAGCCCGTCGACCATTCGACCAGTTGGCCGGTTGGCCGGTTGGCCAGTTGACTGGCCCATGGCCCGATCAACGGTGCGTGTCCACAATGAAGGTATGAACGCATGAAATTGACCAGCAGACTCTTTACTCCGGATCGAGTGCAACACTCAATGCAATGCCTCTTTTGTTGTGCCCTTTCTCTGGCCCTTTCTCTTTCTAAGTTGATTAAAAACGATTTAGGGCCCCCCAATTAATTTGGTAAAAAAACACGAGAACAGGTGTCTGGGCCCAGTTTAAAGTTCGAACGCAGATAATTTGAAAATTAAAAAGGGCATTCGAAACCGAAGCGAATTCAAAGTAGAACGCAATTTGTTATTGTGTTCTCGAAATAAACATCAACAAGAACTTTGAAAAGAAACTAACAACAAGTATATATGTATATATATATATATTTAATATACTAACTAGTATAATCATACTCTAATATGTTTTGTTTGTTATTTATATACATATGTAAATTGCGACGCATTTGTTTTTTGTTGGGGCCAGTTTCATCCATAAAATTGAGCCTTGGGTTTGCTGAGTTTGCGATAAGTCGATCGAGTTGATATGCAATCGATGGCGCAGTAATCAAATTCAACTCAATTCAATTCAATCCGCTTCAATTCGCTTTCAGTTCAATACAATTCCATAAACTATCAACTCGCTAACTAGTTAATCAATGGGCTTGGCACATTTCGAAAGTGGTCCAGTTTTATGGATCCACCCAAATTTGACTTGTTCGATTGAATCGAAGATTTATTTCTTGGTAGCTTAAAGGCAAAGAAATTAATCGAAAAGAAACGTTTACGAATACGATGTTGAGTGGATTGAAAATAATCAGCTAGTTTATCATGACCTGCAACTCTGGTGAATCTTAATATTCTCTAGAAATTACACAGAGCAAGAGAAACTTTCTTAGCTTCATCGAGTTGAAACGTTTACGAATGTGATGCAAAGAGGAACTGCAAAAATATGTATTTGGAAGAGATATATAGACAATAGATATAGTATTTATAGAAATCAAATGAAAGCGTTAAGAATATAAGGATAAAGCACGAGAGAGAAAGAGAGAGAGAGAGAAAGAGAGAGAGAGAGACTCATTGATACTCATTGATACTCTGCAGTAAGTAAAGCTATAAAATCAAGAACTTGAATATTTAGATAATTTATACCTCCGGTCACAATACTATGCAACCCTGTTTCAACAATTGTATATCTACTGGGTAGAGTTGTATAATTATATTTGATCTAATCGCCTGGGGCGCATTCTTGTCGCTTTTGTAATTAACATGTTAACTAACTAATCAACAAAATATTTTGTAATTCAGCTGGCGACTGGCGCTTGGACTATTCACGGAATTGCCATTCATAGGAAAATGTTGCCTTCAACAGAGATAGATAGATAGATAGATAGATACAGACTGAGACTATGGTCAGGTATTTCCGATCATTATGAGAACTGTGCTCTCTTAGACAATCTTTTGGGGTTTTACTTATATCTATCTATCTTTAGAGTCTAGAGATTTGGTGTTCTATATATTTAAATATATATACAACAAATAACTTTTATTTCAGCTGTCAGTTGAATTATGAAAATGGAAAAACTGATGAGTAAGAGCCAAGCCCTGTTGCCAGCTTAAGTCTAGCAACGAGTGCGAGTACTAACAATAAACTTAGTACTCTCAACAACAACAATTCGGGGAAATAAGAACTAGCTAAACAATGAAAGATTCACATCTGAAATATGTGACTCAATGACTGAGAGGCAAATCAGTTTAAGCAAACGATTCACATTAGTGATGTAAATCCAAACAGTGAATCAACTTGAAGATCACAAGCTGAAAATCGATAAATCAAAATACATCAAGTTGGCCATAGACAGTCGAGCCTCTATAACTCCAATTTTCGCTAACTCGAACTAAATCGAGTGGCAATAAACTTGAAAAACGAATTTCATAATTTCTTTATCTTTTGGATAATGGTGATTCGAATTAGAGAAGTTTGACTGTGTCTCCTAATGATATTGACAATTGGAGTTTTTAAAATGAAAACGTAATTAAATTGTAAATAAATGTAATTGTAAATAACTATATAACTTTGCCAAAACTCAACAGATTGATCATTCATTTGGCATTCAAATCTAAATCTTTTTGGTTGGTGCCTTAAAAGATTAATTTTTAAGCAACAAAAATTTAAAAATTGTAAATGAAAATCGATTTAATTAACTCGATTGATAGTCCAATTCAAAATTGAATATATTCTTGAAGCAATTGAAAATGTTCGTCGCGTTGATTTTTCGATGCATTGAGTTTTACATCACTCTAAAAATGTTCTCAAAGCTACTCCAATTATAGAGTTTCCAATTACTTGGCCCTAATTGAAAGTGTTGATATTATGATCTACCTATATCATATCATATCATATCATATCAGTTGAGTTATTTCATGTGCAACTTTGTAATGTTATCTCAGCCAGTTGTCTGACACAAAGGTCAAAGCTGTGCCTCACAAATCAGCTGTGATGAAGCGTAACTCCCCCTGCACCTGTCCGTCTGTCCGTCCGTCTGTCTGTCTGTCTGTCTGACCTTCCCCTTCCTTGTCTGTTACAAGCCTCTTAAGATTCTAGCGAAGGCGCCGCATTTTGTCGCCCACATTGATAATGCTGAGTAAAATTCAGACACGGCAGCTGTGGGTGCTGTCATCACACACCAACACCAACACCAACACCAACACTAACACCAACACACACACACACCTGTGTATCTGTGTGTGACATTTGTGTAACATTTGTGGGGGCAAACAATTTGGCACCAACTACACACAATCAACGCGAAACGGAAAGGCCAAAAAGCAAAAGCCAAATCCAAATGCGGTTCGATTGCCGATTGCCGATTGCCGATTGTCAGCCCGGCCAGAAGTTGTTGGCCATATATGTACAGGCATAACAAACTTACATACATACTTCAAAACATACATCGCACACTTTGTTCCATTCGAATGCTCGACTTGAAAGTTACCCTATTTATGCAATCACTTCTTTTTTTTCGTGGTCTTATCTAACATTGAAGCCTAATGAAACTTTCGGAATATTAAGGCCATAAAACGATTTGATTTGCATGGTTTAAAGATGTTTCGTATACTGTGTCTGTCTTTCCATTTTCACATTTTATCAATTAATTCAATTGCAATTTCCATAACATAGAGATGATTTTAGAAACTATAAATTGAGCTAGAATCTGAGAAATATTTGAATTTTTTAAAATATTTTGCAACTAAACTTAACAAAAAGAATTGATCGCAAAACTTAAACAATTTGATAATAATGCTCAAATTATTTTTACCAAAGAAAGCAATAAATATAATTGTCTCAGTTTATCAATCAATTATTAAGATGATTTCGCAATATTGATGTGCGATTAAGAGCAGAGATATTAAATCAAAGACTTATATAACTTTAAAAAAACTTATTTATTTTTTAGTTTGGTCATTGACAGGGGCAAAACTTTCAATAAATTTAAAGAAATTGATCATGCTGAAATTTTAAGAATTATAAGATGATATTAAAAAATCAAAATAAAAGAATTCCATAACTTGTGATTTGTCAGAGTGCAAAGAAAAAGGAAATAATCAAAACTACATAATTTTAAATGATAGTAAAATAAAAGAATTCCATAACTTGTGATTTGTCAGAGTGCAAAGAAAGTGGAAATAATCAAAGCTACATAATTTTTAAATGATAGTAAAATAAAAGAATTCCATAACTTGTGATTTGTCAGAGTGCAAAGAAAAAGGAAATAATCAAAACTACATAATTTTAAATGATAGTAAAATAAAAGAATTCCATAATCAAATAATCAAAACTACATAAATTTTAAATGATAGTAAAATAAAAGAATTCCATAATCAAATAATCAAAACTACATAAATTTTAAATGATAGTAAAATAAAAGAATTCCATAATCAAATAATCAAAACTACATAATTTTTAAATGATAGTAAGATGATATTAAAAACTCAAAATCAGTGAATTCAATAGCTTGTGATTTGTCAGAGTGTGCAAAGAAAGTGGAAATAATCGAGAAGCTCAATTTATTTAGACACTGCTTGGACGCGTATACCCTGTTAACAATGGGTGCGAGGGTATGCAACAATTAAAGTAAAGCCCATAGGCCTTTCGATGGCCATCTACGAGTACTCGAGTTGGAGAGGGGGCCAAAGTACGGACTTTTGTGCGATTGTCTGTGAAAACTGCGCCCGTGAGCGGCATTTGAATTTGAATTTGAATTCGAAGTCGAAGTCGAGTTTGATTTTGATTTTGAATGCGCGGCTCGAGGTGGTCGAAATCGAGGCACAAGTTTGGCTTGAATTGTTATTAAACAAACGCTGCAAGAGTCGCACTTTGATTTATGAATGGCATTCTATGGTAGGTATCTAAGTTTAAAGAAAACAAAACAAAATGAGAAGAGAAGAGAAGAGAAGAGGAAAAGCAAAAGGCAGACAAAGACAAAGACAAAAGCCTAAAAAATGACAATCGAAGACAGACGAATGTCTGTGTGTCTGTGTGTGTGTGTGTGTGTGTGTGTGTGTGTGTGTGTGTGTGTCCAAATAAATCGTGTCACATTTTAAAGTGGAGACTGCATACATAATGCCAGCACATAAGTATGATTGAATAGCTTAGACTTCTGGAGAGATGAAATTAAAAAAGAAAAAACCTCAATCAATAAATGCCTGAGTCAAATGACAAATCATTAAGGGCGCACTAGTAGGGGTATTCCCGCATCATATTTGAATTCGATTTGGATAACATTTCGATTCGAAATGTGTAGAAAGGCCAGCAAATAAAGATAAATCTGGACTATTCGTTTATTCTTTAATGAAAATCAAATGACTTGAGCACATTTGTGTGGTTTTTTATTGAAATTCTGCTTTCATTTCAATATAGAGAACGATGCATGTTTTCTGCATTTCAAGTTTTCATAATTAAAGAGTTTTTAAATTTGCTATTCAATGCAGAAAAACAGAAATTAAATTAAATTAAATTTATAATTAAAATTCATTAAATTAAAAACTAAATTAAATATTAGGGAATTCAAAATAATAATATTAAATTTCTAAAAATAAAAGAAAGAGAATTCACTTTTTTTTGTTAAGCTCATTAAACCAAAATCGAAGCACACTTAAAAAAACTGTCGTTGCTAAAACTGTAATATAAATCAAATGTAAACTGCATCAGTTACAGGAATACCCCTAATATTAGTGTGCTTTCCAAAGCTGCATAAGGAAAGTGTTGAAGCTATGCAGCTGTGTGTGTGTGTGTGTGTGTGTGTGTGTGTGTGTGTGTGTGTGAAAGCTTTGACAGCCCACACATTCATACATATATGTAAGTATATGAATGAAATTCTGAATGAATGAGTGAATGAGTGAGTGAATGAGTGAGTGAGTGTGGGACAGTAGCCAGGCAGTAGTAAAGTGAATGTTTACTACTCGCACTATGCGGGGCAACCACAACAAACGAGCAAACGAACAAACAAACAAACAAACAAACAACCAACAAAATTAATTTAAAAAATAAAAAAAAGGAAAGAAACGAAAAGAAAAGAAAAGCAAAGCAAAGGGAACAACAAAGTTAATGAACCGCATAAGGTGGCTAAGTGTGGGCGTCAGTTTTGGGTCTTGGCCTAATCGTATCTTCGGCTTTTATAATTAAACACGACCAAAAAATCACCCACAAGAACCGCAACCATAAAAAGACTCGAAAACCGAATCGAAGTTCGAGTTGAAAACTTTGGAGTCTGCCCCATTCATGTGGCATGAATGAATAAATGTCTGAATACTGAATTGAATAAATGGCTAACGGAGTGAATGACTAACTGACTGACTGACTGACTGACTGGAGTGATTGACTTAAAAATAAACCGAGAACCGAGCGCCATTTAATAGTGAACTCAACTCGACTCTCCGAGCATATGAGTTTATGAATGTGCATTCAGTTGTGGCACTCACACACACTCACGGCATAATTATGACCATTTTTATTGTCCCATTGACCTAACACCCAAGACAAGGCGACTAAACCAGACGAGGTCGCAACTCGAAAAACAGAACATCAAAACCAAAATAAAACTGAGAACTGCAAAAAAAGCTAACAAAACACGAGAGTAGAGTTGAGACTTGCATGCCGAATATTTGATACACTTGCATCAATCCAAAATCATTTTCATTCAATTCATGTTATAATTGAATTTGCCCAATTTGCGAATAGAATGTAAAAAAATAGTAAAAAAAAAGGCTAAAATTTTTGATTTCACTTATGAAATTCTTATCGAGTCTTAATAATCAAAATATTTTCACAGAAGAAATTGAAAAATCGTTCTTGAATCAAGTATTCTTTTGGGATTGATTTTTTCATGGTTTTAGCTTAATTTAGATTTAAGTTTAATTTTTTTAGGAATTGCAAGTTAACAATTTAAGCCCAACTTGATCAGGATTTGAGAGAGTGGTTGAGATATCTCAAGAGACAGTCTGACAGTTTGAACAGTCTCTCCTATGGCAACTAGATGATATAGTCAGCCGATCTGACAGATTCTAACTTATATATATGCGATCTCTGCATCGAAAAGAGGTTTCATTAAGACATACTCTGAAATTGGGAGAGTCGACTCCTGATCCAGAGTATATATATATCTTATACATTGTCCTTCAATGCGTGTCACATGTCGTGTTGGAATTATAATACCCTTCGCTAGGGTATAATATAAAAAGGGGAAAAGGCGCGATAATTGTGTTCTTTGTTTTCATTTGATTTGTGTACAAATAAATATATGTATGTATGATTTCTGTTTTGGTTTTCTGTTTTCTGTTTTCGGTTTTCTGTTTTCTGTTTTCTTTTTCTTTTTGGTTTTTGGGAGGGAAAAGCGCTTGAAAACAAACAAGCCAAGACCTGAGTTCAGCCGAGACCTCAACAAATACAAATACAATAATCAAAATAAAAACAAAACACAAAACACAAAACACAACTAGAACTCATTCCCGCCCAGAAAAAAGGAAGGAAGAACGAGAGAAGAAAAACAAAAAAAAAACATTGACACATTCACATTAAGCTAAAACGATGACAGTAAATAAAAACAACGCAACTAAGATATATCCTATAAAAATGATCAGTAAAAGAAAATATTGAAGACTGCGATAGCAATGAAAAATACTAGCAGATTATAATTATTTATTTATTTATTTAAGTAATAATAATAGTCATACATATACATTTGCTATATCAATTCGATATTCTGCACTACAGGGTATACTCATCATCATATTCAAAGTTAATGAAGCTTTTAAGAGCAGCATAGAGAACCAGAGTTGAACAAAAACTATCTTAAAAGTGCGATATAAATTTATAGAATAAATTAGAAGGGGGAATCATGATTTTTACGACGAAAAACAAATTGTGAACATAGAGAAATAAAATAGATGAGAAAAGAACCAGAAACTGTCTTGACATATTTAGTTAATAACAATTATTATATGTTACTGAGATAGTAAAAATATTAAGAAGTGTAATAATTTATTTTAACAATCTAATTGCTTGATTTTAGGTTTTTCTTTTATATAAAGATCTTCAAAAAATGTAAAGCATTAAAAATAAAATTAGAAATTATGATAAAAATAAAATTAAGTTTGTGAAATTATTGAAAGCTGCCTGGGTCGCTGAGTTGAACGTGCCTTTCGTGGCAATGTGGTTTACAGGGTATCAAAAGCCAGCCACACGTGTGCGTGCACAAGAAGGCCAAACGCACAAATCAAAATAAAAAGCGTATAAATTATAAAAAGAAACAAGTTGCCGCCGTATTCGATGCCCAGATGATGCCGTCGACGTAGAAATCTGAAGTCTGAAATCTGAAATCCGAAATCTGAAATCCGAAATGGAAATCAAAATAAACGCTGGACGAGATGAATGAGCTGTGAGCTGACATGGCGTAAGGGTGTAGGGTGGCAGTGCGGAGGGAGGGAGCGAGGGAGTGAGGTGCGAGGGGGGTTTGTATAGTTAACTTGTGCGATTTATGGAGACCGCACGCACACACACACACACACACACACACACACACACCGCAACGTCTTCTAGCCCCCAAATCAAATTAAAAGACAGCTGTCCTCATCTCCCTCTCTCTCTCTCGCTCTCTCGCTCTCTGTCTGCTTGGGTCGGTCCATAGGCCGAGCTTGATAATGTATCAGCGACAGATCAATTTACGTAATTTGAGTGCTGCGTTTAGGCTTCAGCGGTTCGTCGCCTAACGACGATCATTATGACAATGAGTTGATGTTTAGATGATCCATAACATCATCAGCTGTACTTCCCTTCCCCACTTTCCATCACCCTCTCCGTCTCCCTCTCCCACTTCGTCTCCATCTCCACTCTCAACAATTTTTATGAATGGAATTTACAATATTTTTATACTTTTATTTTTATTTGTTTTTTCTTTAGGGGCAGGGACAGGCCACAAACTCGAATACTACGAGTACGATTATGATTAGCTGTCTTGGAATCTGGCATTAACACAATTCAATTCTATAATTATACATTGAACATGCAAAGAAGTTGGGAAATCACGAAATACTATTTACAATTATTTATTTATGATCAATTACTTTTAAATAAAGTGATAAGATTTTGTTTCTTGCTTTTTATTGAATTCGATTTCTATATACATTAATAGGTACTGTTATACTATATTATATATTGTATTAGAAATGCTTTAAAGTTACTTTTAAAGATACATTTTGGTAGTTTTATAATTTTAACTTTGGGCATTTTGATATTTTTTTGATATTACAATAATTCGATCATTAGATCATTGAGAAGAAAGAAACTGTGATATTTTCATTCAGAGTCAAATATGATAAATGTCTGTGGAAAATGTGACATTTGAGAATGTTTTATTATAGAAAAATAAAGATGATATAAAGAACTCGATTAGCTTTGTTCAGTTCAGTTGTGTGATGAGTCAAAATGAATCAGAATGCTGAAGATAGCTAAATGTATAATTGAAACAAAATTGTATATACGATATGGAAAGAAATATATGCATGTACATACATACATATGTACATTCATAACTCATAAATGTGGATGAGAGAGAACAGAGTGGAGGATAGAAATGAAACGAAACGAAATGAGCTGAGATGAGATCAACGTTGTGAAATAGTCGAATGTGCATATGATTGATCGATTTATCAGCTGGAATAAGAATGTATATGTATACGTGTATATATATATTGGATAGGCTCAATTTGTGTCATAGTATTGAATGGTGAATTTTGAAGCTGTTTAACGTCGATCGTCTATCGTTTATCGCCTAGGCATAGCCAATGCCCCATGACTAACTCATTAACATTACGTATACGTAATATTGTGAATGGCGTAATAGATCAACGGGAGGGCTGTTCTGTTGTGTTGGCGTCTCTCTGTAATAAGAGTAATTTATATGTACATTTGTATACTTGTATTACCATATAATTAGACACACACACACACACACACACACACGTGCACACATACTTGAAAGTTTCTTGACACTGAACGACGCTTAAAGCACAAATTGAGTGCGTGGCTAAGTTTCTTTCTATAGATACAATTTTATTTTATTGTTGTTGTTGTTGTCGGTTAGCTGCCGAAATTGTAACTATCATTTATCAGCTCTATTAACTGATCTCTCAAGTGGAAGGTTCTCTGCGTGTCGCTCGTTCGATCGATCGATCGATGATTTGAAGTTTCATTTCAGTTCACACAGTGAAACGTTGATTTCAGTTTTCAGATTTCAAATTTGAGAGTTTTTTTTGTTTTTGTTGCTATCGTTGTTTTCTGCCAAATCAGCAAAATGGCTAAGCTTATGCCGTTTCTTCAAGTGTTGCCCCCAAAAAGTAGCTGCGATTTGAGCGAGATACACACACTAGTTGAAAGCTATTCAATATACCACAAGAAGCGTCATTCCCCTCTCTCTACCTCTCACTCTTCTATTAGTTGCTTTGTCTCTTTCGTTTAGGGTTTCTTGGGCTGAAATTCTTGAATAAAAGGCACACACAAAGACGAGTTCTGGGAACCACAACAAAAGCAGTCCCAAATTAAAAAAAAATACAAATTAAGGAAAAGAAACGAAACGAAACGGAAAAAAGTGAAAATCATTAAATCAAAACAAAAGCAGTAATTTTGAAAAGATTTCAAAATCAAGGCGAGGCGACAACTCTGGCCAAATGCAGTGGGCAGCTTCCGCTGCAACGATCTGGCAACACTGTCAGTCCCAAAAAAAAGAGACAAAAACATTAAATGAAAAAAAAAACGTCTTAAAAAAGTGCGTAAATTGCGACGACTGCGACAGACAGACGTGATACAGATACAGATACAGCAGCGACTGCGGATGAAAAGATACAAAGATACAGATACTGGTACAGCGAGATACAGATACTTTGGTTGTGCGTGTGCGTACGCCGCAAGTATGTGAAACTTTTGGGCCTATCCCCTCCCCAACCTGAACTACTCCCCCCCTCCAAACACACACACACACACACACACACACACACACACACAGACGCACACACCTCCAAAGCTCGCACAATGAAGCATTGCCAGAAAGGGAAAACCTGAAATGACTACAACAAACAACAACAACAATTCATACAAGAGGCAACAGAAGAAGCAGAAGCTAAACAGAAAGCGCAAAAACACAAAAAAAAAAAACAAATAAAAATAAATGAGAAGAAGAAAAAAAACGCGCAGAAGAAGACAAAAAAAATCTCATATGATTTTGGCCTTCAAAATTTTTGGCGGGCAATGAACCAACAACAACAGCGTGTGCACACACACACACACACACACTCGCACACACGATCGAGACACTTGGTGGGGTGGGGAGTGGGGGGTGGGGGCTGGGGGAGTAGATTTCATGCCTCTTCCGTGACTTGCAAGGCACACACTCGAGTCGAGGCGCGTGTGCGTGTGTGTGTGTGCGAGTGTGTGTGTGAGCTCCCCTTTTATGCCCTCCGTTGCTCTCTACAAACTCTACACTCTCTCTTCACTCTGTCGCTCTCTCCCCCCTTCGCTTAGCAGCCACCACAGCGCATTGCGTGCAGACTTTTCAAACAGAGAAACAGAAAACGCCGCAGTTGCCCACTCCCCTTTTGCCTCTTCCCCACTGACCCCAACCCCAAAACAGCTGCCATCACACTGCTCAAACAGTGTCACCAAACACACTCGCACACACACACACACTCACATTCGCACAACAAATGTTGACTGAGCAAATTTTGCATAAAATTTGTACCGTTTTATTCCATGTTTCCTTATATATATTTTTTGGTTGAATTCCAAAAGTCGGTTAACTGTGCTGGATTTTACTCACTGTGTGCGGAGGTCATGGGTCAGTAAATTAAGCGTTAATTTGTCATATTAGAAAACGGACAACAACAACAATAACTGGCTAGACGTGAATTATGACACTCACTGTAACTACTTTGGGCCTACCATAAGGTCAATACTTGTTGTATTTGCCGAAACTTTCATTTTATTCCATGGAGTAACATTTGACAGCTGACATTTTTCTGTTGTGGGCTCTAGTTGTAGGTTTCTTATGAATCTCACGATCTTATTTCAAATTACAAATCAATGTTCTCAAAAAATGGTTATCCAAATATCGTTAGGAATCGGGAAATGACAACATAATAAATTGGCTATTAGCTTAACATATTTCTAATAATTATTGTCATAGAAACATTTAACATTTAGGGAGCAATACAAAAATAACAGCAAAGATGGTAAGCTTTAAAATTCTATGATCGTCACGAAGTTTTAATCCAAATGTATAAATAACACTCTTTGTCCTGACTTACTGACTTACTGACTTATTGACCGAGAATCAACGTGTAGGCCAAACGGCTAAAGATAGAAAGCTGAAAATGTATGTAGACAAAAACTAAGATATATTGTCGAGAATAATAAAAAGAGCATTGCTAAGTCACATTCTTTTAATTGTTGTCCAATCAATTCAGTCAGAAAACTCTGATCTTTCAATTTAATAAAGAATTGTATAATACGGATATCTTAGTAAGATAACAGGATATCATGAGGATTCAATGAGGTTGCGAAGAGTATCTCATGGAATTCTTCAATGTGATTTAATCAACTCTAAGTTAACTCTATCCTGTTGTGTCTTCAGCTAATTTTAGTTTAAATTATGTCAAAAAATACTTTGTCATGTATGAATATTATTGACATAATAGTTTTTTTTTTTATTAATTTTTAATAAAACTTGTTCACTATCAATACCATAAATATTGAAATTTTTCAAATTTTTTGCATTTGGGTTTTATAATTTTAATTTTTGTTGGGCAAATAGTTTGAAGACTCCACTGTGCAATATTGACAGCAGTTTAAGCCGACCGACAATGGCCATACAAGTACCAGGTAATGTTATGGTAATGCAAAAGGAGTAGAACGGAGTGGACTAAGAAGGAGAGTGGCAGGAGAAGGGAGAGGAGAACAGGAGAACAGGACGATTGAGGACTCTGTCATTTCACACGGTTTTTCGGAGAGTCTTCAACCGAATCATAAAAATGCTTAACTTGTGTCTAATTTGTGCAGACAAAGTTCATGTATATTCTGTCACAAAACAACAAGATAAAAAAAAAGACTCGTGAGTTACTTTTGTTTTGTTTTGTTTTGTTTTTTTATTAAATTTTGTTGCATGCCACAGACAAAGATACATTCGTCGAGTACTCTCAAGAATGAGAGGCAGCAACGTGTGGCAGGCGGCAGGCGGCAGGCGGCTTGTCGGTCCGTCTGACTGCAGCCAAGGGGGCGTGGCATGGCAACCTGTTGCCCGTTTGCCAAATGGAACCTGGCAACGCATAATGAAATCAGAAAACCGCATTTAATGGAGTCATTGACTCAAAATTCGCTCTCGCTTTGGTTTCGTTATTTTTTTGCTTTTTCTTTTGTAGTTGTTGTTGTTGTTTGATCTCAGTTCGTGGAAGCAACTTCATTTTCAATGGTTCTTGTTCTTTTTTGGTTCTTGATTTTATTTTTATTTTTTTTGTATTCGGTTGAAGGCGAACTCGTTGTGTATTCCTTGGGTCTCTGCACATCCTTCGTTAGAAAACCACTTAGAGCGCCGGCCCACATTCATATGTGTGTGCTTGCCACGAAAAGCAGACACACACACACACTCGCACACACTCGCACACACTCATTAGTACACTCACACACACTCAAAGCCTTTGGAAGCGAGCGTTAAATGATCTTAAAATTCCGTCTACGTATTGCATGCTTAATAGGATTCCATTCCAATTCCAATTCCAAATCCCCTTCTCCCTTCTCCCTTCTCCCTTTGCCCCCATTCTGGCATTCCTTTTATCCCGTTCACCTCTCCACTATCTCTTTGAAATATATTTCTGAATGCCAGGAATCAAAATGTTCATGGGGATCGTGTGGAGCTTTAAAGGTGCGAATTAATTGAATGCAACATTTGAAATGAAATCAAATCGCAGCAGTTGATTCGACAGTTATTCATATGCTATTCACATGACGAGCATAAAGTATTCAATCAGCCATTGTGAATAAATTTAAAATGTGCCAGAATTTCTAAATACTATTATATTACTTTTTACTTTGTCAACTACAATTTCAATTAAACCAAGTTGTGGTATGAAAAATGTTGGATAATGTTAAGTTTCGATCGATAAGGCAGGCATATCCCTTAGGGAATACTAATCAGATGTTTGTACTATGTAGATAGATAGTCCTGAAAAGATCTCATCAGTATTTATAAAGTGCGTGTTTCAGATTTCTTAGCTGGTTAAAATTCCCACCACACAGTTGGCGGACTGAGGGGTTGGCGTAGGGGAGGACAAACTGTAAATCACTGTAAATCAGCAAAGAGCACCCACAACAAATGACATTAATTTAATTATATATATTTTTATTTTTTTATTTATTTTCTTTTTTTTGATTGCCCCCAAGAAGCGCATCAATCTGGGAGTCAAATGATTCGTCTATTGTGTGCAAAGTGGTGCTGCGTTTGTGTTGTGTTTAGTTTAAAAAACTACACACATACATAGACACACACACACACACACACACACACACACACACACACAACATGGATACAAACACGCACTTTGCGGCACTTTTGACGGCTGTCAAAGGCGCAAAAAGCAAACAAATGGGCGCTAGTCAAATGGCCAATTAATCAATCAAATGAAATGAAACGTGGCTGGGGGGGGGGGGGGGGGTGAAGTGGGCAACGATTGGGCCAAAATCGGTGTTCTTTTTGTGGCTCTATTACAATTGTCACTTGATTTAATGTCCAAGCTAAAGCAGAAAGTGATTTTTTCTGTCGATATATTTTTTATTTTTTTTTATTGGTTTTCTCTCTATTTTTTTTTTGCTTCGATTCGTTATGGCTGAAAACGACGATTAAAACATGGCCAACATGACTTGAACGCAGCTCGACAATTAGCTGCTCAATTGTTGACACTGTTACCCCACCTCGCTACCTGCCTCACTACCTACCCCCCTACCTGCCTACCCCACTACCTACCTATCCCCCTTTTCTCCCCCTGAAGCCAATTGTCCATGACCAAAGCGCCCAAAACATACCATTGCGGTGAACAGCATAGGCCGAGTTGTCAGCCTGATTGCCAAGCGTGGCCAATGCGATCTTAGCCATGGCTCAAGCCCCAGTTAGTCGTCAGTCGCTGTGGAAGTCACCAGTAATGGGCCCCATAACAATCATTTGTTATTTAGTTATTTGTCTCGCTTTTTCATTTTGCTATCATTCAACTTGTTCCATCTAGACATCTTGTTGCCGGGTATTGATTTTGAGTGTGGCCGAAACTGTCTTAGCTGTTAGCTCGGTTACGGCCTGGTTTTGGGCTCAGTTTCGACTTGGCTCGCTGATTCAATTTGATCTGAATTTGAGGTGATCTGTTGCCAGGCGATTTTGCAGTGATTATTAAGCAAATTAAGGAATGTCAATGCATACGCTTAGCATACGAGTCCACTATACAAAGCAACAGGTTGTTGTCTCTCCACCTGTCTCTCCACCTGTCTGTCCACCTGTCCGTCTTCACTGAACTGGTTCGCACCAACTGAAACACACACACAATAGATTAACATAATTGGCCGACCAGATGATTTTGCGTATCAACTTTCCTATGATCGAAATTTCAGCATCAGCTAGACGAACATTTGATGCTCTACCTTTAAAGGTATTTCAAAAATATTTTAAAGATAGTTGGACGTTAGTTGGTTAGATTGACTCTGTAGTAATTGTTTTTTCTCCATTTCTTATATCTTTTTCCATTCTGCATTTTTAATAATACATATTTCTAGCCTTCCTCGCCTCTCCTCTTATTATTCTTTAATTTATCACTATTCTACTTTCTTTGTCTTTCATAATTCCCTTTTATTTTAGTTTTTTTCGTAAAGATCCATATTTTCTAACCTCATACTATAATAACTCTTTTTTTCCAATAATATTTATTATTTCTTCATTTAATCTCCATACTTTTGTTAATCCTTTTTCCTTCCTAGAATGTTCTCCTACTAAAAACCCTTTCTGTATTTTTTCTAACTCGTTACCAAGTCCATGAAAAAAGTGAAGGATCAGCTCAGAGCTTAGGAATATGATTGAGTTTAATCTAGCAACAGCTGCTCGACTATAGGCTACCCTGTGTTATCACAAGACCTTGTCTATACCCACCGATACAGGGTTTATCTTGATCTTTAACTCTAAGCTTTAATTTGCCAATCTTTTCCTTGCATAGACGACTCTTAAATTACTTACGAATAAAATGTTTATTTCCTCATCCGCAAGTCCGTCAAGAGTCGAGCTACCATCTCTATTCGATTAACGATTACAGGGTATTTTGATAGGAATTTGCATGATTTTAATGAACAATGAACAATGATCGCACGGATTAGATATTGATATAGATTTCATTAATTAGTTGGCTCGGCGATATAATACCTCTATGAATTGGACCGATCCGGTTGGAAGTGTGTATGTTTCTCTCTTCTTCTTCATCGTCTTCGTCTTTTTCTTCTTATTTTTATTTATTTTTTATTGGTATTTCTTCTTTTATTGATGTCGTTGTTGCTGTTGTTTCTTTATGTTTTGGTTTTGTCACGGCGCGTTGTCAAATCAATGCCACTCCAAACATTTCGTATGTAAATGCGTTGTTTGAGCCGCCGCATAAATTATGAGCCCAACAAGAGACAACTTAATATCTACCTGCAACAACCAACAACCAACAACCAACAACAACTACAGGAGAAACCCTAGAAAAGGTTGTGACCACAGTGTCCAAAGTTTTGGCCAACTTTCCACCTTCTTTGGTAAAACTCGCATAACGGATTGAATCAAAATCAAAAGTACAATTATTAAATATTATTTTAAAATAAAAATATGACATTAACAATTAAATTGTATTAAAAACAATTTTAATTCGTAACTGAAAAGATGGAAAAGTTAATTTAAATTAAATTAAACTTTGAATTTTATTAGTTGAACGAACTTTGCAATAGATGCGATCGATTTTCATAGAAACTCATTAAATAACATTCTTTCTGAGCTTTTTAAATCAGCTTTGGACATTTAAAATGAATTGAAAAAAGAACATAAAACAATCGTTGATACAAATTTAAACTTGATTTCCATTCTGAAGGTGCTTTTCCTGAAATCGGGCAACAAAATAAATATCAAGAGTTTGATTAAGTAAAGACAAAAGGTTCCTTACATCTTCCCCATTTGGAGTGGAGACTTAAAAAAAGTTCACTTTTAAATTGAATGAGTTTAAAACTGATTGAGTAAATTAACAAATACAAAAATTAACAATTACAAACTTTGTCTTAATATTTTTAGTAAAACATCTGATTACCTACTTAAAACTAATATTTTATTTAAATCAAAGATTTATAAAAATTTGCACTGGATATTTCAGTTTACTAAGAGTCTAAGGGTCGTTTCTTCGATGACAAATTCAACATTATTTTTTATAGGTTTTTCGTAATTTAAAGACATTGAAAAACTGGCTTCAGTAAGAATAAGAAAAAGGTATGAAAGGTTGAATATATTCCAATAAAATGATAAACTAATACGATCCTGGCAAAATTCAGATATAAAGTTATAGTCAAATGAAAAGTCTAGAAGGAAATCTACCCATCAGAATAGTGAAATATTGAAATCTTGAAATGAACTCAAGGGAATTGAGTCTGCAACGAAGTTAAAGTCCTCAACGAGCTGCTCAAAAGGAAATGGCAGTCAATAAAAAATAAAAAAATGTGAGCGCTTGTTGATTTTATACACACAAACATACACATATTATTATTTTAACAAAACCTCATTTCATTTTAGCTGGAATCAAATTACGAAACCCACAAATAACACACATAATAATAATGAGCATCATCATGATGATGATGATGATGATGATAAAGAATTCGAATTCGAATTGGAATCGGATTCTGTGCAAAGCTTTTGAAGATCTCCGCAAATGTCCAATGCTAGAAAAAGGATGGAAATGGGCGAAAAATAAAAAATCAAAAATTAAAAAGTGGAGCGAACATTTTTCTGAAAAACTTTACCAAAGTTATTTGGTTGAAAAGGTTTTGTGGCTCTGTGTTGCATAGTTGCCAATTTCCAGAGTACCTGGCGACACAATTCGAGCTTACAAAAAGGAGCGAAAGACACAGAGCGAGAGAGAGAGAGGGGGAAAGAGAGTAAGAGAGAGAGAGAGAGAGAGAGAGAGAGAGAGAGAAAGAGAAAAAGGTTCAGCTCACGCGCAACGTTTTGGGGCAGGAAGCGAAACGGGGCTGCGATTCAAGTCGTGGACACGGGACACAAACATTTCTTGGCTTGGCATTGACAACGGTGGCGTCTGGGTAAGCTGATGGGGGCAGGGGGAAGGGAACAGGAGAAGTACGAGGGAGGAGGGGGGAGACACTCGAACGCCACGGGCATAAAGTTCACACTCGTAAGTAAATAAATTTAAATGGCGGCACTTCTTCTGCTAATCTTTTTTTCTTCTCTTCTTTTTTTTTCGCTGTATTTATTTTGATTTTTTTTTTGTATTTTCAACCTACTCAGAGTTGTCTCTTGTATTTTTTTCATTTTTTTCATTTTTTTGGTGTTTTTTTTGTTGGCTGCGCGAACGTTTTTCGTAAGAAATTCAGCAGGCAAGCTTAAGATTTCGTTTCTTAGCGCTGGCATTAAGATTTTTTTATGGTTATTAATTTGCTAAATAATACGAAGATGCCAAAACGGCGAACAGACTCTGGGCCTGCGTTGTTGTTGTTCTGGTTGTTGTTGTTGTTGTCGCTGTTGCCAGTTGTGTTTGCTGGGAAAGGCCCCGAACCTACAAACTGAACCTGAACCTAAACCTGAACCTGAGCACAGGCCCCAAGTGTTTGCGGACTTCTGTGAATGAAGAGCACTTTGCATTGGGCAAAAAAATAAATAAAAAAATAAGAAGAAACTTACAAAAAAATACCGACAAAAACTCATACTGAGCTGCGTTCAAAGATGCGAGATGAGAGCGAGAAAATGAGAGATAGAGAGAGACAGAAAGAGAGATTTGAATGTTAATGTGCCTTGTGGGTCCCCAGGAATTGCGCGCCATAAATAATCAGTTCAGTTCAGTTCCGAGCAGGCCACATCGTTGAGTGCTCCCCCCCCCTTCCTCAAAAAAAAAAAAAAATAAATAAATAAAAAAAATATATATATGTATCTACTCCAAAGCCTCCACAAACATTAACCGAAAGCGAAAGCGAAAGCTGACCCCAAAATTAACAATGTGCTGTTTTTTTATTGATTTTTATTTTTCTTTTTAATTCAACTTGAAGATCACAGGATCTGCGCCGAGAGCTTCAAATATTTGAATCAGAGTTGAAGTTCTTAAAAATCAACATCGATTTTTGTTTGGACAACTTTATTTGCTTTCACCATGATCAATAACAAAACATAAGATATATAAAATAGTTAAGAATTTTTCAGAGTTGGTGGCTAATATATACCTGAGTTATTAGTTAGGTATATGTTATATAGTCAAACTTGTCCATATTGAGCTTGCACAGGAATAATGGAAAATGAGGGTCGCTGCAGTTATAGAAATTTTTAGAAAATGTAGAGAGAGTAAGTAAAGAATGAGGAAAGGAGCAAAAGGAGGCAGAAGATATTTTTAAATGAAACTCCATCTCATGTGGTATATTTGCCATTTCAATAATTTTCTAGATCCACCTGAAATTCGAGCTGTCTTAATTTTAGGGTATTCATTAGTCGGCTTTGGCATCATGAATTTGTTGATAGCAATTAAAACGGCGACAATTCGTCTCCGGCTCTCCTCGTATCTTGTCTCTAATTAAATTCTGTACGCAAATAACTTTCAATTTCCTTTGGCCCAAAACGCTGACAAAAAAAAAAAAAAAAAAAAAATTAAAAGAAACGAAACGTCGTAGAAAAAAAACCCATTTGGAAATGTGTGCAGGGTAACATATGTATGTACATGTGTAGTGTGTGCTATGTATTTATTGTGTATTAATACATACAGAAATAATTAAGCCCGTGCTGAAGGGGAGACACCTCCCCCCTTCCCCCTCCCATCAGCTCGCTCCACCCTCGTCGATGATGTGGTAAACGAACATGTTGAAAACCGAATCTGTCATATCAAGTTTGGCAGTTCGGGGCACATTCCAGAGCCCAGCAAATGAGCCACCGTCGCACCAGCGAGCAGCCACCTAAACCACCTGAGCCACCACATAAAACTAAATTAAATTCAAAAGCAAAAAAGCTATAAAAAAAAGAACCACTCGAACGCATTGTGGATTTCAATGATGTTTGTATTGGGTGATGACTTCCCCTTTCGATTTTGGCCATGTAAGAAATAGGCCCGAAAACGCTTCAAGCCAAAAAGCAAGCCAAAGCCAAAACCGAAACCAAAACCGAAACCAAAGTCAAACAGTCAAAGCCAAACAGAGTCGGGCTCAAATTCGGAAACCGAATCTGGCTAAGGCCTAGGTGCGATACAATTGTCTATGATTGTGTATCTACAAGTGTGTGTATCGGTGAGTGTGTATGCGTGTGTGTGTGTGTGTGTGTGTGTTGGTCGAGTATGTAAATTGGCGTTTTAAATATTTATAAATTTAATTGCGTGTGTTATGCGTATTTGCAGCTACCTCAAACACGCACATTCTTTTAATATTCACACATTGTGCAAAGGTATTTATTTTGTGACAGGCGACAAACGACAACGAAGCGATCTCTCAACTATGACCAAGTCTTAGTTGATATTTGTGTTCAGAAGAGAGAAAATCAATTATTAATATTGTGATGAAACTGGCTTAGCTTCAGTCCGTTCTATATTATACTTCTTAGATATAAAACATCTAAATTTTTATTTATTTTTATTTTACCCTCCTTTTTTTTAAGTGAGCCTACGTTTCAATTTGATACCTGTGTCTTTTGCTTAGTACGTACAGTATAATTCGATGAGTGACTAAATTCTAGTTTTCAAAATTGCAATACATTTTTAAATAAATAAATATAAGAGCCAAATGTTGTTTATTTTAAGTGGTATTTTGAAACTACTTATTATATACGAGTCAGTGGTTATTCGCAATCTTATCCTGTTTAACTTTGCTTCTTTTATTTTCTACGCTCAATTCACATTTTTACTGCTTTCTCTAGAGATTCTCTCTGTCTCTGTCTCTATCTTTGTTTACCTTTCTAATTAATGAATCAGTAGTTTCTTGAAGAACTTAAGAGACACAATGCAATATATGTAACTACTCTCTCTTCCTATCTCTCCTTACACTCTCACTTCCTTTTCCTATTTCTATATTTACAGTATAATTTTAAGTTGTCCCAGACTTTAGATAGTTTCAAAGAACTTTTAGAACATTTAGAACTTTATGCTGACAATTCGACAACTTTGTCGCCTGTCTGCCTTTCCCATACTGTTGTCAAGTAGTAGAACTTTTGAGTGTTGGCCAAAGGGAGGGGGTTGGGGGGGCTGCAAGAGAGAACCTAGAAGAGCTTTGGCCCATTGAGAAGGCAGGCAGGCAGACAACTAATCAACTCGGTACCGAAATTTTATATAACTGCGTAGATACATTCTTTTTTTTTGTGTTTAGTTTTTTTTCTCTCCCTCCACATAGGTATATATGTATGTGTTGTATATAAGTATATCTATTTCTTCTATTACTTGAACTTGTTGTTGTTGTTGTAGTGTTGTTGTTGTTGTTGTTGTTGTTGGTATCTATTCATTGGCCTTCCCTGAACCCCAAAGCAAGCAGTGCGGGCCTTTTGTTAATTGTAAGTGGTATTTTTAATAGAGTTTTTATTACATGTGTTTCGTCTTTGGCGATATCACACTGACCCCCCCTACCCCTACCCCTGCCCCTAGCCCTACCCTTTACCCCTTCACCCCCTCCCTTGACAGGCTAGTATCTCCTTCCCTCTAAGCGTTAATTTATGCTACCTTATGCCGCGTACGCATCCATTTAAATGTATTTTGCGGCATTTTATGGCTTTTATATCGTTCGCTCTGCGTATTTACATAAATAAATAGTTTTTTGGGCATTTGACAAAACTCGTACAACACCAACAGCAATAATTACAACACATTTTTACCATTTTCCATACCCTGTAATAGATTTAATATTATTTGTTAGCAGTCGTCTGTGTGTCTTGAAATAAAAACCAATAAAATCGTTAAATAAATCCAATTTTTATATATTATAATCATCTTGACCAAGTTTCACATATCGTTTAATGCTCCATTTTTATTCCGTAACCTCTTCTCTTTTTACTATATTTTGAAAGCCCTTTGATATGGCGGAAATAACAAAAATACAAATAAGTTTTTTTTATTAAATAATTATTGTAAATGATACAAAATAAATTAAAATTTATTCAGTTTTAAAGGTTTTTTTTTTGTTGGTAACCTTTCAACTTTGTGATACTGACTTTAGTTTGAGTTCAATCCATTAAGTTCCATTCCATTGTTCTGCAAACTGTAAGATAGACACTCATACCATATTTTAACTCTGGCTTTTGATTTGCTTTTATTTTTTTCCGTTCCATTTCGCTGTTCCAGGGACACTTGAAATTTCGAAAGTGTTTCTTTCCATATTCCTTATTTAAAGCAGCAAAGAAGTTCACTACACTGTGTTCCCCTCCATTCCGTTTCATTCCGCTTCCCTCCACTGTGTTCCATTCCATTTCATTCCATTGTACAAACAATTGCATCGTCTCTTATAATCTTTCCCTTAATTGCCTTTTTGATATAGGTTCACAATGTTCCATTCCGTTTGTTTCAGTGCAGTCCAATTCGACTTTCTGCAGAGCAAATTTAAGTGTGGGAAGTGCTTGAACTTAGGGCTGACTTACCCCGCCCCTAATGAAGACTAATAATCGAGGGGCTTTTGCTTTGACAAATCGGACAGCTTTTACATTAACGCAGGTCCAAAGAGGTTAGAGAAGCGGCTTCGGCTTTGGATTATTGCGACAAAAAAATAAATAGAAAAAAAAATAGAAAAAAAAGATTTGAAATTCAAATTATCGAAATGAAATTTGTTGTGCTTGATTCTTTGTTGTTATGGATGTTGTTGCTGTTGTTGCTGTTGTTGTTTTATCCATTTGCCCGTCGGCGTTTTGACCCCCAGCTGAGCAGTTGCCGCCTGACAATGATGCCACCGTCTTCAGATTGAAACCGCAACTGAAACTGCCACAACAGAGGCAGAGAGAGAGGGAGAGAGACAGGGAGAGAGTGAGAGGGAGAGAGATTGTGTTGGGTTTTTCCATATATTCGTAACATACACAGGAAAAAAACATTATTCAAAAGTGCAAGCTAAAAACTCGTGTACATGAGTACACTCAGAAAAATAGTCAAGAATTCCCTATTTAAACTGGGGATCTCAAAAGCTGAATAAGTTCAAAATTTCCAGAGCAAAGTACAAAAATCTCACATCATGACTTTTTGATCATTTAAGTTTAATAATAAATTTTTTAATTCATTTAATTAGCTTTGTAAAAAGAGTTTTTTGCCTCAAGTTATTGGTTTTATATTAATATTTGAATGTTTAAAATTGTAAACCTCAATCTATAACATTAAATCAACTGATCTTAGTTCTAAAAATGAACTAAGATTTTCTGAAAATCAATTTAATTAACTCGATTGATATTCAAAAATATGACCGAGCTTAATTATAATATTTAAATATCACTTCCGCGAAAATCCCCAATTCCAGCTAAGTTTGGACTATTATTACATATGTATATCATATAGCTGTCAGCGGAACAGTCATCCGTATTTTCAGTATAACATAGGTGAATTTCTCGAAGTGTATCTGAGTCCGCATCCACTTTGATGGGCGGTTCGAACTCAGTGCTCCTATTCACACGCTGCTTAATTGAATGTGCCAACTAAATAGGAAATCGTTTTTACAATCATTAGGCCAAACAGTTAATTTCAGCCTCTTTGTTGTCTTTACTTCGTCTGTTCTTGTTCTGCTTTTTTCTTGATCTCGTTCTTCTTCTTCGTTCTTCGTTTCGCCTTTGGTCACGCCTTCTGGAGGCAAATCATTTGCCCGCCTGCGCCTGTCGAGTCAATAGCAAAAATGCCACCTTCGTTGTTAATTGCAGTAATAAATAGATTCCGATGTCTGGCCGAAGACCGAAACAGATCAGTCATTAAAACCAAAGAGTTACAGCGTTCAACAAATGAACAATTCAAGTGCCTGGCCAGCTAATACCCTGTAAGAAGACTGGCTAATTATTAAGTATTTATTGCCTTAGTTACATATCAAAGGTATATTTTTATATATTTTAATAAGAGAGGTTGACAAAAATTAAAAACTAAAACTAAAATTATAATTTAATAATTAAATTAATAGTTAAAGCTTCAATGCAGTCTGCAGATGGGTTGATACGACTCTATATATCCTGTCAGCTATAAGTGAAAATGAAGCATATTATCAATGTGGAATTATTAAGGGGTATATCTTGAAACAAGTATCCCTATCTTGTTCTTTCTAACTGGACTAGTCTCTATATTCAGTCTCTCTATCGACAGGTAAGCAATTGCAGGGTATTCTCAAGTCCAAATGCTCAAAACTAATACTCAGTGTATAAAGAAATGTAATGTAAGAAAAATGGTTTAGAAAAACGTATATTCTTTTTAGTTATTGATTGTTATACCTCACGCAGCCCTCTAACTAAGTACAGGGTATGCAAACAACTAAAATACAAATCTGGAGCACTTGTGTGAATTGTTCATTGGCGGTTCGCTCAATTGATGTGCCATTTAGGACACGTAATAATCCTTAAATGAGCTGCTACCTGAGAAGTGTTCCCAAGTTTTTTTCTCGCATTTTCTTTCTTTTCTCTATTGTTTTGTTTAATTTTTGTTATGAGCTTCGATTTCGGTGAGTTTTTTTTTGGGTCTTGGCTTCAGTTTCGGTTTCGGATTCGGTTTCGAAATGAAAAATCTGCGCAGTCGCGACGCAATGTTTGCTTAAGCAATTCATTAATCATTGATAATTACATTAAATGTAGGCCTAGTCAGTCAAAGGCGGTGGGCCAAGGGGCATCAGGGAGGGTATGTGGGGTATATGGGCATAGGCCTCTACCTGGCACTGGCTAATGAACATTTTCTAAGCGTGTCTGTAACTTGGACTATGACTACGAGTGTGTGAGTGTGAGTGTGAGTATGAATACGAGTATGAGTATGACTATGACTATGAGTTGTAACTTGTGTTCAGCGAGCGAGAGAGAAAGAGAGAGATAGACAGACACTCATCTGTGTTGTGTACGTGAGTCTTTATTTGACTCCAGTTCCTGTCTTTTTTCTTTCCTCTTCTAATTTACAAGTTTGTTGCCAAGCGAGTTGCGTGTCTGGCTTTTAATTGCTTGCGAATTGCAGAAACACGGGCTCCAAACATAGCGGGCTCCAGGGGATGGGGGAAGCTAATGGGGGTACGGGGGAAGGGTCCAAAAGGGGCAGGAGCAACTCAAGTTTGATACGTGCAAAGTCGCATATCAAATCGCATATCTTGCTTCTTTTTTATTCGTCAAAAATGCTTTTTATAATAACTCGTTAAACGCTTTTGGTTGAAATAAATAAATGTTTGGCTTAATGAAGTCACTTCTTGATACGCTGCTGCTGCCATCTGGCGGCCATTAAAGGCAACTTGTGACACGGAATATGAACACGTCATATATTTAAGTGATAATACGTCTAAAAAGCTGTTAACACTCCTATATGAGTCTTTGAAATTAGTGACTTTCTGGACTAGCAGTTAAAAGTCCCGTTTCAAGAAAACTGGCGACATCTAAGCTGTCTTTCCACACCGCTAGGTGGCGCTACAAGCTGCAATTGTTGGGATACAAATAAATTAAATAACTATCAATTTTATTTTAGCCACATAATTTGGAAGAATGTCTTCGCCAAAAGCAGAAAAGTGCAGGGTGGAAAAAAAAGAGAGTGCCGAAATTTAGGATTCATTTAAAATTCAGCTAGATGGCGTTAGTTAAATTAAATTCAATTAAATCGATAAAATATAGTAAGTCGCAAGGAACTTAAAAGTTAAATGTTTTATAAAGGAGGAAAGAAGGAAATTAACTTTCAAAATCGACGCAATCAATCTGAGATAAACTAGTCAGATAAATAGGTAGAATAGCTGTATATAGTATAGTACAGCATAATACAGATCAGAGCAATTATAGTTAAAATGGCATAAATATGGCAATAAAGTTTCTGTTGGACACAGGGATCGAGTCTAAGACTAATTAAAAGCATGAGTTTGAATGTATGACTATGACTGAGAAGATATGTATGTAGATTTGTATATATGTGGTATATATTCTCAATAAGTTAGGCAAAAATAATATATTGACTTCAGCGTCACTTGAACTTTGGCAAAATGACTTGAAGGCGCTTGAAAAGCGAGGAGTGAAAATTAAAAATAATAATAATGAAAATAAAAATAAAATAAGCGAAAAATTAACATGGATTTTCGGTCTGGCAAAAGCAATTGGCAATTGGCAATTGGCAATTGGCAATTGGGGGCAATGCAATTGCTGCTTGGCTGCGCTCGGTAACTTGGCCATGTTTCGGCTGGTCTCGGCCATTTGGCCATTTGGCCATTTGGCCATTTTGGCCATTTCGACTCTTGGCTGCCAAAGCATGAATCATGCCAATGCATTTTTCCCAAGGAAAAACCTGCTCGGCCATAAAGACCGCACAGACGCCGAATGCGTCGCCTCACAGTGGCGATACTTTCAGAGGGGCGGTGGGGAGGGGGACTTTCAAGAGGGGTGGGAACGGGGCTAATGTTGAATCAGTGCCCGCCAGATGGCGTCATCGTCACCGTCACCGTCATCGGATTTGCCGGCCGGTCAAATTGTCGGCCCACTCAGTCAGTGCCATAGATTTTTCATCTCTCTCTCTCTCTCTCTCTCTCTCTCTCTCTTCCTCTTCGCCTCTTCCTTCCTCACACACACTCATCCTCTGCTTCAGTGTGTAGGCTGCTTGCATTTTGGCCAAATTGCAGAGTCATTGCCTGAGTTTGCTTTGCTTGTTACCAAGCCCATGTATTTGTATCTCGAATTGTATCTGTATCTGTTTTTGTATCTGTATCCGTGCTTGTAATACCACAACTAATTGGCCAATATTAATCAACGCTGCCGTTTTGAATCTGTTTTTAGACCAAACCCCATTTACAATGCCAAAAAGAACAGCCAAGTATCTTTTGACACATCACAAAACAATATACGTTTGTATATACATATATGTATATACGCTAACTTGCAGATACATTGCATGAACGATAATGAAATGTATCTAAAAAGTTGCTTCAAATATGATAACTTAAAACTTAACACATATCTCAAAGATTATTTTTCTTGTATACAATTTAATTTACGTATACGCAAAGATTTCATTAAGATAAGATACATTATATAGCAAAGTATCTCAACCGTCAACTCGCTTGACAACAAAAAGATTGAATGATTAAAACGAGGAAAACTGTACCTAAATCTATACAATAATTATCTGTTGGATATATAGACAAGTTTCAAGCTTAGAAAATATCAGCTAAACATATGCTAATAAAGTATCTGTATCCGCAATTTTTATGCCTGAATTTCTACTGTACTTTTTGACTTTCCCACCTTAAAATTTCTATTTAAATATACATGGATGATATATGTAGTCAACCGATTTCCTAATGCAAAATAATAAAAGTGTGTAGCATTTTTAAATGGATTTTTTATTTATTAATTATTTTTTTTTATTTGAAAATAGTTTATAAAAAAAAGATCTTTTTCAAATACTATTTAAATCTTAATATCCTTTGAGTTTTATTAAATTTCCCACACTCAGCTTACGATATCAATTTAGACAGTTTTATCCTTTCGTTTTAAGCAAACTTTGCTGTCTCTCTCTCTCCCTCTCTCTCTCTTTCTCTCTCTCTTGTTGAAAAGTTGATAAAAGTTGCTTGCAAGTGGCCAAAACTTGGAATCGTCATGAATTATGCAAGTGCTAATTGGTCTAGTCTGGAGTTTGGCCCGGTCTGCGAGTTGTTTTATATATTTTGGTCATGTACGTGAAATGTGCAACAAACCGAAATCCTGGCAAAGATGTGTCAACATTTAGTTAGAATAATAAACCTGACTGAAATCTGAATATTCCCAAAACTCCCAACTTGCCATTTGCTTTCAATTGAAAACGAGACAGAAAACTGAGCATGCTCGGCTAGAAGATACTCTAGAAAACATGTCGGCGTAAACATGAATTTTTTAACTAAGTTTTATTATTGATTAATTGTTATTAGATGCTCGATTTGTAACTCTTCTTTTTTTGGGAATCAATGTTATTGATTTATCGAAAACTCGATTATAATTTAACAAGTTTATATACGAGTGATATGCCTCTGAAATAAAGGGATTTAAAAAGTATTAGTTAATATATATTGATTGGTCAGTCAATTATTCTAATAATCATGATTCTAGTTTAGGTCTCAGAAATGCATAGAACTAATTAAGAAACGTCCCTCTGTATGTTGTGAAATCGGGTCTAAGTAGGGTGGGAAAAGCTAGACATATGGTATGCTTAATAGGGTGACCGTTCTTTGATTATAATAATAGTTTAATAGCTGTCAAGGCTCGTCAATATTTTCCTAAAATTCTTTACTAAATATTGACAGGGTATATCGAAGTTCTAGTTGGATTTTTCTGGCAATTTCAACATTACCCGAATTCTTTAATAATATGTGCGAAGGGATCTTAAAATTTGTTCAATGCTGTCGCTTGTCATCAACTGACAATTTTCATTTTCTGTCTCTGTCTAGTCTTTTTTTGTTTTTTTCGATTTGTTGTATATTGTTTTAGCTACGGCAATTAACACAAAAGCATTAATTAAGTTAGGAACTAATGTCTTTTAGACAGCAGCTGCTCTGACAGACAGCCAGACGACATGAATGAAGATGATTTGCTTTAGAGTCTCCGCAGAAGAGAGAAGAATTGCTCCCGAGGCTGTCTGGCAGTCCGGGTAGCTTGGTTCATCCATCCATCCATCCATCCATCCATCCATCCATCCATCTATTCATTCATTTGGACAAGGCTGCTTAACAAATTAAAACATTTCAATGTTGAAATTCGTTATAAATGAATGAAGATTGTAACGGGCAATGTGTGGGGATCGTGTAAACCAAATTGAGGGATCTTCAGGGGTGAGGTGGTGGGGGGGGGGTTTGCAGATAGGGGCCAAGGGGGCAGGGGGAGTTAAGTTGGCTTAACCGAAAAAGGTTGTAGGCAATTCTCGTCTCGACGCGCTTGTTGTTGTTGTTTTTGTTGGCAGCTGCTGTTAACTTGGTTCGGTTCGGTTTGCCACGTTGTTTTCTTTTTCCAGTTTTCTGTTGTTGTTGTTGCGTTGTTGCGTTGTTGCGTTGTTTCGTTGTTTCGTTGTTTCGTTGTTATCTAAACACTTGAAAATACGCGCAAGTAATAATGATGGTCATGTCCATGTCCATTGAGGCCTCAACTGCGATTAACCAGCTCAAAGCTCAGCTCGTAGGCATTTGCTAATTGAGCTAACGACAAGTTCCTCCATCGTCCATCGTCCATCGTCCATCGTCCATCGTCATCATCATCGTCCATGCTCCGTTGGCCAGTTTGAGAAATGGTGTTAACATTTCCGGCGTTTCGACCATTTGCAGAACCGGCCAAACTTTTACTTTTCCCAAGGCAACAACTGGCAACTCTTAACTGTTACCAAGCGCCAATATCATCGTTTTGGCTTTCAGGCCGTTAAAGGGCCGCCCAACAACAACGTCTACGCAACTAGGCCTAAAACAATTCAAAACTTTTGCCAAAAAAAATATATAAAAAAAAATACTTAACTTAACTTCATGTATGAGTTTGTGTATTCGTGTTTGTTGCCCTCGAATTGTACGCACAAATATGGTAATCCAATTTTATTTGATTTTTTCTTTGCCCCAAGCCAAAGAAAAAAATGCGAACAGCTAAAGCAAAGGATTAAACAGATTACGATTTCGACATTCATTCATTACAAAGCCCTCAAAAAGAGAAAATCGGTAATTTGAAAAGCTAACTGTTTATTCGACACGTGTAAGCTGGAAATGTTTACATGACATATGATTCGATTTACCAGAAGAGAACTAATTGAGGGAACTAAGATAAGTTGAGAATTGAGTATGGGAAACACATCTTAAATGTAATCCTAGGGCTATATTGTTAACTGATTCACTTAATTTCAAGTTGGATTCTTTCTGCCAAAATCAACTTTTATCCGGAAATATCCAGTAGATGCTCAGTTCTCATAGTTGGAAAATAAAGTAAAAACAAATTCAAAGAATATTGTATTTACTTATTACTTAATAACACTTGTGCTTTTGCTATCAGTATTTGTATTTGGTCTGGGGACTTTGACATATGATTGGATGCAAATATACGAATGATTTCCGACTTGATTAACTACTATTATAGATAATGGGCAATTGAGTGAGGCGTCGACTACAATATCAGCCACTATCTTTTCCTCCTCCTCCTCCTCCTCCTCCTCCTCCTCTTCCTATTCCCAACCATCATCATCGTCAATTAATTACTAGGCATGATTGAGGCCAGTCAAATCAGACAAAATGATAAGCGGCTCTTGACATTAGAAAAACGGAGGTGAATTCCCAATATACTTAGTCAATTTGTTAATACGAGTTAAGGGGTAAATCGAGAGCCCCGCATGTAAATAAAGACCAACACAATTTCATTATGAAATACCATATTTTCATAAGATGTTTAGAAATAAATAAACAACAATAAATTGCTTCAATAATTAATAATAATAAATAAAAAAGTAAATGTATGTTTTGGATCAAATAAGCTGTAAGCCACTGTATATGTAAATTATTCGAAATAAATAAGTAATAAATAAAAATTCAATTAAATTAAATTAAATAATTTAATAATATTTAATTATTATAATAACTATATGAAAGATTAAATAAATATTAACAAAAATATATTTTAAAAATGTATATAAAGAAAATAGAGAAACCTTGAGGTTCTACCGAGATTTGAACTCGGATCGCTGGATTCAAAGTCCAGAGTGCTAACCATTACACCATAGAACCAATTGATTGCCGGGCGCCCAAAACGCTGTCATAGCAAAAGTGCGAGCGAGCGCGGTAGAGAGCGTGAGACGTGGTGGCCGCGGCAGATGAGCTGCAGCTATAAATAGCATTTGACGGGGGTTGCGTCTCTCTCTCACTCGACGCGCGCTGATTGAGCGGCGAAGGTGAAGGTAAAAGGCTGACAGAGGGAGATGCACAGAGACAAAAAGGCCGTAGGCATATTAAATGTTGTTGTTGGTTTCCTCCTGCACACTTTTTTTTTGACTGCCTTAAAGATAAAGGCAACGGGATTGGATTTGCGATTGGGTGTGGGAATGCGAATGGGAATGGGAAAGGGAAGGGGAATTCTTTGGGATCATTGTCGAATGAATAATCGTAACTAAGCGGCAAATAATTTGAATTGACATACAACAAAAAAAAAAAAATATCTGAAACTGCATTCGATCGGAAAACATTTGGGAAATCGAAACTGATGAAGGTCTCTAATACAATATTCATGCATGATTAGGATCCGAGATTATTAGCTAATGAGTCATAAGAATTATAAATTCAATAGGAATTACAAATATATAACAAGATATATTTTATTTTGAAAATAACTTGCGGTGCATCTGATAGATTCGTTAATTAGAAATTAGCATGTTCTAAGGAACTTTATGTGTACAAATCTGCATAAATTGACAATACTTGTAGTCTAATATTGCTGTTTATGTTCGACTTGGAACATCATCATTCATCAACATACATACGGACATGCTGATTGAAATGTCACTGGAAGACAAACCGGTTAAGAGTTGATCATGATCATGATCATGATCCGTTGAGCAACCTGTCTCCCTGGGTTAGCCTAGGGGCAACTTGAAGGTGTCGGGGTGTCGACAATCGTCACGTCTAGACTACAAGTTGAAAATGAAGTTGAAGTGGAAGTTGACGTTGACGTTGACGTTGATGTTAACGTTGCCATTGGCTGCTAATGACCTGGCCCCAAGACCGTTGCACTATCGTGGCAAAATCGTTAGCCCATTTTACCATACCCTGTGGCCTTTAAATTCCCAAGGGGGGTAGCTTGACAGATATGTGACAGTCAGAGGATCTTTCTCTATCTATTCTCTTAGGTATTGTAGACGCCTGTTAAGCGAATGCAGCTTCAACTGCCCATCGGAACTCAGGAATTAGAAGAGCTAGAGCTAGGAAATTTGGTATGTGAGTTCATTTAAGTAAGTTGACTTTAAATAGTTTATTATTCTTCCACTTTAACACTGAACAGTTCAATTTTATATAGACTATAACTAGCGCAATTAGTAAGATATTGCCTTGGGTTTTGGCCCAGACCTTTATTAAGCTCTCAGCTTGCTATTCTAAAGTTTTCATAATGAATGGACTCGCTTTAAACATTCAGTGCAACTGCCAGCTGCTTGTCGTTTATAGGGTAGCTGTTAGTCGAGCTTGCTTGCACTGGCGGAATCTTCTTTAGTTGTTTCGGGCTGCAGAGCTTGTAAGTTTCTCAGCCTAGTGGGTCGCAGCGAGTTCACATTCAGAGTAACTCACACTACTTAGTCACTATTCACTATTCACTATTCACTATTCACTATTCACGCACTCGCCTGGGCCTTGGGGCCCAATCTGATGAGAGGGCCAATGACGCAATCCCTTCTCGGTGGCCGGCCAAATGCTATGCTAATGCCAGTCTTTAGTATGGGCCACGCAGTCGTCTGGGCCACATTCTTGGGAATTTTTATTACAACTGTTGCCCCGAACGTGTTGACAATTTGTTGTTTGGGCCAAGAACTAGTAGAGTCAAGTGCCGTTTTTGTCCCCTGCCCCCCGGCAACGTTCGCCTTTGAAGAGTTCTGGCGAAATAGAATCGCAATTGGGAAATTCATGAAGTGCTCGCTAAACCCATAAAGCGTACGCACATTGGTTTCCTCTCTGCGGCAGAAGACCAGGGCTCGATCGGCCAGAAAGAGAGTGGAGAAAGGGTGGACGGGGGGAAGAATTACACCTGTGTGTGGCTGTTGATTTGTCAATTTTTATGGCTCTCGCTTTACGTGTCTGAATTTCTGGATATGTCATAACATCTATGTACATACTTATGTATTGATGTATGTATTGATGTATGTATGTATTATATATGTATTATATATGTATGCTGATGAGATCGTTGCAGACAACTTGCCCCCGAGCCTTGCCACCAACTGCGTCTCGGCCCGATTCGTGTTAATTTATTTGGTTGCTTTTTAATTGGGCGCAACACAAAGCGGCGTGGCTCAAAAGAAGAAGAAGACGGAGATAATGAATAAGAAGAAGAAGAAGAAGGTCGCAGTTACAATGTGTACGTGTGGCACGTAGAAGGCTCAGGTTTTTTACACTCTTCATCTAAAGCGACACAGGAGTATTTAAAGCTTGAGGCAGTGCATGAGACAAGCAGAAAGAGAGAGAGAGAGAGAGAGAGAGAAAGAGACACCGCATCAATATCAACAGACGAGTCGATATGAAACTCTAGATAAAATATAAAAATCACGGGCTAAAATCCATTTCAAACTGTGTTGCAAGTTCGATAGTCTCTGATTCTTTTTTTATCGTACATAAAAACTTTAAAAATGTTCTCTTAGCAACTTAAATTAAGATGCATTTAAAAATTAATTTATTTTTGACTGAAAATAATGAAAATCTCATGAAGTTCAAACAATTCACACAAAAGTTATTTTAGAAAATCAATACAACAGAAAGAAAAACCATGACAGTCAAATAAATACAATTTTTTTTAATGTTTGAATAATTGTCTGTTCATTTCTTGTGATATACAAATTTTTAGTACTTCAAAATTTGTTTTTTTTTTTCGGTGCTACCGAGTATCTTACAGTCGAGTGTGCTCGCCTCTAGCTTTCTTTCTTGCTTGAAGCTGTGTAGCTGTAACTGGATCTTGAGATTGTCTATCCGTATACGTGTGTGTGTGTGTGTGTGCGTGTGTGTGCGTGTGTGTGCGTGTGTGTGCGTGTGTGTGTGAATAAAAAGAGTGTGTTAATCAGCCGCTGCTTATTACGCCGTCTTTTCAATAGGAAATGCGATTGTAATTGTGGCCATTGCCGAGCTTCATTCAGTCTGTGATCCAATTGAGATACATTTCAATACATTCAAGAGATTTGTCTGTATCCTTAAGCAGGATCAGTGTCACCCCTAGCAATGCTGCCACCCCTTAACTATTCTAGGGGCCACTTCAAGTGCCGCAACACGACGCAATTTCCCCTGCCAGACACAATTAATTGTTAATTTCTGTTTGTTGTGCTCCGTTTGTTGTGCGTGTGTGTGCGTGTGTTGAATACAGTTTAATTGAAGCGCATAATTGACCCTCGTCAGGAGCTACAGCCAATTTAAAGCGCAATTCCTGCCAAAAACACAAATAAAATAATAGAACTCGAGCCAAAGAAAAACTCGAGCAACATTTGTTAGCAACCTCGACTAGCTTCGAGTGCACATGAATACACTCATGAATATATCTTTGCAGCGACCTATTGACACGGAACTCTTAGCCATTTCTTAGTGAATAAATATTCTATGTACAAGATTTTTACTGACATTAATAAATTGTAATTAATATAAAGCTGTTTTATTTCTCAAATCGAACTTATTCATTATTTTAAATACAAATATTTCAAACATTTCAATAATTTAATTAACTCAAAATGTTTGTCAATTGTTGTCTTTAAATGCATGTGTTTTTTAAGGTGACTTTCTTAAATTATAATTTAATAATTATAATGCTCGTTTAATAAAAAATGCTTTATCTTTTTACTTTAAATTAGTATTTACTGAGCTATGGTTAACTACGCCTTCATCATAATGATTTCATCTTGAACTTACCACACAATCGCCGAGTTTAAGAGGGTATTAAAGCCGACTACTATAAAATAAGCGAATAGGTTGAATTTCATGGTATCGTAACGCAACGTCAGCCTTGATACAAAGCACTCGAATTTGAGTTGTGATAACGCAACAGCAACTATTTTAAATTTAATTGAATTTTATTTATTGCCATTACCATACACATTTTTCCCCCATTGCGTTGTCAGCCTATTGAGTTCGATTCGGTTGGGATCGCTTTATTTGCTGATCGACGATAAGGACTCAAGTATTTCCAATTGCGATATATAACAAAAAAAACAAAAGCCAAACGAATTCAAAATGTGAAGAACTTGAGAACTGTTTTCAGGTTTGAATTTAAATGATTCTCCACTTCACTCCATACGCTAATCAAACTGGAAGTTCTCTGAAAATTCTCTAGAAAAGAAACTTAAATACGTAAAGCCTTAATTATATTGAAATTCAAGTTAATGTTCTTTAAGTAATTGAAAGTGTTGAAGTGACAGATACCCTAAGCCAAACGCTCTGAAATTTACGCAATTTAGAGATAAGATATTAACTTAGCATTGCATTAAGGCATTTTAGTTTAATCTTTTAAACTGTTTTTGTAAGCACGATTTCAAGAAAATTGTTTAGGGAAGAAAGAGAAGATATCATATTGATTTCTAATATCTTTATTTTCTGTCTTCTCTCGATTAATTTAAAGCTGTGCATTTTTGGAATCTGTTTACGAAGCTGACTGTACTTTTGTTTAGAGGACAACAAGGACGACATCTAATGCCAGCTTCTTGTTCTTATTGGGATTCGCTTGTTGCTCGGCGAACGGCGCAAATGAATAACTCACACACTCACATGTACTCACATTCACATGTACTCATACTCAGACTTTCATTCACATTCGGTTCATGGACAAAGCTTTAGCTCCTCATAGAGTTCAACCACCTTATTGTTAATTTTTGTTTTTGTTCGGCAAGAAGTATTTGTTATACATATACATACATATATTAAAGTGCATGTGTGTGCGTGTGTGTGTGCGTGTGTTTGTGTATCTATAGGTATTTATTACGCTGATTGTAGTTGTTGTTGTGTTTTTTCTTTGTTTCGTTTTGTTTGAATTGAATGAAAAGTTCGTCCTTTTGATGCAAATATGCTTTTTTCGGCGTTTTCTTCGTCCTTAGCCATTGTTGTTGTCCTGGCAATTCTTTTCGGGGCTTGTTCGGGTTTTGTATTTCATCATCATAATGCGCATCTTAATTGGACTCGTCTTACCTTGACGCAACTGTACCAAAGTTCATATATCCTAATAAGGAAAGCCACAGATATTTATATTATTTTTTCTTTCTATAGATATACTCATCAATGATGATTATCATCTTTGACATGATCATCATCATCAGCATCGTCATCGTCATCGTCACCTACTTACAGTTGACAACTGAAATACTTTTTCCTCTTATCTCATTCTATTCCCTCGATCTCAAATATGTACATATTATATACTCAGTAAATAATGCTGCTCTGTAAGACGCGAAATGAGTTCAAATGTGACAGACATCGGCGACATTTGTGCGACAGACGTCACGTCAGATGGCAGAGCATATATAGACATATAGAGCTGCAGATACAGATACAGATACAGATACAGATACAGATACAGATACAGATACAGATACAGATACAGATACAGATACAGATACAGATACAGATACAGATACAGATACAGATACAGATACAGATACAGATACAGATACAGATACAAGATACAGATACAGATACAAGATACAGATACAGATACAGATACAGATACAGATACAGATACAGATACAGATACGGATACAGATACAGATACAGATACAGAGATACAGATACAGATACAGATACAGATACAGATACGAGATACAGATACAGATACAGATACAGATACAGATACAGATACAGATACAGATACAGATACAGATACAGATACAGATACAGATACAGATACAGATACAGATACAGATACAGATACAGATACAGATACAGATACAGATACAGATACAGATACGGATACAGATACAGATACAGATACAGATACAGATACAGATACAGATACAGATACAGATACAGATACAGATACAGATACGAGATACAGATACAGATACAGATACAGATACAGATACAGATACAGATACAGATACAGATACAGATACAGATACAGATACAGATACAGAATACAGATACAGATACGAGATACAGATACAGATACAGATACAGATACAGATACAGATACGAGATACAGATACCGAGATACAGATACAGATAGACAGATACGAGATACAGATACAGATACGGATACCAGATACAGATACAGATACGAGATACAAGCAGTATCAGGATACAGATATTCAGCAATACCGAATACAGATACAGATACAGATACAGATACAGATACACAGATAGAGATAGAGATACAGACAGATACAGATACAGATACGGATACAGATACGGATACCGATACAGATACAGATACAGATACAGATACGGATACAGATACAGATACAGATACAGATACAGATACAGATACAGATACAGATACAGATACAGATACAGATACAGATACAGATACAGACACAGAGACAGATACAGATACAGATACAGATACAGATACAGATACAGATACAGATACAGATACAGATACAGATACACAGACACGGATCAGGAATACAGATACAGATACAGATACAGATACAGATACAGATACAGATACAGATACAGATACAGATACAGATACAGATACAGATACAGATACAGATACAGATACAGATACAGATACAGATACAGATACAGATACAGATACAGATACAGATACAGATACAGATACAGATACAGATACAGATACAGATACAGATACAGATACAGATACAGATACAGATACAGATACAGATACAGATACAGATACAGATACAGATACAGATACAGATACAGATACAGATACAGATACAGATACAGATACAGATACAGATACAGATACAGATACAGATACAGATACAGATACAGATACAGATACAGATACAGATACAGATACAGATACAGATACAGATACAGATACAGATACAGATACAGATACAGATACAGATACAGATACAGATACAGATACAGATACAGATACAGATACAGATACAGATACAGATACAGATACAGATACAGATACAGATACAGATACAGATACAGATACAGATACAGATACAGATACAGATACAGATACAGATACAGATACAGATACAGATACAGATACAGATACAGATACAGATACAGATACAGATACAGATACAGATACAGATACAGATACAGATACAGATACAGATACAGATACAGATACAGATACAGATACAGATACAGATACAGATACAGATACAGATACAGATACAGATACAGATACAGATACAGATACAGATACAGATACAGATACAGATACAGATACAGATACAGATACAGATACAGATACAGATACAGATACAGATACAGATACAGATACAGATACAGATACAGATACAGATACAGATACAGATACAGATACAGATACAGATACAGATACAGATACAGATACAGATACAGATACAGATACAGATACAGATACAGATACAGATACAGATACAGATACAGATACAGATACAGATACAGATACAGATACAGATACAGATACAGATACAGATACAGATACAGATACAGATACAGATACAGATACAGATACAGATACAGATACAGATACAGATACAGATACAGATACAGATACAGATACAGATACAGATACAGATACAGATACAGATACAGATACAGATACAGATACAGATACAGATACAGATACAGATACAGATACAGATACAGATAGATACAGATACAGACAGATACAGATACAGATACAGATACAGATACAGATAGATACAGATACATACAGATAGATACAGATACAGAACGCAGTACAGATAAAACAATCAGAACGATAAGATACGATAAATACAATAAGAACAGTCAGATGCAGTCAGAAAGATACAGTAAGATACAGATACAGTAATACAGATACAGATACAGATACAGATACAGATACAGATACAGATACAGATACAGATACAGATACAGATACAGATTTTGTTGTAGTCATATCTATAGCTACCATTAACAGATGTAGAAGTAGAGCTAAATATAGAGATAGAGAGTACAAAAGATACTTACTTTAAAGGAAGAGATTGGAGGAATTCAAGATATAGTAAAAGAGTCGTTAAACTAGTGATATGTAACTTCTGATAAATCATAAATAAAACCTATTTAAAAATAGAAACAATCTGCCCTTTTGGTTATCGAGCATTCCACTAGACTATAATTTTGACTAACGGCATTACTCATATAGGGGACTTAGGAAATTAAGCCTGGTACTCACGTGTCAGTTATCAAATCAAATTGGTTTCCTTATCAAAACTAAGCTCGATGATTAATGGCTCGGCGGTAGGAAAGGGGTTCTTCCAACTATCTATCTATCTTTGACTTGATAATGATAATGATATTTTGATTCATTTGTGAAACTGCTTGAATCTGTGAATACTTTTGAATAGCGTGCACGAGTCAATTAGATAAATCGCAGAGGCTCGTCTAGCACAAAAAAAAGAGGGAAAAAAATAAGATATTTGTATTTGCGCATTATATCTAGCATTATATCTACAATCTACAAATCCACGAAACAAGTTTAAAAAAGCGAATTAAAACAAATATTTTAATGTGACACTCATGGCGATTTAACTAATTTAATTAATGCGTTTTTTTTATGCCCATAACGATTATTATTATAATTTTATGTTTATTTTTTATTTCGATTTTTTTTCTTTTTTTTTCGCTTAACTCATACAACTAGTGAACTATGAATATAAGTTATGTATGAGTGTATATACACGAGTGTCTGTATGTATTGACAGCGAGAACATTTTATAGGCCTCGGCCTTTTGAAAAATTCATGACATTCATTGTGCGAGTGTGAGTGTAAGTGTGAGTGTGAGTGCTTAGCTGGTTGGACTAACTGCCCGAATAGTCAGATCATGATGATCATGATGATAATGGCCCAAAACTAAGTTCGAAAACTTGTTTCCTAACTGTCGCCTAATGATGCTACATTGGCCCGTGCGACTTTCATGCATATGCTTAAGTATTTAGTGGAATCATTTAGTGAATAACTTGGTGAATAACTTGGTGAATAACTTTGTGAATAACCGCCGCATCGCAACAGGTGCCGAGACAGGTTCATAGGGCTGCCTTTTGATCAGGTTGGCAGCCTGATGCTAATTCGTATTTCTAGTGCGGCTAAATATCAAAAAAAAAAAAAAAAAAAAAAACGAAATAACTAAATAAAAAAAAAAACATTCAAATATGAATTAAGTTAATCAATGCAAATGATTTGCACTAATTTAGCAGTTTCTTTAATCGTTTCGTGTTTCGCCTTTACACACTCCAACACTCAACAACACTCAAAAACACTCACATATTCAAACGATTCACAGTGAAACTGTTTGAATATCGCGTTTCGCATTTGAAGCTTGTTTCGACTTTGATTTGAAATTCGACTTCCTTGTTTGCCGGCACGTTGCATTCCGTGAATTATTCGTGAATACTCGTTGTAGTCGTACCCATGTACTCACTCATCTTTAGCTCGTTAGCAGTCCGCTCATAATCTGTTTAAGCCAACAGCGGAAATGTTTGGCCAGATCCCCCACAATTAACAAGTTCTTCTAGACGGCCTGAAAATGGTGGCTGTAGAAAGGAGAAGGGGTAGAAGTACGGGTGGGGAGGGGGAGGGGAGGGGGAAGAGGCGTCTTCACTTAACTTTTATGCTAATTGAAAATGCAGTCGAAACACTCGCACGATACATTGGCCCTTCCTTTTAGAGAAACTTTGCTGCTAAGTTTGCGGTCTATAGTCATGAATATATTGGACTCTTATCTTCAGCTATCCGATTAGATCTAGCAAAAGAAGCAGGCAGAAGAGACAAAGAGAGAAGAATGCACAAACTTCGCAAAGAACACGTCATTTAAAAGGTGTTAGAACCCGATTTAAAAGGTCTTCTCTTAATTCACAATATAACAACAAGACTTAGAAAAAAATAAAGGTAATTAATGCTTAAGTAAGTAATTAAGTCTATGTATAATAACCTTAATTATAATTTCTGAATTTAAACTTATAAAATGTGTCCTATATTATGAGTATCAAAAATGACAAACTATTTGCTCCAATAACAATAAATTTTAAAAGTTGCCGAAATTTAAATGCATAAGAATTCCACTTATAGTTTTATTCTCCTTTAATTCATGGCTACGATCCAAAAAAATTTCATACCATTTCAACATTGATTGAGAATATCGCTTAATGTAGAAAGCAAATCTCTCAACTTGGTGTTGAAACCTGAAACAGTTATTTCATTTTAATGCGGGTTATTAATATGTATAGAAGTCAAAAAACTTTCAAAAAAAAAAAAAAAAAAACTTGTTTTTATGGAAAATTATTTGATGTTTTTTTTTTATTTATTTCTTTTTTTTAAAGATACATCACAATCGAGCAAGAATTTACATAAACATGTATTTAGACTTAAGTAGACATTTTCCAATTTAAGGGTTAGATTATTGATTTAGCTTATTGGAACCGTTTAAATTAAACAATTAAATTAAAAATAAAAATTGGGAATATAATTGAAAATTAGTAATTAGAACTATTTATTAAATTATAATAAATTAAAACACAATGAATATTAAAGTAAATACTTGAGGCTGAATAATAATAATCGACATATGTTTATAATGTACATATATATATTTTTTATACTTATATTTATAGTTCAAAACTTGTTCTAACTTAGATTATTTTTCCATGCGGAAATGTTCTTTGGAATACTCTATATATGTATGCATGCATATATTAAACTGGTAATACCCATTCACATCAGTTAATGTGCAGCCTTCAGCCAGCAAAAGTCGTTCAGTTATTGCTCAGATATTTCCGATTGCCGATAAGTTCGTGTGCCCCATTGGGGCGTTCAACGGTTCGCGGCACGAAAACCGTTACATTTCATTTGCTTATGAATGAATCTATTAATACGTGAGTATGTACACATGTATATAGTATACATATGTATATGTATGTGTGTGTGAGTGTCTTTTGCACTTTATTGTCTGACAAGTTTCCGCGAATTGTGACTCATTGCAGCAGCAGAGGCAGCGACTGCATATTAAAGCTCAGCTTGAAGTTAAAGCTCCCACGCTTAATGGCACTCAATACACATACAAACTGCACACACACACACACACACATGCATGCATGCACATGTACATGTATGTATAACGGGTTATTGACGTCGATCGCCATTCTCGATGCGCCATTATTGATTTTTCGTTGCTCGCCGTGCAAATAGTCAGACATGCAACAACAACAACAACAATAACAAATAATAATAACAATAGCAACAACAATTGCGAAAAAAATAAGATAAATAACATGCTGAAGAGGGAGAGCCAAAAAAAAGCTGTGATTTGCTCCCTCTGTAATATTTGTGTCTACAAAATATTTAAACGAACAACGCCTTTCGCGGTAATTTAAGACATTTGTGTACATATTTTGTTAAGATTCGTAAACAAATCACGTACAACAACAAAGCGCAGCAGCAGCAGCAGCAGAGCAGACGCAGCAGCAGCAACGACAACAGCAAATGCAAAAACAACAACCGGCGCGGCGCTGAAAAAGTCGTTGGTGAAGCGCAACTTTTTGAATGTCGCCTTGCGCCGGCGCACAGAACAGCAGAGCAACAGCAACAGCAACAACAAGAACAGCAACCACAAAGCCACGCATTCGTGTGCACACATACAAATCGCAGTGCCTGTGTGTGCGTTTCTGTTTGTGTGCATGTCGCTGCGACGGTTGCGTCGGCGTTCTTCGATTTTGAGCGCGTCTTTTTTGCACATTTGTTACGCTCAGGATTGGGCATTCGGACTATGTGAGCAGGGCTGCAACACATGCTTGCAGCGCGAAGAAGGTTGTCAATGACAACTATTTAAGTTGAGTTGCACAATTAATTAATGCTTGCAAATACATTTTTTTTTTTATTAATGATTAACTTTGTTTATACATGCACATTATGCATTCCTTGCACACTTTCCATATCAGTCACTTTTTCTCGGATGCAAATAGAAAGAGTATTCAATTACTGACTATGTGTGTGCCTTAATTTTGCCGCATTTCTTGTTTGTTCCACTTCGCATTCATTAGCCATATTCGTGCCAATATGCTTCGCACTGTTCGTTCGTTCGTTCGTCCGTAGTCTGTCGTTTGTCGGCTACTCCAACAAGTCGGCGGTCCATTTTGCATGCATTCGCGAATGCTCGCCGCGTCAGCGTCGGTGCAGCCCTCTGCCAGCGTCTCGCCGTCTTCTTATCGAGTTTTTAGTGCTGTGCTCTTCTTCTGCTTGTCGCGGCGTTGGCAGCGTTTGCTGCTGTTCGTTTTTGTTGCCTTTGTTTTGTATTCTTATTTCTCTTGTTGACTTGCTGCCTTTTTTTTTTTATTAATAATCACGCAAACTTTGCCAATGCCGGCCGGCATTTTTAACCGAGTGCGGCTGCGACTGCGACAGTGACTGTGTGTCCTCCGTCTGTCTGCGGCTGCGGCTGCTAACTCTGCCTGGGGCAACAGCGAACGTCGCAACGAGACGCGTCGCGACTCGACGGGTTGACTCACAATACACATTCGCAGGTTTTTGAACTTGCACAAGGTACACACATACACTCACGGCAGCGACGTCTGCGCCGGCGCATTGGCGTGCAGCTTTTGTTGGTTCTTTTTCTGCTTGCTGTTTTCTGTTTTGTTTTCTTTCTTTTTGTTTGCGCTTGTGGTGTCTGTTGTTTTTTAATGCCCTTGCCGAGGGTATTTCAATTGTGTTGTGAAAAGTGTAACGCATTAAACTTGTGCAAATCGAAATCCAATTAAAGTGCAGTGTACAGTGTGTCAAGTAACTGCTTTGACAAATTAAATAATTTCTTTTCTATATACATACACTTGCCAGAAAAACGATGCGAGTTAGGAAATTTCGAGTGAAATATTTTTCATTCTTAATTTAAAAATTAACATGATTTTTTTAAACAATCAAAAATTCATTGAGTTGAACTATTTTTCAGTAGTTCAAACTAACTGCATGTATTTTTTTGTAAAGTGTATTTAGTCTGTGGCCGTTTAGTCTTTGTTATTCTTGCATTTTGTTTTCTCTTCTCGTTTACTTGCTGATTTCCTTTAGCCCTTTTTTTCCACCTTCGTTGCTGTGCATTTTTGAAATGCTTTTGCGGTTACTTTTTTCGCTAGCTTTAATTTGTTGTTATCTTTTCCAATGTGATATTTCCTCTGCCGCTGCCTCTGCCTCTGCCGCTGCCGCTGTCGCTGTCGCTGCCGTCTCTGTGCAGTCTCGCCTCGTCCTCCTCCCACTGCTTCGCTGACTATGTGCGTGCGTCTCTTTGATTCACACACAATTAATGGATCGTCTTAAAACTATATAAAATGAGTTTGTTTGTTTGTTCTTGTATCCGTTAAAGTCAACGCCGCCTGCCGCGTCTGACGACATGATTAGTGCCCGGAATCCAATCCCATCTGAGTAGGTGCATCATAAAAAGTCCCTAAACTGCAAATATGTATGTACTCCCGGAACAGGCAATTAATTAAAATGCATAAATTATTGCCATGACTCTCCACTCTCCTCTCTGCACTCCTCTCTCCGCTCTCCTCTCTCTGTTGCACACTCTCTCGTCATGCCGGCATTTCGGTCCTTTCCACACGTTTATCGTTCATTTTTATGGCGCCGTTTCATTAGCAGTCTCTTCCTTCTTCCTATTACTCTTCCTTTTTATATTTCTCACATTTGTTTCTCATGTTGCCGCGACACCCAAAAGCAGGCTACAAAAAAAACGAAATAAAAAAAATACGTGCGTGAAGTTCAGGGCCAATTAGCGCGGTGTTTTTTTTTTGGGCCCTGAAACTGATGAGAATTTTATATTAAATTTTATTTAAATTATGTTTGTATTATATTTGATGTTTTATTTTATCTTATATCCCATTAAATTCTTAGATATTTCGTCTAGTTCTTTGATTTCAATTGCTCGATTTGCAGATACCCTGTAGGAAGGAAGTTGTCTACACAAACATATACATATTTTGAAATGCAGCTTCCCAACTATAGATTCTTCCATATCTGAGAAAACATGTTTATCATTTTTGCATATAGCCATGAAAACATCGACCGAGTCCAGGGTATTAAATCAGTGGCTTCATTTGAATAAAGTTGATGAATCACTGAATCTTTTGTTGAGCTAAGAGTTTACAGGAAACAAATTCAATATTCCGGATTGAAGCGGAAAATTAGGAAATTCTTAAATCGCGTACGAAATACTTTAATCAATTGACTGTTTTTCAATAACAAATTGTATTGTTTTATCCAATATTTGAACTCTATTGACTTCTTTAAGGCTGAGTCAAAAATACTCAAATACATGCTGAAAAACATGAGTCTTCAACTTTCTTTAGAATGATAAAATTTCTTTGCTGATAAAATTAGTTTATATTTAGTCGCTAAATTGACGTACTTTAGTAAAGTTATTGTAGTATCTGAGTGGTATTTGTATTTCGGGAACCGGTTCACTTTGTTTTTGGTTTTTGAAATGTGTTTTTCTTGTTTTTTTTTGACATTGTTTATCCCGGCTCAAAGTGGCTCATCGTCATTATCATCGGCATCATCTTGATGATCGCTGTAAATTTGCCTTAAATTGTTGTCCCATTGTCATCATTGTTGAGCCAAGAGAAAGAGAGAGAGAGAGAGAGAGAGAGAGGCAGGGAGTGAGAGTGAGTGAGAGCACACACTTCAGTTTTTTGACAAAACAATTAATGTTTATTTTTGCATTTTAATTTGCCAACATTAATTGCAAGTTTATTGAGCCATTGAGCTTGAGCCAATGAACCGCACGTTGTTGGCCTTGAGCAAGAATCGCCTCAAAAGTTATACATTAGTATAGAAAAAGAAGAAGACGTCGAAAGATCAATCGATTATTTTCGATAAATTTCGATAAATTATTTATTTATTTTCTAAATTTGTACTGTCGAATTTGAGTCTATTTGTTGGTCAGCGTCATGGCCATCAGCATGATGAAGGCCGAGTCGGCCAATAGGTTGATGTGGCCACCGAGACCCTCCCAGTAGTAGTCGAAGATAACGGTGCCGTAACGTGCACCGAACGCAATCGCCGCCATTCCGCCGTAGACGTTCTTCGACTGATTAACGCCCAGGAAGAGCAAGGACACGACATTGCCGAGCAGCGTCAGATCCTTGAGCGTATCGGTTGAATTGTCCTCGACGTCCCGCCAGATGGCGACCACATCGAAGGCGAGCGGTACCAGAAAACACGCGTGGGCCATGGCCAGATGTGGATTCGACGACTTCAGATACAATTCAATGTTGGTCAGTGGCAACGGCACCAGTTCCATAATTCCACTCGTTATCTGCCTCAGCCGATTGCACTCATCGCCATCGTTGTGCGCCGCCCTTGCCACGCCCACCAGCCCGTGCACCAGACTCAAGGCGGCTGCCGCATAGCCGTACGGAGTTTGCAGCGGATGCAGCGTGTACATCGCATAGCCGGAGCTGACAACCAACAGACTATTGAATAGGGCATCCATAAAGAGCATCTTCGGAAGGGAAAGATTCAGCAGTTTGCTTCGTCAGTTGATGCCTTTTCCGTTGCCTTTTCCTACTCCCTTTTCCTACTTTGCCACTTTATCGTATTGCACTCGTCTGCGACTTATTTTCGAACCTTTCGCTTCGTCAGTTTGAGTTATTTTTTGGTCCTTATTGTTTCTTGATTCCGTTTCCTTTGCAGTTCTTCGTAGTTTGTGTACTTGGAGTGTTCGGCGAACGAGCACGGCAAATTTTGTGTTAGTGAAAATGTTTCAGCCACATTTCTGACTCGAATGACAGCAGATTCAACGCTTTATTATTAGTTGGTTTCACATCCATCTGACAAACTATACTCATGTTACATGTACATATGAGTCCCAAAAAAAGATTTTCAACTCTTCTAATTTCAAGTCTTTAAGTTTTTATTTAATAAATAGCATAACCTTCGATCTATATAATTCACTCGATTGATAGTCAACAAAGTTATCGAATTTAAGTACTGGGATATCTCTTTGGAGAGGTCGATTTTCAGATGTATTTCTACATCACAAATTTCTACAATATTAGAAAATCACAATATCGTTTTTTTAGAGATTTGGTAGACTCAACATGATGGCCGTATTTGAAGACTCTAATATGGCATATCAATGATGACACGAACTTCGTTGCCTTTTCCAACAACAACAGAATGAGGGAGTTATAGAGGGGGAAGAAGGAAAAGTCTTTGCATTTGGCTGCACTCGGGCTAGCCAATGTCTCCGATGATTTATTGCGGACAGTGTTGTGAGGCTTTTTAATCCGCATCCACCTGCAACGGACAAACGAGACACGGAGACACCGAGGCGAACAGCTGGCAGATGCCCTCCAATGACCAAAGACCCAAACAGACCCCTCTCCAGACCTCTCTCCAGAGACAGACCCCCAGACTGAGGTAGAGACAGAGACAGAGACAGAGACAGAGACAGAGACAGAGACAGAGTGAAGTCCGGGCCAAGCTTAATTATTAATTTAAATCGCACCGTTTATATGATAAAGACACTGCGACGTGCCGCTGAGCATTGTGCATGTCCAGCCAAAGTGGACGCCGTTCCTCAGCTGTAAATTAAGTCTTTTTTCTCGCCCCACCAGGAGCGCAATGCGGGTGACAAAGTGCGCCCAAAACATACAGCTGCTATCGCGCTCAGCAGTCAGATTTAAAAGCTATCAGTAATTGCATTACTCAAACAATTTTAATATTTGGTTTTTAGATTAGTCAATATATTCAGTTATTTGTGTTGTGTGCAATATAATTTACTTACAGTCGAACTTTCCTAACTCAAATTCACCATTATCCAAAGACAAAGTTCGAACTATGCAGACTTTGATTCATAAAATACTTTTCTTTAAGCTTCTTAAGTGCCACTCGATTTGTTCGAGTAAGAAGTGCGACTGTATTTAAAATGTTGATTTCATAAGGGATATTTATATATATAACTTAAAAACATTCATAAGATAAGCAATGAGTTATGGGAGTTCGAGCTTTGGAAGTGCGACTGTATTTAAAATATTGATTTTATAGACAATTTGATGCGATAATGGATATTTGGTGAACTATCGCGGCATATGTGTTTTTATTTTTATCATAACTTAAAAACAATAATGATAAGTGCTTAATAATCATTGATTATAATAGGTACATACTAAAAATATTATTTTTAGGCATGTTATTTTGTAATAATGCATATTTGATGAACTATCGATGCATTTGTTTTTTTTTTATCATAACTTAAAAACATTAGTTATTTTTTGCTTAATAATTATTAATTATAATAGGTACAAATGCGTTGAAAATGATTCTTATGCACTAAAAGAAAAAGTTATTTAGTAATAAATATGATTGTTGAGTTTATGGTTGAAAGAGCTAATAGAAAAGTGATTTGGCGAGTTCAGTCGCTGTTACTGCGCTGAATGCGCTCCTTTCGGCGCCCGCTGCTGCTTGTGCCCGCGAGTGCGCTCCTGTGCGCTTATCTGTGGCCCTATATAGCGTGACAAAAGTTGTTGCTCCAATGCGCCCCTAGACAATTTGCAGTCGCGTCGCGAGCTCCGCAAGCGTAAAAATATGAAAAGTGCCGCGCGTTGCCAGTTGCAAGTTGCAAGTGCAAGTTGCAAGTGCAGTTCCGAGTGCACATAGAGCAAGCAGACAGACAGACAGACAGACAGACAGACAGACAGACAGACAGAACAGACACTCAATTCAAATTCATAATTAATCAGGCAACGTGTTGTTTTTTTCCTATTCTTTTTTTGAGTACGATTACGAGTACGAGAAGATGAGTTGAAGTTCTTGGTTCGGTTTTAGTTTAGGTTTAGGCTTTTTTTTTTTTTTTCTTTTTTTTTTAGGGGTGCACGGCTTAAGGCTTCAGTTTTTGGAGCAACTTCGTGTTGGAAAAATTAACACTTGTTGCTGTGCTTCAGCGAACACTTGCCCAAGAACCAAACACTCAAGACTCTGAAGACTGTCGACTGAAGACGGCAGACAGCAGACAGAAGACAGAAGACAGCAGACTTTAAGTTGCCAGCTGCCAGAACCTATGTCTTCTATATAATGCTGGTTTTGGTTTCAGTTTCAATTTCTTGAGTGTCATGCGATGCCGTGTGCTTTCGACTTTGACTTTGACTTTGAGTTTTCCTTGTTTTCTTCTCTTTGGCCAAAATGTCTTTTGATTTATGGGCTGCCATTGAAGCAGAAAGCGCAGTCGCCTAGCGAAAACTGGCGCCAAGGCTTACCAGGTTACGCCTAAGCCCCTCCCCCTCCCACCCTCCCTCTCTGAGCCACTTGCTCGCACTTTTTGGCCCCGACAGTTTCAATTGCCAAACTTAATCAGCGGCATTTGCATGCAGCGCACAAAATGTGCCCAAAAAGTTTAATGAGCCGAAAGTTGCGTGGACAAATATTTTCCGGCTTCATTCAGAAGCTGCCTTCAAAGCAGCAGCAGCAAAAAAGTGCGTGAGCGATGCCCCAAATTATTTTAATACCCTGTAAATTATCAAAAGTCAGCAGAGGGTAGCTTGAATTGAAAAAAAGCGATGGAACTGGACAATATGTCAATATTACATGCAGAGTGCTATTATTAATAACGATAGTTTGGCGATACTATCGTGCATATACGAAGCTTTCAAGCTCATTCAGCTTAAATATACTTCATCAGAATACATTGGCATTTTATCTGTTTTTTAGGACTTTTTCGACACTCAACTTCCAATATTCCCCAGACTCCAACTCAATTCAAAAAATGCCTTAACAAAGGCATTTCGAAAGCTACAATCTTGAAACTTGCCAAATGTTTCGGTTAATATGTATGCTACAAATTCTGAAAATTTCCCAAAGATCGTGAAACATGGAGTACTAAGAAAGGTGTGTAATATTCATAAATGTCTGTCATGTAGTATATAATGTAATATAAATTAACAAAAGTTGCTGTCAGTGTCGTTGATTCTTTTCGGTCAAGTACAGGGTAGCTGCTAGCTGATTCACACTCAGTTGTTGGGCTTTATTTTATTTTGGAGCCTCCAATATATCGACTGCTTGAAATGCGCACCAGAAACTCTACGCACTTCATAAATTATTTAACAGTCGCCCTGGCCAATTGGAATTGTCAGAGGGGACCGACGAAGGGGGGGAGTGATAAAGGGGAACTGTAGAAGGGAACCAATTTTAATTGCCGGCTACATGACAGCGTCGGCAGGTGACAAGGAAGGGGTGAAGTGGGAGTGGAGACGGGGAAGGGGGAAAGGGGAAAGGTGAAGAGAGGGGGGTCAGGTGCGTATCACGTCTTGGTATAAGAAATGTGCGAATTTTTGACAACTGCAAATCGAAAGAGAAACGCTGCGTCGTATTTAGAAGCAGAGGTGGCAAAACGAAGTGGGGAGGGAGCCGTATGGGTAGCAAGGAGGGGGGGAGGGTGTTTCATGTAGCAACATGTTGATACACGATCGTCGCTTCAAGTGATTTATGTGTCCAAAATGAACACAACGCGACAAGCTTAAAGTTTTATTGTGTGTTTTTTTTTTTTTTTTCTTTTTTTTTTTGGTCTGGCCTACGATGTAGGCTGTACTCGTATTTGATTCGTATCTGCAACTTGGCGCTATGTGCTGATCCATGTTGAGCCAAGGCAATGGGGTCTCGCAGTCATTCATTCAGTCATTCAGACATTCAGACATTCATTCATTCATTCATTCATTCAAGGCGAATTCAATGACGAAGCCGCTTCGCAGAAATTCACACTTTCAACTTCCGTTCATGGCTCCAGAAGTGTTCCCAGAAATGTAGCACTTGTATTTATG